>ML661908.1:5664485-5706997 GCA_007570785.1 Antilocapra americana | reverse complement strand
GAATTCTACCAAAAATTTAGAGAAGAGCTAACACCTATTCTACTCAAACTCTTCCAGAAAATTGCAGAGGAAGGTAAACTTCCAAACTCATTCTATGAGGCCACCATCACCCTAATTCCAAAACCCGACAAAGATGCCACATAAAAAGAAAACTACAGGCCAATATCACTGATGAACTTAGATGCAAAAATCATTAACAAAATTCTAGCAAATAGAATCCAACAACACATTAAAAAAATCATACATCATGATCAAGTAGGCTTTATCCCAGGGATGCAAGGATTCTTCAATATTCGCAAATCAATCAATGTAATACACCACATTAACAAATTGAAAAATAAAAATCACATGATTATCTCAACAGATGCAGAGAAAGCCTTTGACAAAATTCAACATCCATTTATGATAAAAACCCTCCAAAAAGCAGGAATAGAAGGAACATTCCTCAACATAATAAAAGCTATATACCAAACCATCGACAAACCCACAGCAAACATTATCCTCAATGGTGAAAAACTGAAATCATTCCCCCTGAAGTCAGGAACAAAACAAGGGTGCCCACTCTCACCACTACTTTTCAACATAGTTTTGGAAGTCTTGGCCACAGCAATCAGAGCAGATAAAGAAATCAAAGGAATCCAGATTGGAAAAGAAGAAGTAAAACTCTCTCTGTTTGCAGATGACATGATCCTCTATATTGAAAACCCTAAAGACTCTACGAGAAAATTACTAGAGCTAATCAGTGAATATAGCAAAGTTTCAGGATACAAAATCAACACACAGAAATCCCTGGCATTTCTATACACTAACAATGAAAAAACAGAAAAAGAAATTATGGAAACAATTCCATTCACCATCAAATCAAAAAGAATAAAATACTTAGGAGTATTTCTACCTAAAGAAACAAAAGACTTGTATATAGAAAACTATAAAACACTGATGAAAGAAATCAAAGAGGACACAAACAGATGGAGAAATGTGCCGTGTTCATGGATTGGAAGAATCAATATAGTGAAAATGAGTATACTACCCAAAGCAATCTAGAGATTCAATGCAATTCCTATCAAGCTACCAGAGGTCTTTTTCAAAGAATTAGAACAAATAATTTCACAATTTGTATGAAAATACAAGAAACCTCGTATAGCCAAAGCAATCTTGAGAAAGAAGAATGGAACTGGAGGAATCAACCTACCTGACTTTAAGCTATACTACAAATCCACAGTCATTAAGACAGTATGGTACTGGCACAAAGACAGAAATATAGATCAATGGAACAAAATAGATAGCCCAGAGATAAATCCACGCATCTATGGACACCTTATCTTTGACAAAGGAGGCAAGAATATACAATGGAGAAAAGACAACCTCTTTAACAAGTGGTGCTGGGAAAACTGGATAGCCACTTGTAAAAGAATGAAACTAGAACACTTTCTAACACCATACACAAAGATAAATTCAAAATGGATCAAAGATCTAAGCATAAGAGCAGAAACTATAAAACTCCTAGAGGATAACATTGGGAAAACACTCTCTGACATCAACCAAAGCAGGATCCTACATGACCCACCTCCCAGAATATTGGAAATAAAAGCACGAATAAACAAATGGGACCTAATTAAAATTAAAAGCTTCTGCACAACAAAGGAAACTATAAGCAAGGTGAAAAGACAGCCTTCAGAATGGGAGAAAATAATAGCCAATGAAGCAACGGACAAACAATTAATCTCAAAAATATACAAGCAACTCCTGCAGCTCCATTCTAGGAAAATAAACAACCCAACCAAAAAGTGGGCCAAAGAATTGAACAGACGTTTCTCCAAAGAAGACATAAAAATGGCTAACAAACACATGAAAAGATGCTCAACATCACTCATTATCAGAGAAATGCAAATCAAAACCACAATGAGGTACCACTTTACACCACTCAGAATGGCTGCAATCCAAAAATCCACAAGTAATAAATGCTGGAGAGGATGTGGAGAAAAGGGAACTCTCTTACACTGTTGGTGGGATTGCAAACTAGTACAGCCTCTATGGAAAACAGTGTGGAGGTTCCTTAAAAAACTGCAAATAGTCCTGCCATATGACCCAGCAATCCCACTGTTGGGCATATATACCGAGGAAACCAGAATTGAAAGAGACATGTGTACCCCAATGTTCATCGCTGCATTGTTTACAATAGCCAGGACATGGAAGCAACCTAGATGCCCATCAACTGATGAATGGATAAGAAAGCTGTGGTACATATACACAATGGAATATTACTCAGCATTAAGGAAAAATTCATTTGAATCAGTTCTACTCAGATGGACGAAACTGGAGCCCATTATCCAGAGTGAAGTAAGCCAGAAGCAAAAACAACAATACAGTATACTAACGCATATATATGGAATTTAGAAAGACGGTAACGAGAACCCAGCATGCGAGACAGCAATAGGAATGCAGATGTATAGAATAGACTCAGGGCCTCTGTGGATGAGGGAAAGGGTGGGATGATATGGGAGAATGGCATTGAAACATGTTAATTATCATATGTCTAAGCAATAGCCGGCCCAGGATTGATGCTTGGGACTGGTGCAACGAGATTTCCCGGGGGGAGGGAGGAGGGAGGGGGGTTCTGGAGGGGGAGCATATGTAAACCCATGGTGATATCATGTCATTGTTTGGCAAAACTAATAAAAAAAAATGTTTAATTAAAAAAAAAAAAAGAAAAAATGAAGAGAGAGCCCATAGGAACCTGAGTCTTAAACCTTCTCCTTTGAGTGATAGGAATTTATTGACACATGACTGCACTCCCTATCTGTTATAAACTATTTGGTTCAAAAATGAACAGAGTTATAAAATCAAAACACTGTAAATGCCAAACTTATAAACTTGGCTTTTTGAGATCAGTGCCAAGGGAAAGTATGCATATTTTTTGTTCTTCAATTTCCTTGGAACAATTAATATTTAAATAATTATTTTTAAAAACTAATATCTTTATTGAGGTTTAATCATGATGATGACAGATATTCCAAGAAGCTTCACTGCAAACTGCATGAGTAGTACTTTGTGGAAAAGAGGCCAGATGAAAGCCACTTGTCTTAACTTGAAGCCCACAGAGGGAAGGGAAAGTGGGGGTGGGGAGGGTTGGTTTGCATCCCTTTCCTCTTATTAAGAAATGCTGGGGCCGCCTTTCAGGATACCCATGACAATCTCTTAAACTATGCCACCTTTTCTGTGAGCCTCCACAGAGCAGTGAAACGTTTCTCATTTTCTTTCTCTCCCTTCCTTTACAACGTTAAATAATGTAATTCTACAAAATGTGAGTCTTCTATTTATAATCTGTCTACTGACTGAAGATCATCAAACAGGAGAGACATGATTTCTGAAAGTCTCCCTATTTACTATACATAAACATTTGGCAGGACAGGATGAGATGGTTAGATAGCATCACTGACTCAATGGACATGAATTTGAGAAGTCTTAGGGAAATGGTGGAGGACACAGAAGCCTGGTGTGCTGCAGTCCATGGGGTCGCAAAGGGCTGGATACGACTTAGTGACTGAACAACACACTTATTAGTGGAAAAACTAAATAAGTGGAAAAACACTTATTTTTGTCACTATTTCCAGGCCTATTGCTCTGTTTCCACCCACTATCACCTAGTCCCTGGACTATCTAAATGCCCTTTCAACACATTTCACAGCTTCTCCTCTGGCTTATTCTAGTCTGTTGCCCTCATGCTCATAACCTTCCAAAGGCTTTCCATCAGACTTAAAATCTGCAGTCCTTGTCATAGTGATGCAGGCCCAAACGACCACTGTTCCTTCCACACACTCATATTGGAGTTACTCCCGCTGCTAAACTCATTCCCACCTCAGGCTCTCTGCAGCATTCCCACCGCCTAGGAAGCTCTTCAGATGTTCACATGGTCTGTTCCCTTCTCAGAGAGACCTTCCCTAACCTATCTAACATAGACTCTTCTCTGCTGTTAAAAAATGAATCTCTTACTCTGATTTGGGTGGCCCAGTGGTAAAGATCCCACCTGCAATGCAGGAGACACAGGAGACATGGGTTTGAAGATCCCCTGGAGGAGGAAACAGCAACTTGCTCAAAAATGAGCCTGGTGGGCTACAATCCATGGGGTTGCAAAGAGTCGGACACAGTTGAAGTGACTAGGACTTCATGAACCCTGATTTAGTTTTTTAAAGGAAACTAAACTTCTAACTTCAATACCTCTACATATTATATATCTTACTTATTTGTTAATTGTCTCCACTAAAAAGTAAACTCCTAGAGGGCAGTGTCTTTATCTGGTTCATGACTACCTCGCACTCCCCACAATTACGTCTAGTATGGAGAAGGTGCCTCCCTTGTGGCTCAGCTGGTAAAGAATGTGCCTGCAATGCGGGAGACCTGGGTTTGATCCTGGGTTGGGAAGATCCCCTGGAGAAGGGAAAGGCTACCCACTCCAGTATTCTGGCCTGGAGAATCCCATGGACTGTATAGTCCATGGGGTCGCAAAGAGTCGGGCACGACTGAGCGACTTTCACTTTCACGTAGTAGGTGCTTAATAAACATTTGTTGAATGAATGCTATTAGTAAATACCTATTAATACTTAAGACGAAATGTAAACACGAAAGCAGAAAATAAACACATGCTCCCTCTAATCACAGACATGCATTTTCAATCTGCAAAGTCACCTGCAGCTCTTTCGTCCCTGAGTTTAATTATCTGTCCGTTTGTCATCCTTTTAAAGGATGGTTATTGTTCACGATTGACTAAGCCTCACGAGCCTATAATGCCTTTGCTGAAACAAGTCACGCACTCTCAAATTGCTGCAAGCCAAGTTGATGTATCCCAGATCTGTTTCCCAGAAGTCAGTGTTAATGCTGCACTGCTTCCATAAGCTTTCTGGTCATGGTCTTCAGGGGTCACAAACCTCAGCTCACCCCACTATAGCTTCTCAGATACCTACTACCATTCATTCTTCACTTAGATTCCGTTCAGCAGAGTAGCTGTGACGCTGGTAGATGATGTATAAGCCCTATAGGATTTCAAAGTTGGAATCATATAATTTCATGTTTGAGATAGCCAGGTGTGGTGGTACAAGGAAGCTAGTTTCAAATTTCAAGATGAAATAAATTTGGGGGTACACTCCATCTGGACAGGGACCATGTCCATTTTGTTCACCAGCTATGCCCAGCCCCTGACACAGGACAGTCACTGAATGAATAAATGAACACTAATTAAACAAGGAAAGTAAATTATCTCAAAGTTGATGTAATACTACTAAAAGGAATAAAGTAATTAGCAAAGTCAGGAATAAGCAGAGATATAATATGCCCAAGAAACTTCAAAGTAAGTTTAGATTTCTAACTAAACTCATTTTTAACTTACAGGAGTTGAAATCTTCTTCGCAGTTTCTGTGAGTGCTTGTCCTAGGGGTTTCCACATCTGAAATGCATAGCGACCTAAGTATAATAGTAACAGGAATAAACACAAATACATTTCCTGTGATGAAAGTCAATACCCACAAGGTGCTCACCAGAGCAGTTATTTATAGTTTACTTTATATATGTTAGTTTAATAACTATTTCAAAGCCTACCAGGAAGTCATTTTTTCAAACTTCTAATTTGTTAAATGGAGGACAGATTTCATTTTAATTACTCTAGTTAATAAAAAAAACAATTCTATTGCTTCTCACAATGATAATCACTTTGAAATATATAGAAAACAAGTCATGTTTATGATCTATACAACACAGGACTGCTTTTAATGAAGTTACCGCTAAAGTAATAAAGCAATTATGTGGGAAATATTTACAAAGAATGTGCTTATTATCAATTTCTCACTGAGGATGACTAAAAGCTTCTTTTATTTTAGTACTTTCCTTTCTTAGTCACCCTAATTATCAAAACTCCTCTGAGACTAGACAACTAAGTATCAATAGCAAAACAGGTCCTAACCTGTTTTGAGGGCACAGAACAAGAATAAAATATCAGGCCAATCAGAATATGTGTCCTCATCAGACTGTGTGTCTACTAATACTAGGGTCTCTTTTCTAAAAGCTATGATCCTCTGAAGTTTCTAACCAGGTTATTTGCAAATTAAGATTACTACTGGGAAAATTCAACTACATAGATCTTTTACAACAAGTTACCTGTCTAAATACAGTGTTATTCCTGTTCAGACAACATGCTATAGTGAAAAACAAAGGATGCTAGTCAGAGCTAGGAAGATGTGAAGTAGTCAACCTAAGTAGGAGACAAACAGCTCTTGAAACCAAGGAGAATGTTAAAGTAAAATCAGATAAAGCTGAAACCCAAACAGGTCTAAACCTCTTATCACATAGAGATCAACTTTCATTTGATTCTTCAACAGTATAAAATATGGCTTTTCAGTTCAATTCAGTCATGGACTGCAGCACACCAGGCTTCTCTGTCCATCACCAACTCCTGGAGCTTACTCAAACTCATGTCCATGGCTTTTAAAGTGTTTCAAAATTCCTTCAAAACCATAATCATGCAATCTTAATGTAAAAAAGCAATAAAAGGCTTCAAGAACTGATATTTGGACATTTACTTTAACCAGAAAAGAGAATACAAAGTTCTAACAGCCTAGAAATACTTTTCTTCTAAACTCTCCACTTTAGTTGTAGTTGACTATGAAAGAGAAATGCCTGCTATTTAATATTCTAGTTAGTAAAATGAATTTGGCAACAGTGTAATATGTATGCAGTACATATACCAATTCTTCTCATTTTAGAAAGAAGACCTTGGCAAAAACATATCTTTCTCTAACTTCAAATCAAAATCTTATATTTGAATTTGAAGTAACTATGCCTATTCTTATTTCAAATTCAAATGTAAGAATTTTAATTGAAATGAGAAAGACATGCTTTCAGAAAACTAAGATCATGGCATCCAGTCCCATCACTTCATGGCAAATAGATGGGGAAATAATGGAAACAGTGAGAGACATTATCCTTTTGGGCTCCAATATCACTGCAGATGGTGACTGCAGCCATGAAATTAAAAGACGCTTACTCCTTGGAAGAAAAGCTATGACCAACCTAGACATATTAAAAAGCAAAGACATTACTTTGCCAACAAAGGCTATGGCTTTTCCAGCAGTCACGTATGGATGTGAGAGTTGGACTATAAAGAAAGCTGAGTGCCAAAGAATTGATGCTTTTGAACTGTGGTATTGGAGAAGACTCTTGAGAGTCTCCTGGACTGCAAGGAGATCCAACCAGTCCATCCTAAAGGAGATCGGTCCTGAGTGTTCATTGGAAGGACTGAGCTGAAGCTGAAACTCCAATACTTTGGCCACTTGTTGCGAAGAACTGACTCATTTGAAAAGACCCTGATGCTGAGAAAGACTGAAGGCAGGAGAAGGGGATGACAGAGGGTGAGATGGGTGGATGGCATCACTGACATGAGTTTGAGCAAACTCCAGGAGTTGGTGATGGACAGGGAAGGCTGGCCGGCTGCAGTCCATGGGGTCGCAAAGAATCAGACACGACTGAGTGACTGAACTGAACTGATGCCTATTCTGCTATAGCAATTAATACTAAAATTATTTTATGTTTATAGACAAGTCTGTCAGAATTTCTTTTCAGACATGATACTCTTCACATGAAACCTCCATAAGTAGTTAACTATAGTTACATAATGAGACATAAGACTTTGATGGTATAAGAATCAAGAAAAACTGAACCACTGATCATCCTGATTTTAAAGTTCTCACTGGTAAGGTGCTTTAAATAGAGTTGTGGGGAATTAAATATTGTGCAAAACAAAATGAAATCTTTTAAGTCTCTTTTCCTATTGGATGTCACTGCATATAACCACAATAGAATGTATTAATAGCTCCACCTACAGAGAAGATCCAATTAACAAGATCAAACCCATGGCCCTTAAGAGACACAAAAGCTAACTGAAAAATGTAAATCTTTATCAACAAAGAAATGACCTCAGGGAGGGGGGTTCTGGAAGGGGAACATATGTATACCCATGGCAGATTCATGTCAATGTATGACAAAACTAACACAATAAAGTAAAGAAAAAAAAATTTAAAAAAAAAATGATCTCAGATGAACATTTAATTAGAGAATAGCTATGTAATTTAAAATCATAAATTAATAACTGGAAGCGATAGCAATTTTACTTTAAATCTTTATATCTATTCTTTCTAAAAAGATTTTGGCAGTAAAAGAAATTCTCCTGGGTTTCCAAAGAAATTACACCAATACATTAAATTGAGTAATAATCACATTACCAAGAATAACTAGCTCATCAGAAAGAACTGACAGAAAATGTGTAAACTTATCTGCAAGAAAAAAATAAATATGGGTATACAGAAGAGCCCCATATCACTTATACTGCTTCATATTAAAATTTATTTTTCAACAGTATACTATAGCTCAAACTCATAAAAAAATGTCAGGAAGATCAATTATTACTGGGGCTAGTTTTCCAAACTTTGGTAGCATTAATTTCCTTCACTACAAAGTTTATCTATACTGACAAATGTTCACAGACTATGAATGCTGTAAAGAACAGAAATGTATGTCTTAAAATCAAAAACCTCAGAATACTGAAAGTCTTCTCAAAATTCACTCTAAAAGCTATTTGGAAATATTTCTCCTATAACATTTATTGATATGTATCCTTTATTTATCTTACCTGCAAAGCCAAGAGCTGCAATACCCAGCCCCACAGCTATCAAACTTCTTGCCTACAGAGGAAAAAAATGATTATCATTTATAGTGCTACATATGAGTTTTTAAAGTAAATCATTTAAAATAATGAGAACAATTATGTTAAATATCACATTTTCTTCAAGCTCTGCTCTGTAGAAGTTTTAAATATCTGCAGTGTCTATGAGATTATAATCTCCTACACATTATATTGGCTGATTTTCAGTGAAGTAATTTTAGACTTCATTCAATTTCCATGTATTTGAATTCATTCTGACTAAGCGCTTTTATGTTACCTGTTGCTAAAATATTTTCTATAGACTATTTGGAACAGTGGTCTAACGCATTTATCTTACATAAAGATAAAAGGCAAATATTTCCTCCTCCTTTACATATGTGATTGATGCTCAAATGGACTCTGCTCTATATAAAAATTTGATAAGTGTTGCCAAGAAGCCTAACTGTGGAAAATTCATAAAAGTGAGAAAAACTTAAGAACTAGCTTATTTCTACCTTTCTAGACCAAGGTAAAAATTTTAAAATAAGAGCGAAAAATCCAGAGTCTAAAAATATGAGCTCATCCAGATAAATTCTGAATAAGTTATATACTCCATATTATTTCCTGATTTTCTCCTTAACCACTTGGGGAAAACAATTTAAGTCACAACAGAAAAAGGTTTTAGGTAGCAAAGATCAATGGACACCTCCAAGATCCATTCTCACTTTCTTCTACAGGATCAAAAATTCCTATTTTTAGCCAGACACATATTTTCAAGCCTCCCTTAGGCTTAGGTACAGCATTGTCTAGTAAATGTTGGCTTATAGGATATAAGCAGAGCAGTGAGTACAGCGTCTGAGAAATCTTTCAGGTGGCAGGGGAATATCCCTCTCCTTTTCCATTCCTCCTTCCTACTGGCTGCAGCATAGACATTATACCAGGAGCCACCATGTCAGACAGGAGGGAGGAACAATGAGGTGGAAGG
Organism: Antilocapra americana; assembly: GCA_007570785.1. NCBI lineage: Eukaryota > Metazoa > Chordata > Mammalia > Artiodactyla > Antilocapridae > Antilocapra > Antilocapra americana. The sequence continues at coordinate 5,697,326 of ML661908.1, read as the reverse complement.
ACACTGGTCTGGATGACCATGGAGCTGCCACAGTGCCCCTGGAATGCCTCTATTTAAATGAGCTAAAAATAAAATTCTGGCTTCCTAAGATACTACTCCTATTTTGGTTTTCAGGTATTTGCAGCCAAATCAAAATTTTGATGGGGTCATAACTGAGGAGAAACACTACAGAAATGTTTTTTGTCTGATTAGTGGTGAGAGAGGCAAATCTGTAAGATCCAGCAAAGACTAAGAATAGCTACAATAATTCACCACAGAATAGGAATGGATTCATTTCACATCAGTGCAGCAGAAGTCAAAAAATGGAGGTTGAGACTGCAAGGACAGTAAAACCAAAAAGCCCTACAGCCATCAGTTTTCAAGTCTGTAAGGCAATGCAAGTCTTAGGAAATCAAAACCCCAAATACTTAATGAGAGACTCTACAAGGATAAACATCAGGACACAAAGGCCAACCATATCAAGGTGCTCTAACTGTAATACCCAGTAATGCTCTCTTTGGAGAAGGGCACAGCAAACCCACTCCAGTATTCTTGCCTAGAGAATCCCATGGGCAGAGGAGCTTTGTGGGCTACAATCCACAGGCTCCCAAGAGTTGGATACGACTAAAGCGACTGAGTACTCATGCACTCAACATTCTCTTAGAAATCTAGAGCTTGAGTTCCAGATATACCTTCTCACCGGGCAGAGCACTAGGATGATCTCAGGAAAGGAAGATTCTTTCTCTGGTAGAGGGCAAGCCTAGAGCTAGCTAGCCAGAGAGGCCAAACAGTCTTCAAGGTTCCCTTCAGTTTAAGTGAAAGGGAAAGTCGCTTAGTCATGTCCAACTCTTTGTGACCCTACAGACTATACAGTCCATGGAATTCTCTGGGCCAGAATACTGGAATGGGTAGCCTTTCCCTTCTCCAGGGGATCTTCCCAATCCAGGATTGAACCCAGGTCTCCCGCATTGCAGGCGGATTCTTTACCAACTGAGTCACAAGGGAAGCCCTCCCTTCAGGTTGCCTAGACTTAATTGATTTAAAGATGTTCTGGGTTGGCTGAATCCCTTTGCTGTTCACCTGAAACTACCACAACATTGTTAACTAGCTATACTCAAACACAAAATAAAAAGTTTAAAAAAGAAAGAAAATGAAGTTCTGTGGAAGTATATTTTTGCCATTTTCCAGAGTTCCCCAGGGGCTACATATTTTGAGTTTTCCAGTCTTATTTTCCATTGGTTCACTTTAAAAATCCTCAGTTCAACCAAAATACTCAACTGTTTCATGTGTGAATTTATTTTCCTTCCTTGTAAACTCGATTTACTCTTTTATCTGACTAGAAATATCTATCTGTGCCTATCCAGATCTGACATATTCTCAATATTTCAGGTTGAACCAGCCACAGACTGGGAAAACTCATTTGCAACCCATAAAAGACAATAAGCACATATCCAAAACTACAGAGAATTCTTCCCCATTAATAAGACAGACAATCCAATAAAAATGGACAAAAGGGTAGGTCAGGGACTTCACAGAAAACAAAAATCTAAATGGCTGATAAACATGAATACTAATAATAGCAACCATCAAACCAAAATGGTGAAGAAATATTAATACCAGAATATAAAGATCTCTGACCTCTGTGGAATCTGTTCTGTTAACCAGTGAATCAAAGCACCAAGCAGTACTATCTGCACTTCTAGGGTGATTCTTCTAGAATATTCTTCTAGGATACACTTCAAGGATAATCGTAATAGTGTATGTAAAGGACTTAGCACAGTGGCTTGGCACGTGTACTTTTAAATTTGTCTGAGTAAAAGAAGACTCACCAAAGTGGTTTTGGAGGTAGGCTCTTTTTTTATAGATTAATTATTATATCATTTTTACTATTCTGACTATTCAAATATACATGAGACAAATTAGTTGCCTTACTAAAGAGATTTTTATGTCAAGATATTTATATCAAAAACATTAAACTATTAGGCATTTGGTCATTTTTCACTTTAACAATATTTAAGGCTCAACTGTGTTTAACAATTCAAAATTCAATTTAATTTTTAATAAATAAGTATTGAATACTCTGATGATTATTGTCCAATTGTCCCTCCAGGTTCATTTTCTGCTCTTCTCTGCCTTGCTCTGTACCTCTGCCTCCACTTGTCTCAAAAGAGTACATTATCCAGTCCTCATTTGACCTCCTGCTACTGGTTGGGTTTCCCCAATGAGAGAAGTTTTACAGAACCCCAAGCACTAGTTACCAATTCCAGAAAAGGACTCTGAACATCTCTGCCCATTATATCTTTGTATCAAAGTTTCGAAGCCAAACACAGTGCTCAAGCACTGGATAGAATATTTCTTACCCAGAGAAGGGGCAGAGTAAGATCAGCTCCAGCCATGTGCATCACTCTCACAGGGCTGGGGAATGACAGCAGACAAAAGAAAATTGGCCAGTGTGCTCCCTTCCCCTCTTTGGCCCACACCATCCCTGGAGTCTGAAATATTGAAAGCTGGGGGCAAGCCAGAAACAGGAAAAGATAGTCCCACAAAACACAGGTTGTGTGAGCTCCTCACCTTTTTAAAAAAGTGCTCCGAGTCTAAGACCTCTTCTCATGAGGCCAAGCAGGGTTGAAAGCCTGTGCACGTGACAACTGCTTTTCTCAAAAGTAAGACTCAGCAGAAAAGCAGCAGTGAAAGGAGACAGAAAAACAGTACCATTTATTCCCTACTATGTTTCCTCTTCAGCCACAGCTCTTGTTCAGTGGCTCTTCTTCCATACCTGTAACTCTCACTGGGTTCTGGAGCATAGTTCCCAAACCCTTGCCTCTTTTCTTGAATAGCTAACTGTTTCCAACTGTCACTAGTCCCTGGGTGATTCATCACCCTTTCTTGTTTACCTTAAACTATGCCCAACTTTGCAAATAGTCCATTCATTAAACTAAGTCTCAAAAACTCACCCATTACTACCTGTATCCTCACTGACACAAGCATGAGTATACACGAGTCATATGCATAAGAGGTGAAGTGTATAATAAGGCACAGAATTGTATCAGATGGGTCCTCTAGAGGATGCTGAACATGGCGAGCCTCCAGTGCTAATGCTAACCTCCCAAAGGTCTTTATTTTTAACCTTCAGTTCAGTTCAGTTAGGTTGCTCAGTCATGTCTGACTCTTTGCGACCCCATGGACTGCAGCACACAGGGTTCCCTGTTCATCACCAACTCTTGGAGCTTACTCAAACTCATGTCCATTGAGTCAGTGATGCTATCCAACCATCTTATCCTCTGTCATCCAGTTGTCCTCCCACCTTCAATCTTTACCAGCATCAGGGTCTTTTCAAATGAGTCAGTTCTTCACATCAGGTGGCCAAAGTATTAAGAGTTTCAGCTTCAGCATCAGTCCTTCCAATGAATATTCAGGACTGATTTCCTTTAGGATGGACTGGTTGGATTTCCTTGCAGTCCAAGGGACTCTCAAGAGTCTTCTCTGACAATGCAGTTCAATAGCATCATTTCTTCACTGCTTAGCTTTCTTTATAGTCCAACTCTCACATTCATACATGACTACTGTAAAAACCATAGCTTTGACTACATGGACTTTGTTGGCAAAGTAATGTAACTGCTTTCTAGTATGCTGTCTAGGTTGGTCAAAACTTATCTTTCAAGGAGCAAGAGTACTTTAATTTCATGGCTGCAGTCATCATCTGCAGTGATTTTGGAGTCCCCCAAAATAAAGCCTCTCACTGTTTCTGCTGTTTCCCCATCTATTTGCCGTGGAGTGATGGGACCAGATGCCATGATCTTACTTTTCTGAAAGTTGAGCTTCAAGTCAACTTTTTCACTCTCCTCTTTCACTTTCATCAAGAGGCTCTTTAGTTCCTCTTCACTTTCTGCCATAAGGGTCATGTCATCTGCATAGCTGAGGTTATTGCTATTTCTCCCGGAAATCTTGAGTCCAGCTTGTGCTTCTTCCATCCCAGCGTTTCTCAGGATGTATTCTACATATAAGTTAAATAAGCAGGTGACAATATATAGCCTTGATACACTCCTCTCCCTATCTGGAACTAGTCTGTTGTTTCATGTCCAGTTCTGTTGCTTCCTGACCTGGATATAGATTTCTCTGTCTGCAAGAGGTAGGTCAGGTGGTCTGGTATTCCCATCTCTTTCAGAATTTTAAACACTTAGCTGTGATCCACAGAGTCAAAGGCTTTGGCATAGTCAATAAAGCAGATTTAGATGTTTCTCTGAAACTCTCTTGCTTTTTCAATGATCCAATGGATGTTAACAATTTGATCTCTGGTTCCTCTGCCTTTTCTAAAACCAGCTTGAATATCTAGAAGTTCACGGTTCACATATTGTTGAAGCCTGGCCTGGAGAATTTTGAGCATTACCTTACTAACATGTGAGATGAGTGCAATTGTGCAGTAGTTGGAGCATTCTCTGGCACTGCCTTTTTTGGGGATTAGAATGAAAACTGACCTTTTCCAGTCCTGAGGCCACTGTTGAGTTTTGCAAATTTACTGGCATATTGAGTGCGGCACTTTCACAGCATCATCTTTTAGGATTTAAATAGCTCAAATGGAATTCCATCACCTCCACTAGCTTTGTTTGTAGTGATGCTTCCTAAGGCCCACTTGACTTCACATTCCAGGATGTCTGGCTCTAGGTGAGTGATCACACTATCGTGATTATCTGGATTGTGAATATGTTTTTTGTATAGTTCTTCTGCGTATTCTTGCCACCTCTTCTTAATATCTTCTGCTTCTGTTAGGTCCATACCATTTCTGTCCTTTATTGTGCCCATCTTGGCATGAAATTTTCCCTTAGTATCTCTAATTTTCTTGAAGAGATCTCTAGTCTTTCCCACTCTATTGTTTTCCTCTATTATTTTGCACTGATCACTGAGGAAGGCTTTCTTATCTCTCCTTGATAATCTTTGGAACTCTGCATTCAAATGAGTATCTCTTTCCTTTTCTCCTTTGCCTTTCCTTTCTCTTCTATTTACAGCTATTTGTAAGGCCTCCTTAGACAACTATTCTGCCTTTTTTGCAGTTCTTTTCTTTGGGGATGGTCTTAATCCCTGCCTCCTGTACAATTTCATGAACCTCCATCCAGGCACTCTGTCTATCAGGTCTAATCCCTTGAATTTATTTCTCACTTCCCTTGTATAATCGTAAAGGATTTGATTTAGGTCATACTTAAATGGTCTAGTAGTTTTCCCTACTTTCTTCACTTTAAGTCTGAATCTGGCAATAAGGAGTTCATAATCTGAGCCACAGTCAGCTCCTGGTCTTGTTTTTGCTGACTGCATAGAGCTTCTCTATCTTTGGCTGCAAGGAATATATTCAATCTGATTTCAGTATTGACCATCTGGTGATGTCCACGTGTAGAGTCTTCTCTTGTGCTGTTGGAATAGGATGTTTGCTATGACCAGTGAGTTCTCCTGGCAAAACTCTATTAGCCTTTGCCCTGCTTCTTTCTGAACTCCATGGCCAAATCTGCCTGTTACTCCAGGCATTTCTTGACTTCCTACTTTTGCATTCCAGTCCCCTAAAATGCAAAGGACATCTTTTTGGATATTAGTTCTAGAAGGTCTTATAGGTCTTCATAGAACTGTTCAAGTTCAGCTTCTTCAGCATTACTGGTCGGGGCACAGCCTTGGATTACTGTGATATTGAATGGTTTGCCTTGGAAACGAACAGAGATCATTCTGCCATTTTTGAGACTGCACACAAGTATTGCATTTCGGACTCTTTTGTTGACTATGAGGGCTACTCTATTTCTTCTAAGGGATTCTTGCCCACAGTAGTAGATATAATGGTCATCTGAGTTAAACTCACCCATTCCAGTCCATTTTAGTTTGCCGATTCCTAAAATGTCAATGTTCACTCTTGCCATCTCCTGTTTGACCACGTCCAATTTGCCTTGATTCATGGACCTAACATTCCAGGTTCCTATGCAATACTGCTGTTTACAGCATTGGACCTTGCTTCCATCACCAGTCACATCCACAACGGGGTGTTGTTTTTGCTCTGACTCAGTCTCCTCATTCTTTCTAGAATTATTTCTCCACTGATCTCCAGTAGCATATTGGGCACCTGCCGACCTGGGGAGTTCATCTTTCAGTGTCCTGTCTTTTTACCTTTTCATACTGTTCTTAGGGTTCTCAAGGCAACAATACTGAAACGCTTTGCCATTCCCTTCACCAATGGACCATGTTTTGTCAGAACTCTCCACCATGACCCGTCTGTCTTGGGTTGCCGTACATGGCATTGCTCATAGTTTCATTGAGTTAGACAAGGCTGTGGTCCATATGATCAGACTGGTTAGTTTTCTGTGATTGTGGTTTGCATTCTGTTTGCCCTTTGATGGAGAAGGATAAGAGGCTTATGGAAGCTTCCTGATGGGAGAGACTGAATGTGGGGGAATGGGTCTTATTCTGGCAGGTGGGGCCATGCTCAGTAAATCTTCAATCTAATTTTCTGTGGATGGGCGGGGCTGTGTTCCCTCCCTGTTATTTGACCTGAGGCCAAACTATGGTGGAGGTAATAAAGAAAATGGCCACCCCCTTCAAAAGGTCCCACGCAGGCACTGCTGCACTCAGTGCCCCCGACCCTGCAGCAGGCCACCGCCAACCCACGCCTCTGCCAGAGACTCCTGGACACTCATGGGCAAGATCTTTACCCTTATCACGTTTAATTCACCAGTGTGTTCTGATGTGTCTTAGATGTGTGTTCTGTCTAAGCTTTTCTAGATATCAAGAGCCTTTACAAATCTGATAAAATCTATGAACTATCACTCCCAGAAAAGCACAATACATACACAGCACAATTTTTTGGTACACAATATGAGGGAATCCATGGTTTTCTATGAAGTCCTTCAGTTCACAAACCCCAACATGAGAACCTCTATAAAAAATAAATGCTCACTGAAACCAAGATCAAATTTACTTTCAGCTCCTAGAGCATACATGAAGTCTTGTCATTTATATTTCATTTCTCATTCATTCAACAATAGTACATTAAGAAAAATTATGCTGATGTCTAACTTTATAGAAAGATAAACATAAGAGTCAGAATTAATCTCTAGTTCTAAAGACTGCTGCTGCTGCTGCTGCTGCTAGGTTGTTTCAGTCGTGTCCTACTCTGTGTGTCCCCATAGACGGCAGCCCACCAGGCTCCCCCGTCCCTAGGAAGAACACTGTTCTTGCGTCCAGGCAAGAACACTGGAGTGGGTTGCCATTTCCTTCTCCAGTGCAGGAAAGTGAAAAGTGAAAGTGAAGTTGCTCAGTTGTGTCCGACACTTCGTGACCTCATGGACTGCAGACCACCAGGCTCCTCCGTCCACGGGATTTTCCAGACAAGAGTACTGGAGTGGGGCGCCATTGCCTTCTCCAATGCAGGGAAGTGAAAAGTGAAAGTGAAGTCGCTCAGTTGTGTCCGACACTTCGTGACCCCAGGGACTGCAGACCACCAGGCTCCGTCCCTGGGATTCTCCAGGCAAGAGTACTGGAGTGGGGTGCCAGTGCCTTCTCTTCTCATTAGTCTTCTTTTTTTTTTTTTTCAAGTTTTTAATGCTTTTATTTATTTATTTATTTTTACTGTTTCCTTTATATTGGAGTATAGCCAATTAACAATATTGTGATAGATTCAGTTGGACAGCCAATGCACTCAGCCAGCCATTCTCCCCCAATCTCCCCTCCCATGCAGGCTGCCACAGAACATTGAGCAGAGTTCCCTGTGCTATACGGTGGGTCCTTGTTGGTTATCCATTTTTAAATACACAAGAGCGGACACAGCAGAGAAGAAAGTAGAAAGAGAAGGCCACTGTCACAAAAGTTTAACAATTGTTTAATCCAGGTGAATACATAGGTCTTCAGCACACTTTAAATTTTTAACAGGTGTGCATTTAGAATGTTTGAAAATAACATCTTTTTCTCAAAAGGTACTTTTATATTTTTTGCATCAAAAATCTGTACTATACTCTTCTGTATTTAAAAATAGTCTTCTTTCTAGAGACTAATCTTACAAAAAAATATACATGAGGCCTCGACACCTTTAAAAACAACAAAAACAAACCCAAATTACGTAGATCATTGGAGCAAATAAAGATATTCAATAAATGACCCAAAACTATGCAGTCAAGTCAACTTTTACTTATCTACACTGAAAATGGACAATGTATTAGCATAGCTAACCAAAAACTCATTTCTTATTGAATTAAAATTCCTTATTGGAAGGGGAGTGTATCTGACTTATCTCTTTAATTGTATTTTCAATTAATTTGATATTAAAATAGTTTATACCTTTTGAGGACAAACAATTGATAACAAAATTATCTGGAAGTTGAACTCAATTTGAAATTTTTTAAAAAATATATTATGTAACCTACACTACCAGATTTTCTAATCTAAAATAAGAATAAAGGTCTTCCTCATAAAGTTTCCTATGGAAACACTAAGACTGTTAGAGATAAGCAAATAAGAAAATTTTTACCTTAAGGCTGTATATTTTCACCCTATTTATTTAATTTATATGCAGAATACATCATGAGAAATGCTGGGCTGGATGAAGCACAAGCTGGAAGCAAGATTGCCAGGAGAAATATCAATAACCTCAGAAAGTGAAGAGGAACTAAAGAGCCTGTTGATGAAAGTGAAAGAGGACAGTGAAAAAGTTGGCTTAAAGCTCAACATTCACTAAGATCATGGCATCTGGTCCCATCACTTCATGGCAAATAGATAGGGAAACAATGGGAAGAGTGGCAGACTTTATTTTTATGGGCTCCAAAATCACTGCAGATAGTGATTGCAGCCTTGAAATTAAAAGAAGCTTACTCCTTGGAAGAAAAGTTATGATAAACCTAGACAGCATATTAGAAAGCAGAGACATTACTTTGCCAACAAAGTCCGTCTAGTCAAGGCTATGGTTTTTCCAGTAGTCATGTATGGATGTGAGAGTTGGACTATAAAGAAAGCTGAGTGCCAAAGAGTTGATGCTTTTAAACTGTGTTGTTGGAGAAGACTCTTGAGAGTCCCTTGGACTGCAAGGAGATCCAACCAGTCCATCCTAAAGGAGATCAGTCCTGTGTGTTCATTGGAAAGACTGGTGTTGAAGCTGAAACTCCAATACTTTGTCCACCTGATGCGAAGAGCTGACTCATTTGAAAAGACCCTGATTCTGGGAAAGATTGAGGGTGGGAGGAGAAGGGGACAACAGGCTGAGATGGTTGGATGGCATCACCAACTCAGTGGACATGAGTTTGGGTGGGCTCCAGGAATTGGTGATGGACAGGGAGGCCTGGTGTGCTGCAGTTCATGGGGTCTGACATGACTGAGCAACTGAACTGAACTGAACCTCAAACGGTCCAGAATAAGAATATTATTTGTTTCCTAGAAAAGAATATTTATGTACTACCTCAGTTTTTCATTCACTAAAAAGTCACTGGAATTTTTTTTCAGACACATATTCAGATAGCTCTTCCCAGGTGGCTCAGTAGTAAAGAATCTGCCTCCAAGCAGGAGATGGGGGTTTGATCCCTGGGTCCAGAAAACCCTTTGGAGAAGGAAATGGCCAGCCACTCCAGTATTCTTGCCTGGGAAATCCCATGGACAGAGGAGCCTCGCAGGCTACAGTCTTTGGGGTCGCAAAAAGTCGAACACGACTTAGTGAGTAAACAACAACAACAACAGTTTGCATTCCCACCAACAGTGTAAGAGGGTTCCCTTTTCTCCACATCCTCTCCAGCATTTATTGCTTGTAGATTTTTGGATTGCAGCCATTCTGACTGGTATAAAGTGGTACCTCATTGTGGTTTTGATTTGCATTTCTCTGATAATGAGTGATGTTGAGCATCTTTTCATGTGTTTGTTAGCCATTTTTATGTCTTCTTTGGAGAAATGTCTGTTAAGTTCTTTGGCCCACTTTTTGATTGGGTCTTTTATTTTTCTAGAATGGTACAGCCACTATGGAAAACAGTGTGGAGATTCCTTAAAAAACTGCAAATAGTCCTGCCATATGACCCAGCAATCCCACTGCTGGGCATATACACCGAGGAAACCAGAATTGAAAGAGCCACGTGTACCCCAATGTTCATCGCTGCATTGTTTACAATAGCCAGGACATGGAAGCAACCTAGATGCCCATCAACTGACGAATGGATAAGAAAGCTGTGGTACATATACACAACAGAATATTACTCAGCATTAAAAAAAAATTCATTTGAATCAGTTCTACTCAGGTGGATGGAACTGGAGCCTATTATCCAGAGTGAAGTAAGCCAGAAGGAAAAACAACAATACAGTATACTAACACATATATATGGAATTTAGAAAGATGGCAGTGAGAACCCTGCATGCGAGAGAGCAAAAGGAACGCAGATGTATAGAACAGACTCGTGGACTCTGTAGATGAGGGCAAGGGTGGGATGATATGGGAGAATGGCATTGAAACATGTTAATTATCATATGTGAAATCAATCGCCAGCCCAGGGTTGATGCTCGGAGCTGGTGCACCGAGATGTCCCAGGGGGAGGGAATCGGGAGGGAGGAGGGAGGGGGGTTCTGGAGGGGGAGCATATGTATACCCATGGCAGTTTCATGTCACTGTATGGCAAAACCAACACAATAAAGTAAAGAAAATTTAAAAACAACAACAACAACAAAACAACAATAAGTTCCCCCAACCCTTCACATATGTGAATGACCCAGACAGAAAAAAGTAACCATCTAACTGCAAATACAGAAAGTAGGAAACACAAGAGAGTCTATCTGACATCTAAGCAAGTAGTTCATAGAGAACTCTCAACCATACCTTTACCTGACCTTAAATTTTTTTAAGTAAAATCACATCTAAGCATAGGGAGACTTAAAAAAAGAAATAGCCTATGGTTCATTTGGCATAACTGTGTAAATAACAAAGAATTCCATCAACATCTTCTCTCCTTTACCACTGTTGAAAAAATTTCGCATTTGCTTTATCACTATGCTATTTCACATTTATTTAAACTTTAGTACTGGACCGTCAGGCTAACAGGATCTATTTTATTTCTTTTATATACACAACACCATATTTGATCTAGTATCAAGCACAATGATGTGCTTCAATTTCTATTTTGAATGTTTTTTAAACAATGATGCTTTAAAACTAAATTGTCAGTAACAGAACAAAAACAGTGTTGAAAAGACTGTTTAAAAGCAAAATGGAGAATGAGGCATGGTGTTAGTAACACTAGTACTGTCATTTTCCACCAACTAGGCAATAACCAGGTTAAATGTCTAAAACTGCTTTCATGCAATTAGACTGACATCATGCGACCTCTGCATTTTTACAGAAATTAGAAAAATGTTCCTATTTCTTTGACTTTGGGAAATTAGAATATGTGCTGAAAAGAAAAGAAATCAGGCAGTGTGATTTAAAAGGACAGATATGTATACACCTGTACTCTGGCCTGAGCTAAAACTGCCATAGGTATCATACATATGTAGGAGATAGTAGACAGTAAATGTGGATGCCACACAAGGTGTTTTCATTGCTGTTTTAAATATCCACAAGACTGCCTTCAGCAAGTTTTAGTTTTGAAACATTTTCATTGAAGATTCAGACGGCTAGAGAAGTAGCTAACATTTTCCAGGTAAAAGATCTAAATGAATTCTTAGACCCATTTTTTTTTTTCAACATAAAATTATGCTAGCAAGTATTTAGAACAACTTGATCTTTTTATAAAAAAGGTATATATATCTAAAACTTAGATTAGTTACAGTCAGTTAAAAATTCTACCAACTAATTCTTTTACAACTGGTCTAGGCCAGTGTTTTGGGAAAGTGGTCTATATAAGGAAAACAGAAAAATTCTATTCATATCGAATTTGGAAATTTGGTTTTTAACAATCTCATCATGGTCACAACAGAAAACAAAGATGATACGTATACACATAACAAACATGTGTTACTGGCCAATGGTATTTAATTAAAAGTTTTAAAAATTCATGACAGCTTCAGATATTTCTCAAAATGCCAAACAGCATAGTTTTTACTGCATTCCCTATGACTACAAACAATGCGTGAATATTTTAGATTTTAAAATGTCCAACCATATGTATAAAAGCATTGCAGAAATTAACAAACAGTACATTCCCAATGAAACTGCTAATTGATTTCAAAATGGTTGGAGAGTTTCCATAAGAATCCTTTGCCTAGACTGCTAAATCTGGCTGGAACAGTCCTATGTCTACACTAAAGAGCACCATTATAAAATTACGGTCTCTGATGTTTGTTGGGCTTTCGCCCTCTCCCTCCTCCTTAATTCACAGCATTCCCCATTCCTCTTAGGCACTACTGTTATTTTACTTTTTTCAGTTTTCATCTGTGAAGCAACCATGAACTTCCTCAGTCTTCCCTCCCTTTACCCTTGAATGTAAGAGTCCATGGGCTTCAGAGTTAATTAGGTGTGGGCTCTAATTTCAACTCAGTCCTTATCATATCTGGGACCCTAAGCTGAAGTCCTAGACCATTTCCTCATCTATAAAGTGGAAATATGAATATATACATCACAGGAAGCTCAAAATGATTCATGAGAAAAGATCATAAAGAACCACCCGCCTGTTAGTCCTTTCTTCACCCTCACATTTTTACCTAATCCTTTCTGTTCTTCTGCGCTCAGTCCTCCAGGAAAATCCCTGCTTATTTTTCAACAAACAGCTTTAAGGTCAACTCCAGGTGAAGATTTCATCACCCATCTCCCCACTCAAGTAAAACATTTCAGTGACCCCATGGTATTAGGTTGGCCAAAAGGTTTGTTTGCTAGAAAAACCCAAACGAACCTTTTGGTCAACCCAATACTTAGCAGTTATATTACAGTACATAGCATGTTCTTTATTAATAATAATAGTTTACTTATTTCTTTCTCTATTTTTGGAATTAGACATACTTTTATTTATTTAATGGAAAAGCATTTTATTTTAAATACAGCAGTTTGTACATGCCAATCCCAAACTCCCAATCTATCCCTCCCCCAACCCTTCCCCTGATTTACCTATTTTAAACCCCTTCTAAAATGTGAGCTTCTGGATGTAGGGACTGCTTATCTCTTTAGATTTCCAGTCTAACAAAGTACTTAGTATATAGTAGGGGCTTCCCAGGTAGTGCGAGTGGTGAAGAATCCACCTGCCAATGCAAGAAGACGCAAGAGATGGTGGTTTGATCCCTGGGTCAGGAAGATACCCTAGAGTATGAAATGGCAACCCACTCCAGTATTCTTGCCTGGGAAATTTCACAGGCAGAGGAGCCTGGCAGGCTACAGTCTATGGGGTCACAAAGAAATAAATAAAACTGAGCATACACACACACACACACACACACACACACACACACATACAGTTTCTCAAAAATCAACATAAAGGGATGAAAATAATCTTAAGCAGCATCCTCACTACCCAGATGCCTTTTGGAACTTGTATTATTTGTCTTGTGTATTCGTGTCTGATAGTGAATGGAATTATAATTGAAATGGGAAAATAAAATGCAAAATGATAGTTAAATTTAATTAAGAAATTAACACATAATCATGTTTCAAAATATCCTGGACCAGGTAAATATATCCAAAAGTCTCACAGAAGACAAAGAAGATGAAGTTATGGGTCTGTGCCAAGTAAACTTCATTACAAAAATTTAAATGAATACAATTCACAGATCCATGCAGAGAAATAAGAAGGAGTAACTGAACAGCTAAACAAAGAAAAATACCAAAACTCCCAATAAAAAAAGTCAGGCCTTTTTTCAAATAGTCATTTGGAGGCTTTCTCCCATCTCTGAGTATTTCAAAAGAGACAGACAACAAACAATTGAAATCAGGAAAATATACACAGAAAGTGATACATGCAATGGAGAAAATTAAGCAACCAGAGAATTTACATCTGTTTATACAATGAAAGCAACAAATTAGTGAACAGAGGAAGCTTCATCAAAAAGGTGACTTTTGGGTGGCGTAAAACAGGAAGAAAGCAAAGTCATGTCAGTATTTAAGGAGAAACCATTGTGGACAGAGGCAAGAAATCTGAAGGCCTTAAGGCTAGCATGTATAAACTGCTGTGCCCAAGAACACTCAGGAGGCCAGCACACACAGAGAAGACAGGAGAGAAAAAGGAACAGAAAATGAGGGCAGAGAAGCAACATGGACAGCAGATCATGTCAGGCCTTAGTGTCAACATAAGGACTTTAGCTTTTCTGAGTGCTATAAGCCATGTCTGTTTTAAGAGACCTAAGACTTCATATGTATGATTCTAAAATGGTCATTAGTTGTCGTGTTGAGAAAAGACATGTCAAAGACAGAGGCATTGATCAGCTAGGAGACATTTAAAATATTCCAGGAAGGAGATAATGGTAGCTTGGACTGAAGTGATTAGTGATGGAGTTGGGAGGAAGTGGTCAGATACTGGATATACTCTGAAGATTAAGCCAATAAGAATTGTTGAGAGACTGGATATGAGGTATAAGGGAAAGAGAAGATGATGAATGAAGAAAATATGGTATACATGTACAATGGAATATTATTCGCCCATAGAGAGAAGGAAATTCTAGCACTTAAGACAACATGGATGAACCTGGACAATGTGTTTGACTCTTTGTGATTCCATGGACTGTAGTTCACTAGGCTTCTCTGTCCATGGAATTCTCTAGGCAGGAATACTGGTGTGGGTTGCCATTATCTTTCCCAGGGGATCTTCCTAACCCAGGGATCAAATCCAGATCTCCTGCATTGCAGGTGGATTCTTTACTGTCTGAGCCATGAGGGAAGCCATAACACAAAATGAAATAAAGTCAGACACAGAAGGACAAATTACTGACTGACCTCACATATATATGGGGAATCTCAAAAAAAGTCAAACTCATAGAAGCAGAGAGAAGAATAGTGATTAGTGGGTGAAACGGAGTGATGTGGGTCAAAGTTCCAGCCAGATGAATAAGTTTTACACTTGAAACTTTCTGAGAGAGTAGACTTGAGTGTTCTCACACATATATATACACAGGAAGTAACAATGTGATAGATATGACAGATGTGTTAATTAGCTTGAATTATGGTAATCATTTCACAATGAAATGTCTACGAAATCATCATGTTGTAAACCATACATATATACTTTTTTATATGCAAATATAAAAGTTTTTATTTGCCAATTATACCTTAATAAAGCTGGGGGAAAGATGTCAAGGTTATTGCCTTAAACAACTGGAAGAATGGAGTTGCCTTTTGCTAGAAAGTCTGTAGGAGGAACTGGAGCAGAGGGAAGGGCTGTCATAAGCTCCCTTTTGGTCTTGCTTGTCTAAAAACATGAGTTTGATAAATAAAATCTGAGTAAAGCTGTACATGAATTCCTAATGCCTGGAGAAGAAAGGGTCTCATCTACTAATGGAAAAGAAGAATGAGCAGGTTGTCTCAAACTACATTCTTCGTTATCTGGCAGTGGTTCAATTCTCAAGGGTTAATCACAAGCAAATCACTTTCTGCTGAACTTGGTGTTTTATGTGGCCTCATTACTTGGTTCAATTTCTCCAAAGAAAGCTCTTTGAATTTAAACAACAGCAAGTGGAAAGGAGAAAAAGGGGGAAGAAATAAGAAAGACTGCTGGCAAATCAGCAGAACTGGAGAATGAGAGGTATTGCACATGCAGATGAAAAGGAGAGGAGACGAATTTATATTCCAGAAAGAGGGGCAGACATGATACAAAGACATCAGGAAGATAATTTTTTTTTCACTACTATCTTTCCCTAAAATTTTCAAGCTGACATGAATTTCACAGATTTTCATATCTAAATTAGACCAATCCACATTAATCCACCTGGCCCTTACCATTACATTGCCAAAAACAAATACACCTGCACTTTACTCAAAACACCAGTTCTTTAACTAACTGAAGTGAAAAATTTAACCTAAGTAAAAAAGAAAAAAAAATGCTAATGACATCTTACTTGCTCAACGTTAAAGTCACTTAGTTTATTGTAAACCATAGGCAAGCATTAATTTCTACAGCATGACTAGAGAGGAAATAAAAGGGCAAAACAGAAACAAATCAAAACAACAATATCGAGAAGCAAACATAACAAGAAACAAAACTCTAGGCTCAGGCCAATCAAGTACTTCTCCACTCTCTAATGTAATTGACAAAAGGTTCTCCAAACTTAAATCCTTGCTATAATTGATGAGAAAATACTGTTGTGCATTTATTCAGTGACCTAATGATACAAACCTTGTCTCTAATAACACAAGCAGGTATTCTTTGTTCACATTAAATGTGACTAGTGAGAAAGTCCTGTCCCAGTATTAACCTAGACCTGGTGGCCTTGCAGAGCATCAGGAGCCCCTCGCTCGGCTCATCATAAGTTTGCCAAACCAGGCTGCACATTTGGCTTCAAGTTCTTAAACCCAAGGGTACTGTGATGGTTCATTTTATGTGTCAGTTTGGCTAGATCAGCCTATTAGATCCCAATCCAGGTGTTCGCATGTCAGTATTTTGTACCTGGGGCTGAAGCCTATATTCAGCTGACTCTATTAAGTAAAGGAGTTTCTTTGATCACACAAGTGGGCCTCATCCAATCAGCTGAAAGGCCTTAAGATGGAAAACTGAGATTTCCCCGGGGAAGTGGAAATTCTACCTCAAGAATGAGCTGCCATCTGAATGTTTCCAGCCTGTGGGCCTACCCTACAGATTTTAGGCTTGCCAGCCCCCACAACTAGGTAAGCTGATTCCTGGAAATAATACAAACTACTTAGTCCTGTTTCTTTGGAGAACCCTGAATGATACGTATTTCTGCTGTGTCTCAGGACCAGAAAATAATGCCTTTAGGTATAACTCTTGACTCATTCATTATTCACTAATTCAACATTTATTTAGACATTTAATCTGGTGCCAACTACAAACCAGGCACTGTACTAGGGGTAGAGATATAGACCAATAAGATCATCTCACAAAGGTTACAAACTGATTCACAATCTCAGAACAAAACATGTGAGTTTGCAAAAACTTATTTATTTCTTTATAAATTTATCTAATTTATTTTAGAACTTATTAGATTTTTTTCACCACTGCTCATGTAAAGACAGTATTAGTGACGACAGCCGCTAACACAGCAGGATGTCTGATATATATATATATATACACATATATATATATGTATATATAAGTTACTAAAAAGCAAAAAAAAAAAAAAGAAAAAAAAAACTGGAACAACTCTAGATAGGCAGAAGGATCATGTAAACTTCCAAATATGAAAAAAATCAATGCCAGTGGCTGTTGAATCCCCTCCTCTATTCAAACTCCCACCTCTCTACATCCCAGTTTATTTGTCTACTGTGATCCCAGACTACAACTTCATAACTTGTCTCCTCTACTGAACTGTGAGCCTCCAGAGAGCAGGAAGCAAGCGTTATTCATCTTTATATTCCTAGAATATACGATGGGTTAAATAAAAATTAGTGTCAATTGACTGGATGTGTGTGGGTAGATGACCCCTAGACAGATGGCCAGTTGCTAAGGACTCTGCTTCTGAATCACAGATGGCTTCTGAGAAGAGTCAAGATAAAACTGAAGGCTAGACGAAGAGGAAAAAGGAAGGATACAGGCAAGAACAAAGGTCAGAAGCTGGGAAACCTGAATCTTGATTTAGATTCTGCCCTAACTCACTGTGACTTTGCTGCTGCTACTGCTGCTGTTTAGTCATTAAGTCACGCCCGACTTAATGCAACCCCATGGACTGTAGCCCATCAGGCTCGCAAGAATACTCAAGTGGGTTGCCATCTCCTTTTCCAGGGAAGTCTTCTTGATCCAGGGATTGAATCCACGTTTCTTGCTTAGCAAGTGGATTCCTTACCACTGAGCACTTGAAAAGCCCCATTATGACCTTAGGTCTTTGCAATTGAATATACATGTGTGTTGGAGGGCAGGGGTCATCTACAGAATATGTTAAATACAGATTATACCAGTAACCTGTGAAATATTTCAAACATCAGAGCAGACAACTTGTAAAATATAAGGTTAACGTCCATCTATCTAACAACAGGAATCATCTCAAGATAATAACCCTAAGCAGACAGGCCAAAAAGGGACAAGATTTTCAAAAACCAAATTCTAATTAGAAAAATTAAATGAGAATGATACTGAAAGATGACTGTAGTGTTTGGAAGATATGTTAGGAAATAAGAACTCAGGCAGGCTTTGCATCCATGCTCCGTGGCTCCTGACACTAGATGTATCAAGTCAATCAGTCAAACTTCTGAGATGAGTCTTTTGGCCTGAAGCTTCAGCTATACCTTCTCACAAAAGCTTGGTCTTGTGGGCACTTCAAGCTTCATTTAGTTCTAGGGCTTCCTTGATAGCTCAGTTGGTAAAGAATCCGCCAGCAATGCATGAGACCCCAGTTGATTCCTGGGTCGGGAAGATCTGCTGGAGAAGGGATAAGCTGCCCACTTCAGTATTCTTGGGCTTCCCTTGTGGCTCAGGGGGTAAAGAATCCACCTGCAATGCAGGAGACTTGGGTTCGATCCCTGGGTTGGGAAGATCCCCTGGAGAAGGGAAAGGCTATCCACTCCAGTATTCTGGCCTGGAGAATTCCATGGACTGTATAGTCCATGAGGTCACACAGAGTCGGACATGACTGAGTAACTTTCACACACACGCACACACACAGGAAGTAGTTTAATTTGTTCATCACTGCTATTTTATTCAATGGCTCTAAACTTAAGTCTTGCAAGTTTAAGGAGTTTCCCTAATTCTACTTCTAAAATTTGGAGAAAGGGGACTTTTTTTAGCCAACAGATGTCCTGTATCATTTTATTATTGTACTTTCATTAGATTACTTTTGTCCAGTAATTTGCTGAATTGAGTTCTACACTATTCCTAAATTCTAAACCAAGTTCTAAACTATTTTAGCCTACCTCCAAATGAGCCTTCCCTGTCTATCTTCCTCTCACACAATCACACACTTCTGCCAATTCATCTATGTATTGTCTCTTTCTGAAAATGCTCCATTTCTATCTGACTTTTGAAAGGTGCAAACAGAAGTACACATGGTATTCTAGGAACAGAGACATTATACTTTTATACAGCAAAAGTTTCTGTTTCATTTTTAATAGTTTCCCTAAGATGTCCAATGTTTTGTTGACATTTCTAGAGTTCAAAGAAATAATAGAAAATAACCAGCCAAAACCCACTCCACTTTCTTCCTTTTATGCAGGAAGACACTGAGGTCCTGAATAGTCACATGCCATGTCTGAGTTGTAGCAATGATAATCGATGTCTGCCCTGGGGCTGGAACACAGGTACCCTAATCCCAGGCAGAGCCTAGTTTTTCAAGCAACAATTTAAAACTACTTCCACACTCTTTTAATAGACTATAAAAATCACTTAATTATGTTTACAGCATTAGCTCATATTCAATGAAACATCCCTATCTGACTTGAGTGCCCATTCACAAAAGTCTTCTAAAGTCTTGTACAACTTCTTACAGGGTAGTTTTATAAGCTACCAAGAGAAAATAGTGTCATTTAATTAACTAATGTCAAACTATACCCTAGCACCAGTTCTTGATGTCCCCATTCCTTATAATTTCCTCCCCTACACCCCACAAAATGTTACCTTCCCACATCCTCCAACAGGAAGCTGTATGTCCAAAAGTCCTATGTTTAATATAAAACCAACCAGTTTGTTAAGCATGAAAGTCTGATTACCAGTAAGTACCTCCTTCAACTTCTGGGTAGGGCCATGTGGCAATCTGTCACACTCCAGTATAAAGGCCATTAAACAGAGAGGCATCCATTTAGCTAACAACTCAAAGCCTTACAGGTTGTCAAGGGAGTGGTTCAATGAACATTCTCAAACTGATGCTGCAATTTCAAATTGGGACAGCTAATTTCATCATAGGAATCAACAGCCTTAAACATATTCATGTCATTCAGTTTAGTTGAGTTTAGTCGCTCAGACGAGTCCTACTCTTTGTGGCCCCATGAACGGCAGCATGCCAGGCCTCCCTGTCCACCACCAACTCCTTAAGTTTACCCAAACTGATGTCCATTGAGTCAGTGATGCCATCCAGCCATCTCATCCTCTGTCTTCCCCTTCTCCTCCTGCCCTCAATCTTTCCCAACATCAGGTTCTTTTCAAATGAGTCAACTCGTCGCATCAAGTGGCCAAAATATTGGAGTTTCAGCTTCAACATCAGTCCTTCCAATGAACACCCAGGACTGATTTCCTTTAGGATGGACTGGTTGGATCTCCTTGCAGTCCAAGGGACTCTCAAGAGTCTTCTCCAGCACCACAGTTCAAAAGCATCAATTCTTCGGTGTTAAGTTTTCTTGATAGTCCAACTCTCACATCCATATATGACTACTGGTAAAACTATAGACTTGACTAGACAGACCTTTATCAACAAAGCGATGTCTCTGCTTTTTAATATGCTGTCTAGGTTGGTCATAACTTTCCTTCCAAGGAGTAAATGTCTTTTAATTTCATGGCTGCAATCACCATCTGCAGAGATTTTGGAGCCCAGAAGAATAAAGTTAGCCACTGTTTCCACTGCTTCCCCATCTATTTGCCATGAAGTGATGGGACCAGATGCCATGATCTTAGTTTTCTGAATGTTGAGCTTTAAGCCAACTTTTTCACTCTCCTCTTTCACTTTCATCAAGAGGCTTTTAGTCTCTTCACTTTCTGCCATAAGGGTGGTGTCATCTGCATATCTGAGGTTATTGATATTTCTCCTGGCAAACTTGATTCCAGCTTGTGCTTCATCCAGCCCAGTGTTTCTCATGATGTACTCTGCATACAAGTTCAATAAGCAGGGTGACAATATACAGCCTTGACATACTCCTTTTCCTATTTGTAACTAGTCCGTTGTTCCATGTCCAGTTCCAACTGTTGCTTCCTTACCTGCACACAGGTTTTCCAAGAGGCAGGTCAGGTGTTCTGGTATTCCCATCTCTTTCAGAATTTTCCACAGTTTATTGTGATCCACACAGTAAAAGGCTTTGACATAGTCAACAAAGCAGAAATAGATGTTTTTCTGGAACTCTCTTGCTTTTTTGATGATGCAGAGAATGTTGGCAATTTGATCTCTGGTTCCTCTGCCTTTTCTAAATCCAGCTTCAACATCTGGAAGTTCATGGTTCTCATATTGCTGAAGCCTGGCTTGGAGAATTTTGAGCATGACTTTACTAATGAGTGGGATGAATGCAATTGTGCGGTAGTTTGAGCACTCTCTGGCATTGCCTTTCTTTGGGATTGGAATGAAAACTGACCTTTTCCAGTCCTGAGGCCAATGTTGAGTTTTGCAAATTTGCTGACACTGAGTGCAGCACTTTCACAGCATCATCTTTTAGGATTTAAATAGCTCAACTGGAATTCCATTACCTTCACTAGCTTTGTTTGTAGTGATGCTTTCTAAGGCCCACTTGACTTCACATTCCAGGATGTCTGGCTCTAGGTGAGTGATCACACCATCATGATTATCTGTGTTGTGAAGATCTTTTTTGTATAGTTCTTCTGTGCATTCTTAACACCTCTTCTTAATATTTTCTGCTTCTGTTAGGTCCATACCATCTCAGTCCTTTATTGTGCCCTTTATTGTGCATAAAATGTTCCCTTGGTATCTCTAATTTTCTTGAAGAGAGCTCTAGTCTTTCTCATTCTATTGTTTTCCTTTATTATTTTGCACTGATCACTGAGGAAGGCTTTCTTATCTCTCTTTGCTACTCTTTGGAACTCTGCATTCAAATGGATATCTCTTTTCTTTTCTCCTTTGCCTTTCGCTTCTCTTCTATTCACAGCTATTTGTAAGGCCTCCTTAGTTAACCATTTTGCCTTTTTTGCATTTTTTTTTCTAGCAGATGGTTTTGACCTGTCTCCAGTACAATGTCACAAACCTCCAGCCAAAGTTTATCAGGCACTCTGTCTATCACATCTAGTCCCTTAAATCTATTCTCACATTCACTGTATAATATTAAGGGATCTGATTTAGGTCATACCTGAATGGTCTATTTTTTTCCCACTTTTTTCAATTTAAGTCTGAATTTGGCGACAAGGGGTTCATGATTTGAGCCACAGTCAGCTCCTGGTCTTGTTTTTGCTGACTGCATAGAGCTTCTATATCTTTGGCTGCAAAGAATATAATCAATCTGATTTTGGTGTTGACCATCTGGTGAAGTCCATGTGTAAAGTCTTCTCTTGTGTTGTTGAAAGAGGGTGTTTGCTATGACCAGTGCATTCTCTTGGCAAAACTCTATTAGCCTTTGCCCTGCTTCATTCTGTACTCTAAGGCCAAATTTGCCTGTTACTCCAGGTGTTTCTTGACTTCTTACTTTTGCATTCCAGTCCCCTATAATGAAAAGGACATCTATTTTGGGTGTTAGTTCTAAAAGGTCTTATAGGTCGTCATAGAACTGTTCAACTTCTCCTTCTTCAGCATTACTGGTCAGGGCATAGACTTGGATTATTGTGATAGTGAATGGATTGCCTTGGAAATAAACAGTGATCATTTTGTCATTTTTGAGATTGTATCCAAGTACTGCATTTTGGACTCTTTTGTTGTTGACTATGATGGCTACTCCATTTCTTTTAAGGGATTCTTGCCCACAGAAGTAGATATAATGGTCATCTGAGTTAAATTCACCCATTCCAGTTAATTTCATCATAGGAATCAATAGCCTTAAACATAATCATGCCATTAGGCTAAGAAAATAGAGAGGTACATAAAAACTTTTACATGAGAATATGCATCACTGCATTATTTATAATATATAAAACTGGAAACAATTTGAATACCCAACAATATAGGAATAGTTAAATAAATCAAGGTATATCCAAAATCTGTACCCAAAATTAAAATAATATATTGAGGAATGTTCACAGACCATCTTAGAGCATATACGTTACAAGACAAAAGGCTCAGCATATACACCAGGAAAGAAAAAATGGAATCCTATAAACCAAAACATTTAACAGTATTTATATATCTTATTACCTACCTTTTATCACTGAAACAAAGACTTTGGATCACAGACTTTGCAATTCAGAGAAATATGGTTTGAATTGCTCTCTACATGTCAGCAATGTAACCCTGGACAAGTTACTTAACCACTATACCAGTGTTTCACGCTGCGCGAACAATCCTCAGTCATGTTGGACTCTCTGCGACTCCATGGACTGTAGCCCGCCAGGCTCCTCTGTCCATGGGATTATCCTGGTAAGAATACTGGAGTGGGCTGCCATTTCCTTCTCCAGGGATACCAACATTTCTTCATCTGTAAACTAGGTTAATAATAACCTACCTCCTCAGGTTGTTCTTGAGTTTTTATGAATTAGGACATACATATAATCACCTCATATTTTTACATATGGTAAACACTCAATAAATGTTAGCTATTTCAATTACTATATGATATTATCTGTTTCTTTCAAAATCAGGGGAAAAAATAAAGGTTATCAAAAAAGAAAAATCTTGGGAACAGCCCATCACGCAGTGGATGCTAAGTTGCTTCAGTCATGTCCAAATCTTTGCAACCCCATGGACCAGAGCTCACCAGGCTCCCTCATCCATGGGATTCTCTAGGCAAGAATACTGGAGTGGTTGCCAAGGGGTTTATTAATAATAACTAACTTCTCCAGTCAGAAAACCCTCTGACATGTCTAAAATAAACTTTAAAAACAGTCTTCAATAAAAACAAATACACCTGATCTTTGGTATCTCCCTTTTAATCCTTGAGAAATTAATCCATTAATTTTACACCCACCCTGACTATGAAAGTGATCTTGCTGTGTCTCCAGCTAGCCCCCTTCCTGTCATGTACTCTTAGTCTTTTATTATACCTACTTTGAATTCCCTGGCCAGTATTCCTTAAACTCTTTCTTTTGGCTTACCTGCAACACCTTGTAATTTGCTTATTCTTTTTGCTTGGGAAATCAACATTTTATGAAAGCTACTTTTACTCCTTTAAAATATGGTCTTTTAGTTTAAGGCCATAATTTCTTAAAGTAGCAATGCTTATAGCTTAAGTTTCATTATACAGTATTATTTTCTTCCTTTTTGAGTTGAGGTGAAATAAAATTAACTCTGTTTTGAAGTTTAAGAATTTTTAAATACATTTTAGAGCTTCTGAAGGCTCTAAAAATTACCCCCCAGACCAAGACTGTATATCATTTTTGGGGACTGAATTTCATCAATTTCTGATATCTAAATGATGGAACAGTAAAAAATATGTACAACAATAAGCAAAAAAAGTACAAAATACGGTAACGTAAAAAAGTCAAGGACTTTTAAAGTCAAAGTTGGTTTCATATTCCAGTCTGGTCACTTACTAGCTCTATGACCTTGAGAGAGTTAATTGGGCACTTTGATCCTTAGTTTTCTTATGAGTAAAATGACAAAAAGTAGCATCTAACTTCACTGGTTATTATGAGAAATGGAAAAGTATAATAGTGTTTGATTAATAGCATTCACTAAAAAGTTCATTTCCTCCTTATCTGTTTGCATATCATGAACTGAGTACATTCATAGCATTAATTTTTACCTCATTTGTATATATTCAATGATCAAAAATAAAAACTAATATTAATATATTGGGGCAGGAGACAGGTATGAAAATTTGTACCTTATTAAAGGTTGAAAAAGATTGGGAAGTACTGTTTAAGGAGAAACAAACTCAGAAAAAAGTTTACTAATAATATTAATAAAGATTATTCATAAAGAAAAGACTTTAGAAGATCCCACATGGTCACACTTTTTGTTCTGGCCAAAAGTGGTTTTATACTACAAGCACCTGAGACAATCCTCCACAGAATTTCAGTTAATAAACTTTATCATATTGATAGAATATAGACAATAAACAGTGCCAGAAATAGAAACAGCGACACTTAAAAATGAGGGTAAAGGAGTCGACAACTCTAAGCTGTTTCTAAACAGGAGAATATCACGTTTTCTAAAATGGAGGGAAAGAATGAAAGAGTTATGCCAAGTGGGAGTATAAAATTAGGTGTCAACAAATTTGGTATCAACTCCAATACCTTGGCCACCTGATGTGAAGAGCCTACTCACCGTAAAAGACCCTGACGCTGGGAAAGATTGAGGGCAGGAGGAGAAGTGGGTGACAGAGAATGGGATGGTTGGATGGCATCACCAACTCAATGGACATGGGTTTGGCAAATTCTGGGAGATGGTGAAGGACAGGGAAGCCTGGAGTGCTGTGGTCCATGGGGTCACAAAGAGTTGGACACAACTTAGGAACTGAACAACAACAGCATAGTGTTAGTTGCTCAGCTGTGTCCAACTCTTTCCAATTCCATGGACTGAAACCCACCAGGCTCCTCTGTCCATGGGATTCTCCAGGCGAGAATACTGGAGTGGGTTGCTATTTCCTTCTCCAGGGGATCTTCCCAACCCAGGGATCGAATCCAGGTCTCCAACAGTGCAAGCAGATTCTTTACTGTTTGTACCACCAGGGAAGTCCATAACAACATGGCACTTACTAGAACTTCTACTTAAAATTCTCCGACAGAAGCCATAAGGTTCTCAAACTGAAACTACTACTCAGCCTTTTACAAAAGAGGTTTGCTGCCCTCCATCCTTGAGGGTGGCAATTCTGACTCACTCATCTCCTCACACACACCCAACATACAGCTTCCTCGTTCTTGGTGTTACAAAAAAATGATTAAACCAAAGCAAATCGACAGACTTTAAAAACAGAGTTGGAGACGAACTATGTTATCAGAAACATCAAGCAATACAATTCCAAAAAGCTGAAAAGCAATATCAGAAGTCAGAGTGTATGTGTACTGTGACTATACTTAACATTTAATACATGCTTGCTTTACCATTAAAAAAAAAAACAAAGAATCTCATGTATCATAGTCTTTTTTATTCCTTAAAGCCATCAGTTCATCATACTCTAAAAGTACGCCCTCTTATCTTCTATTTTTCTTTCATCTAGTTGTTTCATTCCTCTGTTAATCATTCAGTAGAAATTTATAGAGCAGAAACCATGCCTGGTAACACATTGAGAACTGAGAGAATAAAGATCTTTAAAACTGTCTTTTCCTGTAAAGAATATCTAATTTTAGTTCAAAATACACATTTCAAAGAGACGAAGCACTATTTAAATAAATGCCAGCAAATCAACAGGTGATCACCTAGTTTCAAACATCCACCAAAACACACACACACACACACACACACACACCCCGAGAAAAATTACATTAAATGTTCCACTATCATGAATCAAAGAATTTCTGAGAACAGGGAAAACAGCCCACTCCATCAAAGCCACTACTGCTGGTGGGCGAGGGTGGGATGGTGAAGCATAAAAATTGTTTACAAATTCCCTAAGGCATTTTATTCTTCCAAAACAGCATAAGCAGTAAATAACCTTCTAGATAAATATAAACTGCCTGAAAGTGTTATAAAATGCTAAAACTTCTATCCTGAGACTGCAACATTTAAGTTCAAGATAGATAATAATTGTACCAGAGGGAAATAAAAGTAAAAAAAAAATATTCGGCCTCAAAAATGTAGTTGTGATAGAAAAAGCAAAGATGGGAGACCAGTCACTCTCTCAACATTCACTTAGCCTTTATCTATATATACACACTTATTTAGCATCTGTGCCAGGCCTTGTGCTAAATTCTAGGAACAAGAGTAGTGAACAAGACATACACAGACTCTTGTTCTCTCTTAGAAACTAACATAAAGGAGAAATCCAACAGAAAAAGACCACATGCATCAATATGTTGGACCCAAGGACTTCCTGGGTGGCCCAGAGGTTAGGAATCCACCTGCCAATGCAGGGGACATGATCCTGGGTCTGGTACAATTACAGGTGCCATAGAGCAACTGAGCCCATGCACCAGAGCCCACGCTCTGCGACAACAGAAGCCACAGCAATGAGAAGCCCGCTCGCTGCGACCTGAGAAAGCCCGCGTGAGCAACGAAGATCTAGTGCAGCCAAAAAACAAATTAAAATTTTAAAAAGTATGTGGAACTAAACATCCATGTTTACTTATAAAGCCACTCGGCAGTAATAAAAGTTTAAATAAACAACTAAGTGACTACCATGTGTCAACTGCAATGCCAATCACAGAAGCATGTAAGTTCTTAGCCTTGAGACTTCACAACATAGGTGCTGATACATATATAAATAATTTTAATATAAGAAATAATTTAACAAAAAACTGTATGACTGTCTAAGGAAGTACTTTAGGATGAAACAACTTTATTCTACTAGGGAACTCGAGTCAGGCAAGGCATCACATCAACAACCTGAGTCTTAAAAAATTAAAAGGAGTTTGCCAGGCAAAGAATTTCAGACAATGAGGTGAATACAACAGGAAGTAAAGTCACAGCACAGGGTACTGAACAGAGAATGGAAAATGGGGCTGGGTAACTTAGTTTATTTAGGGGTCAGTTCATGAACACTTCTGTAGATCACAATGGTATATTTATACAATTTAAACAGTTACCATGGAAAGTTTGCTGTTGTTTAGTCGCTAAGTCAGGTCCAATTCTTTGCAACCCCATGAACTGTAGCCCACCAGGCTTCTCTGCCCATGGGATTTTCCAGGCAAGAATACTGGAGTGGGCTGTCATTTCCTCTTCCAGAGGATCTTCCTGATCCAGGGATCAAAGTCATGTCTCCTGCACTGGTAGGCAGGTTCCTTCTTACCACTGAGCCACCAGGGAAGCCCATGGAGAGTTTGGACCTTGGTAAATTAATAAAAAGGACATTGGTAAAATAATTTTAAAAATCTGTAGTCCTATAATTAGGTCTGTAGTATAGAAAAATAACTGATAGCAGTGTGACGTTTAAAAGGGTAAAGGATCAGAGCAAAAAGACCTGTTTTTAAAGGCTATTACAACAGGCCAGGGTAAAGATGATAAAAAAAAACAATAGTGAGAAGGGAGAAAAAGGAATTAAAGAATAAGTATCTTGATGAACTGACTATGTAAGTGTCTTGATGGAGGTAAAGGAGAAAGAGTGATGATGGCACTATTCAAGGTGGGAGACAGACAAGAACTGCCATGTATGGAGAGAGGATATAATGAACTATACTTTAGATGAGTTGAATCTTGTAGTTTTATTTGCAGGACTCATTGGTAGACAACTGAAAATTCTTACCAACTCCATTCTTCCCACTCCTTCCCATTCCACAATAACAATTATTCATTCAACAGTTTATTTTTGAAGTGCTTACCATGTATCAGATACCATTACAAATGCTGGAAATACAGTAAAGTCCCTGTCCATGGAGCTTACATTTTAGCCTCCTCTTATGATACAGTGATAGGAACACTATTCTACAGTAAAAGGAACAGTGAGGAAATAGGGCAAGGCTCAAAATATGAGCATATAATAGACAATCCATGTGATTTCTTCAAAGTGAAGCTGCAAGGTAAATATTTTAAATTCAAATTGCAATTGAAAAAGAAAAGTGGTCTCTTTCTGGTAATGAATAAGCACCTGATAAATTTCATGTTTGATATGTTTTGATTTTCATGTATCAGTTCTGCTTGCACAGAAACATGTGGCTAATTTT
The DNA here is from genome assembly GCA_007570785.1 of Antilocapra americana. Classification (NCBI taxonomy): domain Eukaryota; kingdom Metazoa; phylum Chordata; class Mammalia; order Artiodactyla; family Antilocapridae; genus Antilocapra; species Antilocapra americana. The sequence goes on along the minus strand of ML661908.1, from coordinate 5,668,785 downwards.
CTTAACAGGTTGTGTGTATGTGTGTGTTCAGTCTTATCTGACTCTTTGTGACCCCATGGACCATAGCCTGCCAGGCTCCTCTGCCCATGGAATTCTCCAGGTAAGAATACTGGAGTGGGTTGCCATTTCTTCCTCCAGGGAATCTTCCTGATTCAGGAGACCGAGGGATTGAACCCACGTCTCCTAGTGGCTTCTGCATTGGCAGGCGGATTCTTTACCATTGAGCCACGTGGGAAGCTAGCTACACCAACCCAATAATACTAGGAGGTATGCTTTTTGGGAAAGTACTAAAAATTAAAAGGCTACCACGTCATACAAACTGAATTCAAATTGCTTCAAAAATTTTTAATATTCTTCTCTAAACTTTTAACGTTTCTTTTCTACTTGTCCATGAGAAGCAAAGTTGACTGTGGCCTCTGATTATGAAATATTTAATTGTAAGATAATATATTATTCAAAGTACTACACAGGTATTTCTGCCTATATTTTAATCTTTTTTATCACTCAAACAGGCTAGTAAACATAAATTCTTAATCCCTAAAGGCAAGCTTATCTGAAACAGAACTGTATATTATATATGACTATAGATACACATTTCAAAAACATTAAAATAAGTTGCATCCTTTTAAAAAATGATACGAAAAATGTCAGTTCCTTGACAAACATTTCATTTTCTACTCTCTTCAGTAAGATTAATGAATATGTCCCATACCTCGGCTATCTGTAAACATTTCATTCTCTGCTCTTTTCAATAAGATTAGTGAATACGTCCCACACCTCGGCTATCTGTTCTTCGTTACACCCCCTTTCGTCAACTTCCCACCACTCTCAGTACTTCTGAGTTCCCCCAAGGTTACTACTGTCAACTTTCTTATCTTCTACCTCATCACTGGTCACTGCCTGCACCAATGATTCCCTACAGAAGCAGAAAAGACCCTTAGGGGCCTTCTGAAAATTTGTGAGGACGTTTTTGGTTGTCATGATAAGCGGGATAGGAGGCAGGGTATTTGATGGATGGGGACTATTGAGCCTAGACGTCCTAAAATGTATGAGACATCACTGGACAACAAACTGTCTGGATCCCTTAAGGTTTCAAAAGACTCCACTGGACACTGAGTAGGTGAAAAGCCTGCGTATGACCATTTTAGTCTAGGACTTTACTACATGTAATATTTGTGTTAGTGAAGACTGAATTTGCCAGAAGGGCAGGTATCATGTAGATGGAAGAAAGATTTCACTTTTTAAAGAAAAATTGTTCACAACTTGGGAGAAATTAGTTTGTCAATGACAATGGCACTTACGGTATTTGAACTGCCAAAGTAATACATCTGAAATCAGCCTGCAATTTTGCCATCACACTCACAATGATTTCTTTGGACTGCTGCAATATGCCAGCAACTGATCAGTACTTAACTGTGTCTTCTAATGTAATCATACTTGAGCACTTACATATTTAAATAGCAGACATGTCATTTTCTAATAAAATACTTATTGCACCTTTATGCTCCAACTAGAGCAGTAGACTGCTTTTTAAAAATTATGTTTATGGGTACTTTTTATTGACTATAAATCTTTAGGATATTACAAGAGACACTGGGCTGGAAAGGTTTAGAATCACTGGTTGAGAATCACTGGTCTACACATTACCCTTCACGTGCCTGGACTACTAAAGATGTCTCCTAACTGACAGCTTAGATTCTCTATACTGCCTTTTCCAAAGAAAAGTATCTACAGATGTAAAAAAAAAAAAAAAAAAAAAAAAAAAAAACAATATTATTTCTATCTTCAAAATACCACAGGGTTCCAATTGCCTTGCAAATCAGTCCAGGACTGAGATTTTTACAACTCTCCATAAAGAGATGAGCTCTACCCAACCTAATATCTTACTTGCTTTACATCACAGACAGAACACTCCATTCTGAAAGGCTTATAAATGGGAACTATAATCAATATTTTGTAATAACCTATAAGGGGAAAGAATCTAAATATATATATCTGTATGTGTATACATATATATCTGAATCACTTTGCTATATACCTGAAACCAGCACAACACTGTAAATTAACTACAATCTTCTTTTTTAAAGTTGAATAATGAAAAAAAAGAAAGAAACAAAAGAAAGTCTTATTTCTAAGGAGTCAGCAAGTCATAGTAGAAACAGTGTTAGGGGACTTCCCTGATGGTCCAGTGGCTAAGAGTTCACGCTCCCCATGTAGGGGGCCCTGGCTCAATGCCTGGTCAGGAACTAGATCCCTCATGCCACAACTAAGAGTTTGTACATCGCAACTAAAACCCAGCACAGCCAAATAAATAAATAACAGCAAGCACTAGGATTTAGAACCCTAGGTCTGCCATCTATTAGGTGAAGTATCCTAAACGAGTTAGCACTTTCCGAGTCTCTGTCTCCTCATTTAGTGACAACTGAAAAGGACCTTGCTACAGGGTTGTGGTGTGGAATGAACCAGACACAGCAAGAACTCAAAGAGTTTCCTACTTCAAACCTTTATCTGTTTTGTTCATTCCCCCATTCCAAGGATGATAACCTGGTTGGTACCCAGCAGTGCTCAAGAAATGTCTGTTGAATGAAAGCATATTGCTTTCTGAAACCTTTCCAGCCCATCTGACTCTGTTCCAGAAATTTATAAGTTAATCAGGTAGGAATAACTGAGCACTTACAAATTGAATGTTCCTTCATGCGTGCTAAGCTGCTTCACTCGTTGTGACCCCATGGACTGTAGCCTGCCAGGCTCCTCTGTCCATGGGATTCTCCAAGCAAGAATACTGCAGTGGGTTGCCATGCACTCCTGTAGGGGATCTTCCCAACCTAAGGATCTAATCGGTCTCTAATGTCCCCTGCGTTGGCAGACAGGTTCTTTACCACTAGTGCCACCAGGGAAGCCATACAAATTGAGTGTTTACATGAAGAAAAGGACTTCCTTCAGTTGGTAAAGAATCCCTCAGTTAGTAAAGAATCTGCCTGCAATTCCTGGGTCGCAAAGATCCTCTGGAGAAGGAAATGGCAACCCACTCCACTATTCTCGCCTGGAGAATCCTATGGACAGAGGAGCCTGGCAGGCTACAGTCCATGGGATTGCAAGAGTTGGACATGACTTAGCAACTAAACCAGCACCACAGAAGAAAATATCCAGTCTCTGCTCTTAAGAAGTAAAAAAACCCTGGAAAATGACAGGTCACCATAAAAAATGTTGCAAGACTGTGTACGAAGAATCAACCAACAGTAACGATATTAAGTGCTGTGCATCTAAGGGCAAAGCATGCTACTGTGGGCGGGATCAGGATGGAATGTGATGTGAATAAAAGATAAAACAGCCAAGATTCCAGATTTTTCTCCAATTAATCCATTCTTCTCACACATAGCCTGAGAGAACTTTACAGTAGCCCAAACCTGCCTCTCCCTGCCTAAAGCTCATCAAAATGGTACCAATGTTCTAAGCATACCCCAACCTGTTTATGTGTGGCTTACCAGAAGCTTCCATGTTCCTGGTCCCCGCCAAACGAAAACAGCACAGATCAATAAGGTAGCCACTAACTACATGTGGCAATTGAGTACATGAAATGTGTCTAAACTGAGAGGCCCTGTTAGTGTAAATTTCACTGGATTTCAAAGACTTGGTACCAAAAAAAAAAAAAAAAGGCAAAACATCGCATTAATAATGTTTGATTTCATGTCAAGACATCACTCTGAACATACAAGATTAAATAAAAAGGCATTGTTAAAATTAAATCCACTTATTTACTTTTCACTTTTTAATATGGCTACTGAAAATCTAAGATCACGTATGTGGTGGACTTCCCAGGTGGTCCAGTGGCTGAGAATCTGAGCTCCCAATGCAGGGGGCCCAGGTTCCAGCCTTGGTCAGGGGACGAGACCCCACGTTCCACAACTGCAGCTAAAAACCCCGCGTGCCTCAACGGGCCACAGCTAAGACCCGGCGCAACCAAAATAAAAGGAACAAAACCACGTGTGGCTCGCAGGGTGTTTATCCTGGACAACTTCTCTTCCCAGCTCTACAACTCTGCCTGAAGACACCCCCTGCTATGAGCCCCGTGTCCCTGAGCTACGACTTTGCAGGTACTACTGCTGGCATCTCAAAACACTTTTCCCTCCTCGCTGAGGTTGCTGCTCCTCATCTTCGGATCTCAGCTTCGCGCCGACGGTCACAGCGCGCTCTCCAAGAAGCCTCCCCGGGCCTCTCAGAGCCCGACAGGCCGGCCAGGGGTCTCCCCCCGGTGACGGGGGCAGCTACCCACAGCCCGTCACCCCGCAGCAACTGCGCG
>ML661908.1:5583779-5664085 GCA_007570785.1 Antilocapra americana | reverse complement strand
AAAAAAAAAAAAGGTTTTCTGCTAGTCAGGAGGAACTGATGTCACCATGAAAGGATTTAGTGTTTTTCTAGATATGAAGAGATGCAAGGATTGAGATCATAAAATTTAGCTCCTGGAAATATCTAAAGACCCATCCCACCAGTTTTCCTGGAGCATGAAGTGCCTCTTTCTCCACCCTTAATTCCCTTTAGGGCGTGTTGACAGTCACCAGCTGCAGCAGCACAGGGTTCATTTGAGAGGCAGATGCTGAATTTCTTGGCAAGAGTGAATTTGTAGTTGACATTTCCTTAAAGAAAAGCAGATATAGGTAATTTATCTTCGATATATCTCAGTTAAAAAAGGTTTTCAACATTTGTTGTTTAAAAAGATTTTGGCAAAAATAAATAAATTGACCTCTGTATGCCTTAGTTTCTCATCAATAAGTGAAAGTGAAAGCCACTCAGTCGTGTTGGACTCCTTATGACCCAGTGGACTATACAGTCCTAAATTCTCCAGGCCAGAATACTGGAGTGGGTAGCCTGTCCTTTCTCCAGTGGATCTTCCTGACCCAGGAATTGAACCAGGATCTCCTGCATTGCAGACATTCTTTACCAGCTGAACTACTAAAGTGAGGGATAATAATGGCACCTCCTGTATGAGGATTAAATGAATTGACTTTTGTAAAGCTTTTAGAACAGTGCTGGATACCGAGTTAAATTCTGTAAGTGTTAACTACTATTTTCCTTATATTACCTCTTTCATCTGTTTGCTTCCTTGTATATTTTCTTCTTGCTTCCCAGCCCCAACTGTTATGGGAAGGGAAGGAAAGGGGACAAAGCACAATGTTTAAAAGAATGATACAGCCTGAGAATAGGACATAAACTGATTATAACCAAACAGATCCAGGATAGCAAATCAGCTGACTTCCACTAGACCTTGAGCCTCAAGGGTTCTGAACAAAGGCACTTGAGCTTACCAGTCAGACAAAGGGGCTGAAGAAGGAAATGGCAACCCACTTCAGTGTTCTTGCCTGGAGAATCCCATAGACAGAGGACCCTGGTGGGCTAAAGTCCATGGGGTCACAAACAGTCAAATAAGACTGAGCACAGCACAGCACAGGCAGCGGGGCAGGATTCCCTGAGTCAGGATGTTATGTATGATTATAATAACAAAACAGGTGAAAAAAAAAAGGGAGTTAAAGTCAAAGAAACAGATCTAACATGGAAGAGTCAAAATTGACTCTTGTTTGTTACAGATAGATTACCAATGTAGAAGAAATTAAAGGCAGAATTGAATCAGAGGACTCTCATTCAAATAAAAGACTTTGGCTCTTAAAAAAAAAAAAAAAAAAAAAAAAAAAAAAAAAAAAAAAAGGCTTTGACCTTGCAGATAAACATAGAGTATGTGAATAGACATAGTGGATCTAGTTTATGTCTGTGGTAGTATTGATATAATAGTCCCTACTGTGTGAGAATTAAATAAACTGACTTTTGTAAGACTCTTAGAACAATGCCATCTACCTAGTAAGTTCTAGAAAAGACCCAGGCAGGAGTTGGAGAAGCTAGTGCTCAGGTTGGCCATGGAAGGGTGACTCTAAGTTTGCTGGATGGATTAGAAGGAGGCAGGCTTGGGGGGATGAGACAATGAAAGCCTTGTATATGAACAGTCCTGAAAGTCATTCAGTTTGGCCAAGTATGAAAAAGACAACAAAGTTGGATAAGGGTAGACGTAACCAGACAAAGACAAGATATAGAGCAGCTCTGTTTAATAAGCAAAGGCATTTAGATTTTCTTTTACACGTGCAGGCAAGACATCAAAAAATGTCAAATGTGGCAGTGATATGATCAGATGCTGGTAGTGATGTGGGATCAATGGACTAAAACTAAAGGAGGAAGATCAATGAGAGAGTTATTTCAGTAGCCTGAGTAAGAGTGAGAGATGTTGAGACCTAAACTAGGTTGCTGGCAGACACATGGCAAGAGGTGTAGTGACCTTTAATGGTTTCCTCCCCATCTTCAGTCCCTCTTGGCCCCACCAAACAAGGACCCAAGGACTGACTCTGTCCCCTACTCTCAGGGTGGACCCACCACTCTGGCTATGATGTTTGTTCATGGATGAGTACATAGCCCTGCTGGAACACAGGGATTATTGGAGAGGTTTACTGGTGGCTTCAGGGAAAGCAGTTTCTTTCTATTCAGGTGAACATAAACAGAGAAGCATAAAGCCGTAATTGTGGTTGACAGTTTCTTGACAATCATGAGCTAGGGTGACCATGTAATTTATCATCCCAAACTAGGTCACATCTGAACAAAAGACAGTGCTATAAATAGTTGTGTTAGGACAATAGATGTAACTGGGAGTGTCCTGGCCTACCAGGACATATGGTGCCCTGATCAATAGAAGGCTAGCCTGAGAATGCAGCAGATACCATTGAAAGTTACAAGGAGGTTAAGAAGAAACTGAGTCCTTAATCATACTTCATTTGAAGTTTATCTCATCTCTGAATTTTTTAGTTTTGAAGCAAAAAGTCTCTTTATTTTACTTTCTCTTTAATTTTGTACTTTAAAATGTAAGCATTTAAAGAGTAGAAAGAACTGTATAATGAGACCTCACATCCCCTTAGTCCAGATTAAACAATTGTCAAGATTCTGCCACAATACTCTTCTCTATTTTCCTTTTTTGGATGAAGTATTTTAAAGCAAATTAAGATTCCATTTCATTTCACTCTGAATATTTTAGTATATGTTCCTGCTAAATATAGACATTTTCTAACACATCACACCATTGTGACATCCAATAAAAATTAATAACTTTTTTTGTCATCCAGTTCATATCCACATTTCTCACAGTGTTACAAAAAAATGTTTAAATAGCTAATTTGTTGATGTCTGGATCCAAATAGAGTCCATACACAGCAGCTGATTTTTGTGTCATGTTAGCTTCATTTAATCACAAACATCCCTTTCCCCACATTTTTTCATACCACTTGCTGTTAAGTGTCAACTTTGTGTGCCTAGTGCAGTGAAGCCAAACTAACCGAAATGTCAGAGTTTGGAGCAGAGAAAGGTCTATGACAAGGGCCCAGAAAGGCCTACAGACGGCTTGTCCTTGAAAAATATGAACTCTCTGAGAGTGTTGGGGGATGAGGTTTGATGGGCAAAACGGGGGGGGGGGGGGGCTGCAGTGTGAGGCTTTCTTCTGACTGGTTGGTAGTGATGTTTCTGACTGGTTGGTAGTGATGTAACAGGGTGGTGTTCTGGGAATCACTGGGTAGGGGTCTTAGTTTCCATAGAAGAACTCAAAGATATTGTTATGTGTATCCCTTGAGGAAGAACCAGGATTGTGGCTTATCACTGCACCGTTGCTTTTCTACTTTTCGTTTGTTTCTGTGTTTCTGCTCAGTTGCTCAATACTGTCTGACTCTTTGTGACCCCACGGACTGTAGCCCGCCAGCCTCCTCTGTCCATGGGATTTCCCAGGCAAGAATACTGGAGCGGGTTGCCATTTCCTCCTCAAGGGATCTTCCTGACCCGAGGATTGAATCTGTGTCTCTCGCATCTCTTGCATTGCCAACCAGATTCTCTACCACTAGCACCACAAGGGAAGCCTATTTGTTTCTCTGTTCCTTTGTCACCAAACCAAACTCGGATCCCCTCACCAATCTTCCGACACTGCGTTGTGGTGAAGGAAAGTGCTGGTGTTTATTGTAAGGCATCAGACAAGGAGCATGGGAAGCTAATGCTCAAAAAACCTGAACTCCCCAGTGGAGGAAGAGCTGGAAGTCAGGGAGAGAGTGGGGTTATGAAAGCCAAGAAAATTTCAAAAGGGCTGAAATAATGAGAAATACCATGTACCCACAGATAAGGAAAAAAATGTGCCTGTTGAATGTGGCAAGTTTGAATGTGGTTGCTGGTAGAATTTCACCCATACTAAAGAGATAGTCATCGCCACCCACACCACATTCTAGAATATTCTACAGAACATCCTTTTTACAAAAGGTATAAGGAGAGCAGTGTGTAATCCTATGTGTCTCTGTATTGATAACAGACAGTTTATGTTGCAGGAAGAGAAGGGAAAACTAGCTAATTTGGATTTTATCATCAAACAGATGATTAGGTTTTTAAAATGCCTATTCGTTACTCTTGTGATCACTCGCATATTTGCTAAAATGTTCATTCTTTAGAGCTTCAGTAGGATGACAGTGAAATGATTTGCCTTCTCCTTAATGATATTCGTTGAACTATCTGTAACACAGCTGAAGAGTGATTTCAGGACTGTATTTCTAATCTTACAGATTTTAGAAAACAACAACAAAATGAATCTAAAGGAAATCACTAGTGATAAGTCAAACAAAAGCATGCTTTCATTTTTTAACTCCAACATGTATTTTCAAGTTGACTGCCAGCAGCTGGAAAGCTGGGGTTGGCCTATGTCAAAGGCAATAAAGTAAGTGCCCTTTGTGGGGGTGTTCACTGTCTAATCATGGAAAATGGGTATCAACATAGTGTGGTTTTGTCTAATGGTCCCCCCGAGCAGCATCTGCAGCTCAGGTGCCAGCTAGAGATAATCCCATGAAAGAAAACCTGGCACAGCACCCATATGTTATTTTCTGGATCCAATTTACATTTTGTGCTTTTGTTTAGCTGAGCCAAAACAGCATAAACAATGCCAAACCCAGTTTTCTGATTATTTTCAGGCTGATTGAATCTGGCACATGACATGGTTTTATCTAATTAACCCACATGTGGTACAAAACAAAACAAATTTGAAATGGAAAGCTCTTTCTGCCTTTGTTCAAAGACTGAGGTGAATATATAATTATTTTTTGTCCTTGTCTCTCAGCCAAATTTATAGTTGAGAGAGGCAGGCTTTTTCTACAAGACAGCAAAACAAGTTTTGTGTTATTACCTCACTATTATAATGAAAATTTATCGTGTTCTACATTTTTCCAAATCCAGCCCTTCCCTTGTCGCTCTCTGTCCCCAAATGAGAAGTGTGTGGAAGATAGGTTCCTAATTGTGGTATGGTAAGAAATATATTTGCCTTTGTCCACGGTCTCTGGCACAATGCTCCTAAAACACTTGCGATTTCCAGTGAGAAGCACCTTTTGTTATTCCTAGGGAGTTGCATCTGAGCACCTCTGAGTTTAAGCTAATGAGGTGATTTAAGATGGGGCGCCCAGTAGCCTTTCCAGGTAACCCTAGTCTCAGAGAACCTGCCTGCAAATGCAGGAGACATAAGAGAAGTGGGTTCCATCCCTGGGTCAGGAAGATCCCCTGGAGAAGGAAATGGCAACCCATTCTAGTATTCTTGCTGGGAGAATCCCATGGACAGAGGAACCTGGTGGGTTATAGTCCATGGGGTTGCAAAGAGTTGGACACGACTGAGTGACTGAGCACACACACTGCATACACCCTGAGTAACCTTAGGATGAGGATAGTCAAAGGGATTAGAAATTTGAAAGTTTTAGCCCCACCCACCAACCTCTTCATCTTCTGAATATCTGTGACCCTCCCCAAATTTATATGTTTAAATCTTTTTTTTATTGCTGCCCTCAGGTATACACCATGTTATATATTCCTCACCCCTTAGTGTAGGTGGGACTTGTGAACATGATGGAAGATTTCACTCCTATGATTAAGCTATGTTAGATGGTGAAGGTGAAAGAATTTTGCAAAGATAATTTAGGTTCCTAATAAGTTGACTTTTGGTTAATCAAAAGGGATACTAGCTTGGTCAGGCCTGATCAAATTCAGTGAGCCCTTGAAAATTCAAATTGAGAAAACTTTGAAACGAGAGAGACTGGAAGCTCTCTGGTTGACCTTGTAGTAGCAAACTACCATCTTCCTCACATGGCAGAAAATAGTAAGTGGCCTCTAAGAGATGAAGGCCTCTGTGCTTTTATCACAAAGAACTGAATTCTGCTAACAACCAGTGGGTTTGGAAGAGAACCCTGAAACTCAGATTAGATTGCTGTCCTGGCTGACACTGTGATTGTAACCTTGGTAAACCCCAAAGGTGGTGCTATCAGTAGCTGGGGTCTTTTGGAGGTGATTAGGTCATGAGGGTGCAGCCCTCATGAATGGGCTTAGTGCCTTTATAAAGCAGATTCCTCAGAACACCTTAGCCTAGTCTGCCATGTGAGGCTACAACAAAAAGTCTATGACCCAGAAGAGGGTCCTCACCCAGCTCGGCTGGTGTGCCAGCTTGGGCTTTCTGACTTCCAGAACTGTGAGCAATGCATTTCTGATGTTCTTAAGCCACCCAGTCTGTGGTATTTTGTTATTGCAGCTTGACTGGATTAAGAGAGTATTTTTAATCTTTATTTCCTTGCTGGATAGTATCTCCTTTAAAATACCCCAAAACCAGGAGCCCAGTGTGTGTGTGTGTGTGTGTGTGTGTGTGTGTGTGTGTGTGTATGTTCATTCTGAGTTGCTTACTTCATCTTTAAAACTAAGAAACTAACATTCTTCACATAGTAGAAGTAGTCGGGATAAATAATGAGATAATAAATGGAAAAATTTCTTTTTAGATGCTCAACCTGCCTGTAGAGCACATTTGTATTATCTATAAAAATGCTACCATCTCACTGTTACAGTACTATTTGTAGATCCAGATTATCCAGTATGTCATTGTTCACTAGTTACATAACAATTTAAAAAAATAACACCTTATGATTTCCTGTGTGAAATAATGACATCTGGCTCTGAAATCGGGTAAAAGTAAATGGGTAGGAGAGGTTTTACAGAAAATGAAACAGGTTCACAGGAGTCTCATAATTCATTTCAAGGCCATGTTCCCTTTAAGAAGAAGAGACAATATGGTAACTTTCTTGTTTAAAATTCCCCCAAATAATCAGTATCAGTCTTCTCCTTAGAACACAGCTTAGCATTCTGGCCAGAATTAAACATCTGGTCTGAAGCACAGACACCATCCACAATGGTAACTGAGAACTAATCTGCCTATTACTATTTATAACAGGATACATTGATTGCTTCATTTATTTTCTCAGGGATTTAAAATTCAATTGTAGAATTTCATAAGCCAGCAGCACATATTTCTTGGGTTAAATACACCCTGAAAGGGAATAACAGCATGATAACCCAAGGTCTTTTGCCTTAGAAAATGCATTGCTGACAAACACAGCGTGGAAATAGAAAAATACCATGTTTTGCTTGGGTCTTGACTTCGTTCTTGTGGCCAAATTCTGCATAAGTATTTGAGGTTTTGAGACAAGTTTGTTGGATTGTTTTAACCTAAATTGAGCCCCCAAACCTATATTGAATACTGACAGGGTACAAACTATACTACTTTTCTTGCATTTTACATGTCCTTCCTAGATTATGGCCATGGTAATTTATTCATTATTATTTTTAATTATTTATTTTGGCTGTACTAGGCCTTTGTTGCAGTGCTCTGTCTTTCTCTAGTTGAGGTGATGGGGGGCTTCTCCAGTTGCCCAGGGCCAAGAGGGATCTTAGTTCCTCACCCAGCGATCGAACTTGCGTTCCCTGCATCAGAAGGCTGATTCTTAACCATTGGATTACTAGGGAAGTCCCCAAGATAATTCATTGAAAGCAAAAGGGACTTAGGGTAATGTGGGTTTGGGCTTCGAAATATTTTTATTTTTTACAACATGCCCCCAAACCCATCCCATTGATGTGCTGTACCTATACTCCACCTGAAAGAACAATGTGAACTTTTGGGGTCACCTACACAGGATCCAAAGAAACGATACCCTGACAAACAGACACAACAGATGTGTGTTTGGAAGGAGTCCCCAAAGCACTGTCTCAACAGTTAGATGTTTCTTATATCAATATATTTTTGTTTATATCTTTACTCTTCCCACATTCCCCTGAAAAGTGCCACGCATTAATTCACCCCCAGAGCCTCTGTTTTAGTGCATTCTGTGTATGTATGTCATCATTCTTCCCGCACAGACCAGCTGATGCTTCTTCTGCTATATACTATAAGGCCTACTCTATCACAAGCTACAAAAAAGCCCAAATTATCATTCTGCTTGCACACAGCCCTGTGGTCTTAGCCTAATGTTCTGAGAAATGATTTCCTAGAAGCAATTTAAAATAAATGTTCAAGACTTCTCCCTATATGTTGTCTATTTTTCAGCCTTTTAAGCCATCATTCTATTACAGTATAGTAACTTCTCTCTAACCTTTTTGGGTAAAAAGCAAATTGACAGCTGCTCTTAAGGTGCTGAGAATGATGATATTAGCTGGAGGGTTCTTCATCTACATCCTGATTCCCAGCATTGGCTATACATTGAATTCCCAGTATCCAGGCTGTGCCCCTGACCAGTTAAATCAGTGGGGTACTTCTAGGGTGGACCCCAAACCTCAATGATTCCAAAGCATAGCCAACATTGAGAACCGCTGAGCTAGAAGCTAAAGAACTGGTTTACCAACTGCTAGTCAACAGCTTTTCTAGTTTTTCTACTGCGCTATTTCCATTTGTTCTTACATTTCAGTGTTGACACCACACCTCTGGAACATTAGTCTGGTTCATGAATGTTCATTCCTGGATTCCCAGTGTATTTGTACTAACCAACCAGTCAGGGCCTGGAGTGAGCAGGGAGGGAATTCTAGTTCTCCTTTAGATATCTCTTCTCCTCTTCGTCTGTATTTAAAAGTTTCACACAATTTAAAAACTTTATAAAATTGCTTTTATATTTTAAATAAGGGGAGGGGACACCCAAACTCCCTTTTCTATCTAAACTCACTCCCTGGGTAATCTCATCCAATCACTTGACTTTAAATACACTCTATCTGCTGCTGTGTGCGTGCTAAATCACTTAAGTCATGTCCAGCTCTTTGCTACCCAATGGACTATAGCCTGCCAGGCTCCTCTGTCCATGGGTTTCTCTAGTCAAGAATACTGAAACAGATTTCCATGCCTTCCTCAGGGGATCTTCCTGCTGGTGAGTTCCAAATTTATATCTTTGGTTTGGGAACATCTCTCTTGAACTCAGCTGGTAAAGAATCCACCTGCAATGTGGGAGACCTGGGTTCAATCCCTGGGTTGGGAAGATCCCCTGGAGAAGGGAAAAGCTACCCACTCCAATATTCTGGCCTGGAGAATTCCATGGACTGTATAGTCCATGAGGTCGCAAAGAGTCAGACACGACTGAACAACTTTTACAAGCAAGCTCTTGAACTCACACTTGGACTTCAATAACTTTCTCTACTTGGATATCAAGTAGGCTTTTAAAACTTAACATATCTGAAAGTGAGCTCATGTCTCTCTCACAGCCTTCCTCAAATTAGTTGATGACAACTCCATCCTTCCAGCCAATAATGCCAAAAAAACTTTGTCATCTTGAATCCTTTCTGCACAACTCACATCCAGTCTTTTATTAATTCTACTTTCAAAATCATGTTCATTATACTTCTAAGACATATCCCAGAATCTTGCCATTTCTCATTACCTCATTATGGCTATTGCGCTGGCCCAAGCCACCATCATTTCTCATCTGGATTATTGCAATAGCTTCTCAACTTGCCTTCTTGCTTCCATCCATGATTTCCTTCAGTCTATCCTAAATAATCATTGGAAGCCCTCTTGGAGGTTAGCTGCCACAGTATGCTCATGGATCCCCAAAGACTCATATCTTTCCAACATGCACGATACACCCACCTCCTCCTAACCCCCCTGTAAGTCTCATCCCATTAGAGCACCAGCTCAAATCTAGAATTTGTCATCTAAATCAGGTCTGATGCAGCTGAGGTTCCTTACATGTGTATGAAGTAAAGGGACAAGTTATCTTTCCCCAGTATATCCAGTATAGATACTCTGCTACCCCTGAGCTATAGCAACTCTGAAATCCAGTGAGGCACAGATTGATACTCACTTGATAAAGACTCAAACCTTCTTATTCATTTATTTTTATTTCTGGCTGTGCTGGGTCTTTGTTGCTGTACGTGGGCTTCCTCTAGTTGGGGCGAGCAGGGGCTACTCTTCCTTGAGGTGCATGGGCTTCTCCCTGCAGTGGCTTTTTCTGTTGTGGAATATGGGCTCGAGGGCATGTAGGCTAGGTAGCTGTGGTGCATGGGCTTCATTGCTCTGTGGCAGATGGAATCTTCCTGGACCTGGGATCGAACCCATCCCCCCTGCATGAACAGGCAGATTCTTAGCCACGGGGCCACCAGGGAAGTCCAGGAAGAACTCTTTGTGGCATTTGATTACATGCAGGGCTTTAAGTTTGGTCCTTTAAGTTACTTCCCCCAGGAGAGGTAGCCCAGGTATACAGCTGTGAAGTTTTCTCGGCCCAATTCCTGTCAGTATAAGACTTTTTTTCATTTTTTTTAATGTACATCTCTTTCAGTCCAAACTGGTGGTGTTTCTACAAATACAATTCTCTTGAAATGTCTGAAGATTTTTTGGGTTTTTTAAATGAATCTTATTTGGATTTATTCCACTGGACAAAAAACGCCACCTTGGCTTTTTGTCTTGAAGGACAAACTTTGAAGGTCAACACTCTTGAGTTTCTGAAAGTTTTTATTCTTGGACTGAATGATTTCCTGAGGTATTTATAACCTTAGGTCATTCTGATGTCTTAACAAAAGAATTAACAGCTGCTCTCTCAGCTTTTTCTTTCCATTAGGTTTTCAGGGTAGTGCTCTGATCTGATCTCTTCAACAACTCATTTCTTAAATTTAGCCTAGTTTGCTATTTGAGAGGATGCTTCCGAAAGCAGTAAGTCCTAACTCATTTTTGTTTAATAATCCTTCAATGAGGTTCTCTCTCTCTCCTCTCATATTTTTGGCTCAGATGGTAAGGAATCTGCCTGCAGTGCCGGAGACCCAGGTTCTATCCCTGAGTTGGGAAGATCCCCTGGTGAAGGTAATGGCAACCCAATCCAGTATTGCTGCACAGAGAATCCCAGGGACAGAGGAGTCTGGTGGGCTATAGTCCATGGGGTTGCAAAGGGTCAGACATGACAGAGAGACTAATACTTCCACTTTCTCATGTTTTATTATAAGCAGCAAGAATAAATTAGGCAGGATCTTCAACATTCTGCCTGCAAATTTCCTTAGCTAGATAGCTCAATTTATTGAGCATATTTTCTGCTGCCCACATTACCATGGCTAACAATGTTGCTAAACTATCTACCACTGCACACCAATATCCCTTATTCTTTAGTTCCTGATAACATTTTCCCTCATCTTTCATTGGCAGCCTCCTTACAGGGTAATAGGCTTCCAATAGCAGTCTTTTTAATGGTCCTAAACTTCACTATCTTTTTCCGAAAAGTCTTTTCAGCTACTGCTCTCTGTTCCAAAGCCAAGCCCGTATTCTCAGTTTTTGTTAAACTGCACCACACTTCCAAGTGTTAAAATCTATACTAATTGCCTTCTGCTACATTACATTTTATCCCAAATTTGGGGTAGGAAGCAAGAATTACTGCAGGCCATCTTGAAATCTGACTACCATAGTTCTTAACAATATCTGCTGCTGTTGCTGCTAAGTTGCTTCAGTCGTGTCCGACTCTATGCGACCCCATAGACTGCAGCCCACCAGGCTCCCCCATCCCTGGGATTCTCCAGGCAAGAACACCCGAGTGGGTTGCCATTTCCTTCTCCAGTGCATGAAAGTGAAAAGTGAAAGTGAAGTTGCTCAGTTGTGTCCAACTCTTTGTGACCCCATGGACTGCAGCCTACCAGGCTCCTCTGTCCATGGGATTATCCAGACAAGAGTACTGGAGTGGGGTGCCATCGCCTTCTCCATAACGATATCTAACACAGTACATATCTTATTTTTGTTAGTTGTCCATCTAGAATGAGGCTTCCCCCGTGGCTCAGTGGTAAAGAATCTGCCTGCAGTGCAGGAGCCACTGGAGACTTGGTTTTAATCCCTGGGTCAGGAAGATCCCCTGGAGGAGGGCATGGCAACCCACTCCAGTATTCTTGCCTGAAGAATCCCATGGGCAGAAGAGCCTGGTGGGCTATAGTCCATAGGGTCTCAAAGAGTCGGACACGGCTGAAGCACGGCTGAAGCACACATGAGCACACGCATCTCGAATGAAAGGCTTTTCTAGAATGGCAGAGCTCTTCAATGGACTGATTCACTGCTCTAACCTCAATGCCTGGTGTACACTAGATACTCAAGAAGTAAGTTTTGAATGACTGAATTAAGACTACATTTCTTGGCCACTCTTACAAGTGAGCTTGACTTGAGCTTGACTATTGACTACATTTGACCAATGATGTGTGAGCAAAAGTGATGAGTGCCACCTCTGGGTTGTACACTTAAAAGGAATGGGCTTGTCCTCTGATTTCCTTTTCTCCCTCCTCACTGGCCGCATTATTTATGCATTAGAAGCACAGAAGGGAAACACCCTAGAGAAGGCAGAGCAACACAGTAGGAGCCCCGACCTTTGACATCATAGAATTACTTTACTGGTTGCAGCCTGCGTATGCCAGCACGTACCTAAGAGCAATTTCTAAGCTGTTTAAACCACAGTTAATTTGAGTCTCTACTATTGCAGCTGGACTGAAAGTTTAATCAGTCTAAGTTACATGGGGGGTGGGGTGGGGCTTGACACAAACTGATGACAGCAAATGGCCTGAGGACGTAATGCAGTGGCTAACTAGTATTTTGCTGTTTAATCACTAAGTTGTGTAAGACTCCTTGCAACCCCAGAAACTGCAACCCGCTAGCCTCCTCTGTCCATTAGGATTTTCCAGGCAAGAATACTGGAGAGGGTTGCCATTTCCTCCTCCAGAGGATCTTCCCGACCCAGGGATTGAACCCACATCTCCTGCATTGCAGGTGGATTCCCTACCACTGAGCCACCAGGGAAACCAACTAGTGTTTAGATAATGATAAATATAGACCCACTATTACATGGCAGTACCCTGGAGGAATTGACTACAATTTATTAATCTATTGTTGATAGACTTGTAAGCAGTTTCTAGTTTTCTACTCCCATGAAAGATGCTCATATAAACATTCTTGCACATGACTTAAGAGAACACATGTACGGCGGGATGGCTGGATATGAAAGTATTCAGCCTTAGAAGATTCTGCCAAACAGTTTTCCAAACAGGCTGTAATACAAATTTACAAGCCCATTAGCTGAGTATGAGACTTCTAGTTGTTTCACATCCTTGCTCACAATAGCTTTCTCTTTAATTTTAGCCCGTCTATTGTGTGCATGGAGGTATATCATTGTAATTTCAATTTGCATTTTCCCCAAGACAAATGAAGTGGAGCTCCTTTTCATTGATTTGTTAGCTATTCGGATATTTTCTTTTGTATAAAGTGTTTATTCAAGTATATTACCCAGTTTGTTTTAGTTTTTGGGTTTAAAAAAATGATCACTGCGTTTATTTATTGAGTATACTAGGTTGGATACATGGTAGTAAGCACTGTTGTTGTTTAATCACTAAGTCGTGTCTGACTCTTTGTGATCCTGTGACTGTAGCATGCCAGGCTCCTCTGTCCTTGGGGCTTCCCTGGCAAGAAGACTGGAGTAGGTTTCCATGTCTTTCTCCAGGAGATTATCCCAACCTAGGGATCTAACCTGTGTCTCTAGTATTGGCAGGCAGATTCTTTACCACTGAGCCACCAGAGAAGCCACCTAATACATACAACAACGCTTTTTAGTTGGTCTTCTGACTCTTATTCTGGAGAAGGAAATGGCAGCCCACTCCAGTATTCTTTTTTTTTTTTTTTTTTTGTAACATTCTTATTTTATTTTATTTTATTTTATTATTGTTTTTGCCATACATTGTCATGATATCACCATGGATTTACAATTTACATATGCTTCCCCTCCGGAACCCCCCCCCCTCTCCCCCCCCCCCCCCCCCCCCCCGGGAAATCCACTCCAGTATTCTTGCTTAGAGAATCCCGTATGCAGAGGAGCCTGGTGGGCTGCTGTCCATGGGGTCACATAAGGTCAGTCACTACTGAAACGACTTAGCATGCATGCATGCATTGGAGAAGGAAATGGCAGCCCACTCCAGTGTTCTTGCCTAGAGAATCCCAGGGACAAAGGAGCCTGGTGGGCTGCCGTCTGTGGGGTCGCACAGAGTCGGACACGACTGAGGCGACTTAGCAGCAGCAGCAGCATGCCTCTTGTCCCCATTTAGCCACTGAAGAAACGAAGCCTCTGGATATTCAATAATTAACCCAAAACCTCTCAGTTGGAAATGGTGGAGCCAAGATCTAAACACAGATTCACAGTCTAAAGTTTGAACAGCAAACCTTGGTAGACAATATAGGAAGCATTCCCTTTCCTGGGGCCAAATGTAACTTTGTTATTTTAACCATTTTCAGGAATTGTCTTACTGGTACCTCAAGGAAAGGAGCCACCTAGTTGGGCTGCTGAGGACCACTCAGAAGAGTCTTCAACTTCAGCCTGCGTGGTATGCCTATGGGGAACCAACCGCAAGTCACACTCCTGGAATTACTGAAAGGCCATGGGAATTTCTAATGTGACTCCTTCTTCAAGTCAAGTCAAACAGGAGAACCCTAGGTTTTATCCATAGAAATGAAACTCTTGTCAGCTTCCAGAAGGTATTGGGGATAGAACAGTGTCACAAAATGTCTATGAAATACCCAGTGTCTTCCAGTTATGCCAACAGAGTTTCAGCTTCATTGGGGATGCCACGTCTGTATGGGCATTTATATGTTGGTAAGTAAAAGTATATACTGCTTTATTTGTATTCCGAAAGGGATTTCAAGATAAAACACACAGAGGATATAGCTCTGTAATGTTTTAGCAATTGAAAGCCAAGAACTGTGGGAATTGAAGTTAAGAACTCTATGAGGACAAATTTAAGTATTATTAGAAAACATATAAAGCTCTTGCATTGACAGCTCAAAAAAATAACTTCCATTTATATGGCATCAAGGGGCAATTTATGAACCACTTTCACATGTTATTTCATTTGGTCCTCGCAAACCTCTAAAGGTAGATTGGACAGGAGGTATTATTATGATTCATATTTCCATCTTACAAATGAAGCAACCAAAGTTCAGAGAGTTTTAGTGGTTGCCTGAGATAAAAAACTCTTAAATGACACTGCCAGGTCTCAAGGTCAAGTCTTTTGCCTAACCTCCCCTTGCCGCCACATCTCTAGCAACACACATTCTGTTATTGACCTGGCCATATTTACAAAGGACTGTGAATGCTCACAAAAGAGTTGGCTGAGAGTTAACACATCACAACAATTAGGAGTTCCCAAAGAGGGGACACTTGTGGAAAAAGCACAGTGGCTGGGTAAAAAACTGACCGTGCTCTGTAAAGTTTCTGTTTGATTCATCTATCACAGCTAAGGAACCAGTTCAGCGGAATCTCCCAAGCCACAGACCGAGTCTTCAGAAGTTTTTCCAAAACTAAGGGAGATTCCTTTCTCCCTGCCTCCAGTAGAGGTCTTTTTTTTTTTTTTTCCTCTAAGATTTATCTATTTTATTTTGGGCTGTGCTGAGTCTTTGTTGCCACCCTCAGTCTTTCTCTAGTTGCGGTGAGCAGTGGCTACTCTCTAGCTGTGATGCAAGGGCTCCTCACTGCAGTGGCTTCTCTTGTTGCAGAACATGGGCTCTAGATCACCTGGGCTCAATAGTTAGGGTGCACAGGCTTAGTTTCCCTGTGGCATGTGGGATCTTCCCGGACCGGGGATTGAACCTACATCCCTTGCAATGGCAAGCAGATTCCCACCCACCAGACCACCACAGAAGCTCCAGTAGAGGTCCTGTGACAGCTTTCACAGGACCTTATATCTTCCTCAGATTCAAATGTACAAACAAATTCAGCCACCTTCCAGAAGACAGGAAATATCATCAAAAGCACATTTCTACATTTCTTATTTTCCCAAGTGACAGAACACATTGTCAACAGAAAAACAGAGGGAGAAAATGTACATCTTTCCATTCTTAAGTAGAAGTCTTTGTGCTACACGGTAAAGTTAAGTATTTTAACACTGTTAAAGAATAGGAATTTGAGCTAAAATGAGCATGCTTTGCTGCAAATTTGACATGTTGCATAAAGTACTATCATGATATAGATCATTTGATCATGTAATTATAGAGAGAAATATTGAAGTGTTAAGGCTTCTATTAATGTTGATTTTGATAGGTTTAGAACCTTTGACACAACTGTTTTGGAAAAATAATATATAGTATAGCTGCTCTCTGGCAAAATTATAATAATTGAGAAATATCTTCCAAATTTCAAACTTTGTCAAAAATATATTTTGTCACAATCATCTTTCAAAATGTAAAAAGCTAGACTTGGACTCAGAAGACCTAAATCAATTTCTGGTCTGCCATGGATTTGTTACATAATGCTGACATTCACTTTACCTCTCTAAGTTTCTATTTCCTAAAATAAGGTGGTAGTTAGATAATTTTAAACCGGAGCTGGAATAACAAGGTTCTGTCTGTTCCCCATCATAGCATCCGGGGTTGACAGAGTGGATCGTATATGCTTAACATTAAATAAAGATTTCTTCCAAGAATTTAAGGTGACTTATTACTGCAGCATTCCATGTGTTACGCTACAAGTTTGAAGAATTTCTAAAGAATGTGAAATTGTCATGATATAAATATGCACATTCTTTCTCACACATGCACACACACACACTCACACACACACACACACGTAAAATGAGGCTCTGCCAAGTATTAGGTGTTTCATGTAGTTCCTTTGTTACAAGAGAAAAAAAAAAACCCTTAAAGTAACTGTTGTCCTAAATCTATTAGATTAATCTAACTTTTCACTGTAGAATCAAATTTAAGGAAGCGGGACTTTTTAGAATTTTCAGACGATTTTCATGGGACAATTGAAAGTGAAAGTGAAAGTTCTCAGTTGTGTCTGACTCTTTGCAACCCCGTGAACAATACAGTCCATAGAATTCTCCAGGTCAGAATACGGGAGAGGGTAGCCTTTCCCTCCTCCAGAGGATCTTCCCAACCCAGGGATCGAACCCAGGTCTCCCACATTGCAGGCAGATTCTTTACCCGCTGAGCCACTAGGGAAGCCCTTCATGGGACACTTAATGCCAAGAAAAAGCCAAGTCTGTGCATCTCTATTTGGGCTTCTCTGGTGGCTCATCAGTAAAGAATCCGCCTGCAATGTAGGAGACCCAGGTTCCATCCCTGAGTCGGGAAGATCTCCTGAAGAAGGAAACAGGAACACACCCACTCCAGTACTCTTGCCTGAAGAATTCCATGGACAGACCATGAGGTCAGAGTCAGACATGACCAAGTGAAAAGCAACTAAACAACAACAATGTATATCTATTTATTTATCCACACTAATGAAGGAATATCTAAGGCAACTGATTTAAAAATCAGGTACATTGTTATATATTTCCATTTATTTCCTCAGAAAATAAAGACACACCTGGATATTTGAGCATTAGACCAAATTGGTGGAGGTTCTTTTTGCTTCAGTCTTTGCTCATGGTGCTGGCTAAACCTGCTCATTGAGACCTGAATTGCCATTTCTCAACAATGTCTCATTTAAACAGCATTTTCCTTTGCACAGCTTTTTGGAATCCTCCTCTTTTCCCTCAGCTTCCCTCTTCTCCCATCAAAATATCTTTTGCTCAGATTAAACTCCTTTACCTAAAGGAATGAATAATGATTATTTCCTGGAGGCAGTTCTATTTTAAAAGAAAACCATTTCCTAAACAAATCTCTAATTGGCCACATTTCAGGCAATTTATCTATCTTACTAGGCTTCAGCTATTCCCCCGGTCCCCTAAAACTGGGGTCCCCATCCTCCAGGATCTAATGCCTGATGATCTGAGGTGGAGCTGATGTAATAATAAAATGCACAGTAAATGTAATGTGCTTCAGTTCAGTTCAGTCACTCAGCTGTGTCCGGCTCTTTGCGACCCCGTGGACTGCAGCACGCCAGGCCTCTCTGTCCATCACCAACTCCCAGAGCTTGCTCAAACTCATGTCCATCAAGTCGGTGATGCCATCCAAGCCGGGCTTCCCTTGTGGCTCAGCTGGTAAAGAATCTGCCTACAATGCAGGAAACCCCAGTTCAATCCCTGAGTTGGGAAGATCCGCTGGAGAAAGGATAGGCTACCCACTCCAGGATCCTGGTCTGGAGAATTCCATGGACTGTAGAGCCCATGGGGTCTGAAAAAGTTGGACACGACTGAGTGACTTTCACTTCACTGTGATGTGCTTGAATCATCCCCAAACCACTCCCCCGCCCCCAGGTCTGTGGAAAAATTGTCTTCTATGAAACAGGTCCCAGGTGTCAAAAAGGTTGGGGACTGCTGTCTTAAAACATATAGACAACTGTCTAGTACAGTGGCTCTACAAACTTCTAAAGCCATAGAAGTCTTGCTTCAAACAGAAATCGGGCAGCAGTCCACTGTACAGAAGAGACGAGGGCTGGAACACTCCAGTGGGAGCAGGCATGGAGATCCAGAATCTTGCCCTGCTTCTCTCCACCGGCAATGCCACAGAGGCACCCAGCTCAGGGCAACCCTTGCAAAAGGCCAGCCTATCTTCTCATACAAATGCATACACATAGGTGGGCTCCTCTGGTGGCTCAGAAGGTAAAGAATGTGCCTGCAATGCCGGAGACCTGGGATGATCCCTGGGTCGGGAAGATCCCCTGGAGGAGGAAGCGGCAGCCCACTCCAGTATTCTTGCCTGGAGAAGTCCATACACAGAGGAGCCTGGAGGGCTGCAGTCCTGGTGTAGAGAAGAAGCCAATTCTGACTCCAGGTTGGAACTGTTCCTTAGGCTTGCTTTTTGTTGCTCTTGTTGTTATAATCATACAGAATGGCCTGCCTCAGAGAATCCTGCCCCAGGCCTTTGTCCAGGACTCTGTCCACCTATAGAGCCCCACTTGCCGTTTCCGGGAGATGTTTGCAAGATTAATGGCCTTTTTACTTTGCTTCCTCACCTCCCCCGCCACCTCTGATCTATAAAAGAGCCGGGTGTCCAGACCCCCAGTAAGATGGTTATTTTGAGGCACTAGCCTGCCATCTTCTCGGTAGGCTGGTTTTCAGAATAAAGTAGTTTCTTTGCCTCAACACCTGGTCTCTCGTCGGCCTCTGGTGTAAGCAGAGTGAGTGTGGACTCGGGAACAGTCCGTGGGGCGCAAAGGGTCAGACATGACTGAGTGACTAACTCCCTGAGGTGGCCAATGGGTGATGAGGCAGTGGGTGACTCACTCTTCAGCACCCTGAAGAAGCCTGTAGATGTCTACTGTAATCACAAATCATATGCACATTTTTAAGAACATTCTAAGAATGCAGCCAAGAGTAGCGAATATTAATAGAATAAGCAATTTAGATTTTGACTATTTTCTTCTATTTCTATCTTCTGTTTGAAACACGGGTGTGTTTCACGGCTGTGTTGTAAAATAAACATGGTCAGCTAAGTGCATTCCTAAAGTTCAGTTTTACTATTACCTTTAACAGAAGGTTTTCCCCTAAATGGGCTTTCCCTTACTCAAAATTTGATTGTAATCTAACCACCAAAAACAACTGCTTTCTCTTCTGAAAGGAAAGTTCCTGTGGTGTTTTCCCAGTGGAAGGGATTCTGAAGCTCATCGCCTCCAGAAAGACCACTCAGATCCACGGTAAGCATGTCTCACCTTGCAGGCACCTCCAGCCCACCCAGTCTCAAATCAAACTCTCTCACCTTCCGCCTGATTAATAATGAATGGTTGCACCACTTACTCACTTACAAAGTTAAAACCTTAAAGTCATCATGAAACAGCAACCATTAAATTACTCTGGCTTTTTGTTGTTGTTTAGTCAGTAAATCGTCTCTAACTCTTGTGACGCCAGGAACTGCAGCCCACCAGGCTCCTCTGTCCATGGGATTTCTCAGGCAAGAACACGGGTGTGGGTTGTCATTTCCTTTTCCTAATTTATTTATTTTTAATTGGAGGATAATTGCTTTACAATGTTGCACTGGTTTCTGCCATATGCCAACATGAGTCAGCCATAAGTATATATACACTGTCTCCCTCTTCAATTTCCTTCCCACCTCCCACCTACCCCGTTAGGTTGTCACAGAGCCCTGGGTTGAGCTCCCTGTGTTATACAGCGAATTCCCACTGGCTATCATTTTACATATAGTAATGTATATGTTTCAATGCTACTCTCTCAATTCATCCCACCCTCTCCTTCCCTCATTATGTTCACAAATCTGTTCTTTATGTCTGCATTTCTATTGCTGCCCTACAAATAGGTTCATCAGTACCATTTCTCTAGATTCCATATGTATGCATCAATATATGATATTTTTCTTTCTTTTTTTTGAGTTTAAATGAATTTTATTTTTAGACAACCTACATGACACGTTTTCTCAAAAACAATGCCTCCGCTCCAAATAAATCAACGTTCAAAACAAATGAAGAGCTCGAGATGACATCAGTCCCATCTGTCTAAGTCCTGGTGTTGTGTGGATGAAAAGCAGTGGCCAGCCAGTTATGATGACAGGTGATTGATCCAAGGTAACTGCCAACTTTGTTAACATTTTTCCATCTCTAAACCATCCTTAAAGAAAATCATATACGGGGTTACACCATCCTCACGGTAGTCCAGCAGAGCAACCATGCCATCTGGATTCATGTTTTCACCAATACAGAACTAATAGTTTTTGAAATTAGCAAGGATGTGCTTGATTTGTTCTGCAGCCCCTGTGATAAAAGGTTTTACTCTTTCTGGTCTCTGTTCTTCAAGTTTCCCTTTGATTGACTTCATGTAATCTTTGATGTACTTCTTGTAGGCTTCTTTTCTGAAGCTGGTTTCCTGCAAGTGATGGTTCATGACAATAGCGACACCAGTGATTACTGTGCTTTCGGTACCTTCGCCCTCGGGGCCTTCAGCGGAGGCATTCCCACCAATGAGTGAGTCATCGATGTTACCCTCTGTCCTACTGACCATCTTCCCCTCCACCTCCAGACACAGCCCGTCCGCGACCTCCCGGATCTTGTAGATGTCGGAGAACATCTCGTCATGGCTGATGAGGTCCCGGTAGATGATCATGATGGCGACCGGAGGGAGGCGACAGCGGCGCTGCTTAGCAGGAGCCGGGAGCTCGGAGCCAGCGCAGTGCGGCCGGAGCGGCGCTCGCGGGGAGGGGGGAGCGGGCGGAAAAGCTATTTTTCTCTTTCTGACTTACTTCATTCTGTATAACAGGCTCTAGGTTAATCCAACTCACTAGAACTGACTCAAATTTGTTCATTTTCATAGCTGAGTAATATATCGTTGTGTATATGTGCCACCACTTTATCCATTCATCCATCGATAGACATTGAGGTGGCTTCCATGTCCTAGCTACTATAAACAGTGCTGCAATGCACACTGGGGTATATGTGTCTTTAAGAATTGTGATTTTTCTCAGGTTATATGCCCAGTGTGGGATTTCTGGGTCATATGGTAGTTTTATTCCTAGTTTTTAGAGACATCTCCATACTGTTCTCCAAAGTGGCTGGATCAATTTACATCCCCACCAACAGTGCAAGAGGGTTGTCTTTTCTCCACCTCCTCTCCAGTATTTGTCTATAGGTTTTTTTGATGAGGGCCATTCTGACCAGTGTGAGATGATACCATATTGTAGTTTTGCTTTGCATTTCTCTAATAATGAGCAATGTGGAGCATCTTTTCATGTGTTTGCTGGCCGTCTGTAGGTCTTCTTTGGAGAAATGCCTGTTTAGCTCTTCAGTCCATTTTTTGATTGTGTTGTTTTTTTCTGATATTGACCTGCCTGACCTGCTTGCATATTTTGAAGATTAATCCATTGCCAGTTGCTTCATTTGCAATTATTTTCTCCCATTCTGAGGGTTGTCTTTTCATCTTGTTTATGGTTTCCTTTGCTGTTCAAAAGCTTTTAACTTGATCTATTGATGTTTGAGGCAGGATAATTTTCTCTGTGGGAAGCCTGTCCCATGTACTGTAGGGTGTTTAGCAGCTTCCTTGGCCTCCACCAGATGCCAGTAGTCCCACCTCCAGCAACTTCCAGGTTCCACAATAATTACCTCTAGGCATTGCCAAATGTCTGCGGGAGGCAAAATCAACTCCATTTGAGAACCACTGATGTGGATTATTTATAAATCCTCAAATACCCAACAGGGTCCCACCCCAGACCTACTGAATCTCAGCCACAAGGATAGGGGCCAGGAGTCTGAAGGTTCTGATGGTCTCTGAAGTTCGAGAACCCAAGTCTACTTGACAGACCTCTAATGCTGCAGGGTGGCCCAGAAACCTTGACTTCCTTTCCTGACACATACCTTGTCACTACCTTCTCCTCTCCTGTCCCACTCCACCCACTGCTTGCCCTTCATTTAATTCTTTCACTAGCTACCAAACATGTATTTGTCTTTCTTTTCTCAGTACCAGTGTGTGGTTTAGTTGCTAAGTTGTATTCAACTCTTTTGCAACCCTGTGGACCGTAGCCCACCAGGCTCCTCTGTCCATGGGATTCTGCGGGCAAGAATACTGGAGGGGGTTGCCATTTCCTTCTCCAGGGGTTCTTCCTGAACCAAGGATCCAGCCCTAGTCTCCTGTATTGCAGGTAGTCTCCTGCCTTGCAGGCAGATTCTTTACAGACTGAGCCAAGTGCCAGTAAGACAAGCAAAACAGTTGAGCTCCTTGGTGACTCCCTGACTACAGGCTGGGGTGCTCCACCATCCTGCCCCACCTGGAGTTAGGTACACACCTTGTCAGTTTAAGCCACAAGCCTCCTTCTTCCTGGTGAACCTCTTGACTTTTGTGGCTTGTTCCCAAATGTCCCTTTGAATTATTCAGAGGGGTTAAGCCCTAGTTTCCCTGAACATACACAGAGGTTGAGTCCCCAACCTCTGGGATCTGAGGTGGAGCTGATGTAGTAATAACAGAAATGAAGGGCACGATAAATGTAATGCACTTGAGTTATTTTGAAACCATCCCTCTCCAACAGTCATTCTTCCAGGAAGTCAGTCCCTGGTGTCAAAACTGTTGGGGACCGCTATCTTAGGGTACAGATTAGGTGAAGGAAGAGACTTCTTTCATGGTTGTACAGCCAGCTTTAGGACAATGGTGATTAACCTAGCACACTTGAGAACCATCCGGGAGCTTTTTAAACATACGGATGGAGGCACTAGTCCCTAGACTTACAGAATCTTGCAAATCCGTATTTTAAACTGTTCCCACGCCATGGCTGAATTATTGCCCAATGTCTTGCACAGAGCAGGTATTTCATCAAAATTTCTTGACTGTCAGATCAGTCACTTAGCTGTGGACTCATCTCTGCCTTCCCCTTGGCTTGCTTCTCTCCACTTCTGCTTTTTCTTTGATTTCACTTTCCGTTTCCTCTTTCTTGAGCATACTCGGCAAAAGCCAAACAGCAGCCTTTGCTGATGAAAGGCCAAATTGTGTCTGGATGATTTTAATTATTGACCTAATCTCTGGCATCTGAAGGTTAATACCTTGTTCACAGTCTCAAATATTCTGCAGGAACCTCATACTAGGGTGACCAGTTAAACAGTCCCTAAGGCGTCTTTCAGGGATTTCAGTGACCTGGTGACTACTCTGTGTTTACACGAGGTGTCCGTGGCTGATCCTAGAAGCTTTTAATCACCGTTTAAGGTGGTGGTGAGACCTCAAACCGACCCACCTGGAGCGGGCCAGATTCGCTCCACATCCCCGGCTGGGCGGGGCGGGGCGGCGGTTTCCTGCGATCAGGTCAAAGGGCGCCGGAGAGGAGCGGGGTCGGGGAAGTCCTGCGGGGCGGTGCTGTCCGCTGCTGGGAGCGGGAAATCGAAACTTAGCTGTTAAAACCGCCGCCGCGGCTCTTCGGAGTCGCAGTCTCCGCGCATCCCAGCGCCCCGGCATCCGTCCTCCGCGGCGTGGGCCGCGGCCCCGCGGGCTCCGAACCATGTACACCCGCGCTAGGGTGCCGGGCCCCGGGTTCGGAGCCCCCGCCGCCTCCCGCCCGACCCGGGACCCCGCTGCCGGGCGCGGGGAGCTGGGCCCACCGCAGGCCCCCAAGCGGGGTTTGGAGGCGGCTCCCGAGAGCCCTTCGCGGGAGAGCACGGAGCGCGCGGGCCAGAGGTTGTAAGTATTTAACCAGCTGTCCGGTGCGGCGGCGGCCCGGCCCCGAGCGGACCCGCAGGTTCTTCCCGGGTCTTTGGAGTTTGAAACACGCGGGCCCGATCCCAGGGATCCTGGGAGAAGGAAGGCTCACTAGTCTAAACAGTAACAACCGTGAATCAGAGTATAAATTGAGAGCGCCAGGCCGGGGTCCTTTACTGAACATCCAAGCCCCTGTTCCTTTCTGATTCTTGGAGCTGGCTCCAGGACGGAAAGACCTGCGCGTGTAGTGACTGCCTAGGCTTCTTGCGAATTTTCCGGGTATCTCCAGAACTCATGCTCTTGTGTGTCAGTCGCCCAGTCGGCCCGATTCTTTGCGACCCCATGGACTGTAGCCCACCAGGCTCCTCTGTCCATGGGGATTCTCTAGCAAGAATACCGGAGTGGGTTGCCATTCTCTTCTCCAGGGTATCTTCCCAACTCAAGGATCGAACCTGGGTCTCCTGCATTGCAGACAGATTGTTTACCAACTGAGCCATCAGGGAAGCCCTTAAATAATATGAAAATATTTTAAAATTTCCATCTTAAAAAAAAAAAATCGTTGCCCTAAACAGTATCTTCACATCAGCTGCCAGGGTAAGGGTGAAGAGGGAATGTGTTATGGGGTAGAAGATGCAAATATTGCCTCTAGGAGTTTGCATCCTAACAACAAAATAGTAGCCTCTTAGCACCAGAGCACTGAGTCAGAGAGGATATGAGTGGCTGCAGTGTTCCTTGTAAGAGTTTTTATGATTTATTTATATTTATTATTATTAATTTTTTTGACTGCGATGGGTCTTTGTTGCTGCACATGGTCTTCGTCTAGTTGCCCATGAGTGGGCTTCTCCTGTTATGGAGCACAGGTTCTAGGTGTGGAGGGCTTCAGTAGTTTCAGCTCATGGGCTCTACAGTGTGGGCTCAGCAGTTGTGGAGCATGAGCTTAGTTGCTCTGTGGCATGTGGGATCATCCTGGACCAGGGATTGAACTGGTGTCCCTTGCATTGCAAGGCAGATTATTAACCACTGGACCACCAGGGAAGCCCTGCAGTGTTTCTTGTCTCTGGTGTTGAGAAGTGCTCTACATTTATCAACAGGTAGGCAGCATTTATTCCTGATCTTTGGTTTAGGGACTACAGTTACTATCCTGGAAACATGTATTATGTAAAGTGTCAGTGACTCTTTCTTTCCCACAAGTGGATAAGCTACTTTATTAAGCCGACAGTAGGCTTTGTAAAGACATTACTGTTTTTGAAGTGCTGCCTCTGTGAACTAGAACTTTCTATTGATAGGTAGTTTCATTTTCAGTTCTCCCTTTCCATCAACTTCTAGTGCAAATGTTGGTTACTCAGGAACAATATATAAACTCATGACCAATAAACAGATTTTATATTATCCCTAAACTTTTGAAAGAATTCATAAGTACCAGGCTTTTAATATTATTCAGCTTAGAGTGGCATGTGGAGTCAAGTGGGCCTTAGGAAGCATCACTACGAACAAAGCTAGTGGAGGTGGTGGAATTCCAGTTGAGCTACTTCCAGTCCTAAAAGATGATGCTGTGAAAGTGCTGCACTCAATATGCCAGCAAATGTGGAAAACTCTGTGGTGGCCACAGGACTGGAAAATGTCAGTTTTCACTCCAATCCCAAAGAAAGACAATGCCAAAGAATGCTCAAACTACCGCACAATTGTACTCATCTCACATGCTAGTAAAGTAATGCTCAAAATTTTCCAAGCCAGGCTTCAACAGTACATCAACCATGAATTTCCAGATGTTCAAACTGCTTTTAGAAAAGGCAGAGGAATCAGAGATCAATTTGGCAACATCATCGAAAAAGCACGAGAGTTCCAGAAAAACATCTATTTCTGCTCTGTTAACTATGTCAAAGCCTTTGACTGTGTAGTTCACCACAACTGTGGAAAATTCTGAAAGAGATGGGAATACCAGACCACTTGACCTGCCTCTTGAGAAACCTGTATGCAGGTCAGAAAGCAACAGTTAGAACTGACATGGAACTACAGACTGGTTCCAAATTGGGAAAGGAGTATGTCAAGGCTGTATATTGTCACCCTGTTTATTTAACTTATATGCAGAATACATCATGAGAAACACTGGGCTGGATGAAGCACAAGCTGGAATCAAGTTTGCCAGGAGAAATACCAATAACCTCGAATATGCAGATGACACCACCCTTATGGCAGAAAGTGAAGAGGAACTAAAAGCCTCTTGATGAAAGTGAAAGAGGAGAGTGAAAAAGTTGGCTTAAAACTCAACATTCAGAAAAGTAAGATCATGGCATCTGGTCCCATCACTTCATGGCAAATAGATGGGGAAACAGTGGAAATGGTGCCTAACTTAATTTTTCTGGGCTCCAAAATCATTGCAGATGGTGACTGCAGCCATTAAATTAAAAGATGCTTGCTCCTTGGAAGAAAAGTTATGACCAATCTAGACAGCATATTAAAAAAAATAGAGACGTTACTTTGCCAACAAAGATCCATCTAGTCAAAGCTATGGTTCTTCCAGTGGTCATGTATGGATGTGACAGTTGGACTATAAAGAAAGCTGAGCACCGAAGAATTGCTCCTTTTGAACTGTGGTGTTGGAGAAGACTCTTGAGAGTCCCTTGGACTGTAAGGAGATCCAACCAGTCCATCCTAAAGGAAATTAATCTTGAATATTCATTGCAAGGACTGATGTTGCAGCTGAAACTCCAATACTTTGGCCGCCTGATCATTTGAAAAGACCCTGATGCTGGGAAAGATTGAAGGCAGGAGGAGAAGGGGATGACAGAGGATGAGATGGTTGGATGGCATCACCAACTCAATGGACATGAGTCTGAGTAGACTCTGGGAGTTGGTGATGAACAGGGAGGCCTGGCATGCTGCAGTCCATGGGGTCGCAAAGAGTTGGACATGACAGAGCAACTGAACTGAACTGAACTGAACTTAGAGTTACTCTTAGGTGGGGTGGATGATCTGGGTGATTTCAATTAGAATTGCTGCATTTGTCTCCAACTCAGAGTAGCTGAGGGTGGGGGACTTCCTTACAGATTCCGTGACCCCCCCCCCCCACTGCCCTAGCCCTCACTGCAGTCCAGTGGTTAGGACTCAGTGCTCTCACTCCCTGGGCCTGGAGTTTCATCCCTGCTGGGTAAATAAGGTTCCATAAGCTGAGCATAGTGGCGAATAAAAAAAAAGAAGGGTTATCTAGTCATAATGGAAGTCTATAAATTTTGAGTAACTTCCAGCTCTATAAGCTGTAGCATTTGATAAAACAGAGGTCATGGATGTATGGTTTCATGTTGATAATAAGTACCTTCTATGACTTTTTTCTATTATACAGCATCTACTTAGACATAATTATTTAATTGCAAGCTCATAACATCACTTAAACATTAGCAGTGGCATCTATCTGTTTTCTTACTTGTAAATTAATTGTACCAGTAAATTACCCTCAGAATCTTGCTGGACTGAATTATTCAGAAAGAGGTAGTTTTCTAATTAATTTTCCAGACCTCAGTATCTGAAGACCTCACTGCATACTATTTTGTAGTCTCTTATGCCAGTAGACATTAGAGAGTACACGGGTGGTTTCAGATGTGCTTCACTGAGCTCATCATTTTCATGCAACCAGCTCCAATAAGCAGAACATTATAAGATGCATTTCCTCTTAAGTATCTAACATGTAAGATCCTGCTTTGACCACTCTGAACTCTTCTTACATCTCCATTAGTCACTTATATCTGCTGTTTATACTTGCTTGTCTCCTTTAATGGAAGTAGGAAACTAAGGAAACTGATTGAATGGCAGATATTAATAACAGCTCAGTAAAACTGACAAAAAGCCATTAAGATTTATTTTCTTGGGGAGAAATTAGAAGCATTTTCTGATGGAAAATTAAGAAAAAGGAAGGATACAGTTGAGTGCTTAATAGTGAAACATCACTTCTTCACGTTCCCTGTGAGCTTATTTATATGATAAAGGGTTGAACTTTGACCTTGTTTTGTATGCATCCTTCCACTTATTCACTAAGGAAGCCCCAGTCTGGGCAGAGGAGCAGGAGCTTTGCTGCCAATTAAAGAACTTGGGTTCAAGTTCTGATTCTGCCGTTACTTACTCTCTGCACTTCAACAAGGCTTTAGCTACTTTATCTCTTAGCGTCTTTATAATGTGAAGTGGGGTAATACCAGCCTCTCAGGGTCTGTGTATCTGTATGTGTGAATACATGTATGCATAAAACAATTTCATGCCTGGTAGAAGGCATGCTGATACCCTTGGGTGCTGAAATCCGTGAATTCATTTCACAAATGTTTACTGACCCGGTACTGTGCTGTCACCCGGAGGGTTTATGCCTTGTAAAAGCATACTGGTTTAAAACAGTGACTTACATATGAAGAGACTTTAAGGCAGGCTGTTAGAAAGATTCCTGAGGTCCTCTAATAGACTCGAAGTTTGCAAAGCTAAGCCCTCAACTCTATTTGGATTAAGGTAATTACAAGTGTTTACTAATAAATATTAGCTTTCCTAATTATTTTCAGTTGGCGATTTTATCTTGGCCTTAAATACTGTAAGCTATTTATACAGATTTAGAGAGGAAAAAATGGGGACTTCCCTGGCTGTCCTGTGGTTACGACTCTGTGCTTCCATTGTTGGGGGCACGGGTTTGATCCCTGGTGGGGGAACTAAGACTCACAACCAGTCGTGTGTGTGTGTGTGTGTGTGTGTGTGTGTGGCGAAACCAAATAAATAGCACAAATTTCTAATCAAAGTGATCCTTTACCTTTCCCCCAAACTCTAGATAAATATAAGACTTAGACATGGGATTTTCAGAAAGGGCATTTTACCCAAAAGGCTCTTTGCCTATGACAATAATACAGGCAAGGTGCACTTTGTTCAAATACTGGTCTATAACCATCTATAGAAGTGGTCCTTTAGCTTGATGCTAAAAACATATTCTGAAAATGAACCCGTCATGTGGAATTTTACTATACATTTAACTTGAACCTAATTTGTATACAAACTCGGTTTACCTTACTCGTGGCTAATTTTAGAGTGAGAACTGTAGAAACAAAGATTAGCAAAGATAATGGCAAATACTTGTGTATTTAACGTTATGTATGTTAACATGCATTACAAATATTAACTCTTTGATTCTTCACGACAACCTTGCAGTAAGAGAGGGTCTCTAGCTCTCTTATTAGAGACCCTCCTATAATTAGAAATACAGAAAGCCCTTATGAAGCTTATGGTGTAATTAACGGGGTAGACAGTTAATCAGAGATTACATGAGTAACTCTTTATATGCTCCGTGAGAGCCAGCACCTGAGCTAGCCCTGGGAGCAGGGGAAGTACTTCCAGGAAAAGAGAGAATGTTTGAGCTATAATCTACTGGATAAATTAGGAGTTGTGTTTTTTGTTTTGTTTCTGACAAACATATTCTAACACTGATTATTTCTAATTCGGTTCTAACAGTACTCAGAGTTGATATAGACCCCACAAGTTAAGGGCTCAGTCCCACAAATCTGCCCCCACTTTAGGAGTAAGCCAATAAGGGGGACTCCAGGCTACCCCCATTTCTGACTACAAATTTGAGTGTTTCCCATGACCTCCCCTATGCCCAGTTTTAACAGTTCACTAGAATGACTCCCGGCACTCATGGAAACCTCTGTGCTTACAATTAACAGCTTTATTATAAAGGATACAGTGCTGAAACTGCCAAATGGGAGATATGGGGATGGGCGTTCCACAGCGCTTCCACACACTTTCTGGGTGGGTCACCCTCCTAGCATCTAGATGCGTTCACTAACTTGGACGTGCCCTAAACTCACTGTTTGAGGATGTTTATTAGCACAACTGATTAAACTGTTGGCCATTGGTGACTGAACTCAATCTCTAGCCCCTCTCCCCTTCTCAGAGCTGGGGAAGTAGTAGACCTGAGAGTTCTAACCCTCGAATCGCAGGGTGGGTTTTTTTTTTATGGAAAACATCTCCAATCCTGAAGCTGTCTAGGGGCCCCACCAGAAATCATCACTTTAACATATAACTGACACCCTTATAATTTAGAATTCCAAGGATTTTTAAAAATTAATTAATTTATTTAAATTGGTGCCTAATTACTTTACAAAGAATTCCAAGGCTTTTAAGGAGCTCTGAGCCAGAAACTAGGGACAGTGATATAATACTTAAACCTCATTATACCAGCATTGTTTAAATAGCCTCTGTGGCAGGCAGGGAAGCCTGCTCTTCAGATCTTCAAAACAACTTACAGCGGGAGCACAGCCAGCTGACAGCTCTAGTGGCCATGCTTTGATTCCACTCCACCTTTTGCTCTGAGAGCACATTTATTCTGCCCTCTTTCCATCAGGGGCTGAGCATCCCAGTGTGGGCCTTCCCTATGGGACAGCTTTTGCCAGAAGACTCTCCACGGACCTACCTAAGATTTCCCCAGAACTCTTCCTACGCAGCCCTCCTTCCCTCTCTCCTTTCACTGGAGTCAGACCTGCTCAGGTTCTCAAGGCTTTCCCTGCCTACTCCTGCTTGCGCCCTGAAGGATAAATCCTTCACAAGTCTTCCTCTCAGCAGATCTCTTGCTTGTCTAACCTCGTCTTGATATCTGCTCCTTGGAGGACCCAAACTGACTCAACCTTTAAGATACACCCTACTCCCAGCCGTAGCAGTTGAGACACTGACTGTGGGAGTGCCCTGTGTTCTATGGAAACCCTCTCCTTTTCCTTATTTCCTCCCTTGGGGCTCAGGGGACATTCTATAGTTTTTTACTCTAACCTCAATGCTTTCTCCAGCTTCTTGTGCCCCAGGGAAGAAAGTAACCCTGCTAGTTAATACTTCTTTTCTTCTTCATCCACAAAATCTCAAGGGAGAGTGAAGGGAGAATAAAGAATGGCTTGGTAAGCCCACTGATTAATGACCAATTTCTGATTTTTCTCTCTTAAAGAACACGGTGTTACATTAACATTAAACATTTTATAAATGTAAGGTGAAATATAAGATCGCCTAGATGATAACATAATAATTAAGTTATAGTATTAGTCTCATTTTTATAAACAGCACTATTTAATCATTGTTGAGTATACTCTTAATCCCGATACATAATTTACGCCTAAAACAGGTCATGAACAAAACTTAAGTCATTCTTGATTCAGCTCATTTGAATCCAAACTAGCCACATAAAATAGTCTTAAATGAAATGCAAGTTTTTACAAACTTATGACACGTATGCTGCTGCTGCTGCTGCTGCTGCTCAGTCGCTTCAGTCGTGTCTGACTCTGTGCGACCCCAAAGACGGCAGTCCACCAGGCTCCCCCGTCCCTGGGATTCTCCAGGCAAGAACACGGGAATGGGTTGCCATTTCTTTCCCCAGCGCATGAAAGTGAAAAGTGAAAGTGAAGTCGCTCAGTCTTGTCTGACTCTGAGTGACCCCATGGACTGCAGCCTACCAGGCTCCTCCGTCCATGGGATTTCCAGGCAAGAGTCCTGGAGTGGGGTGCCATTGCCTTCTCCATATGACACCTCTAGGAACTGCTTTTTACTATTTCTTCAACTGCGAATGCCCCAGATTTCTCTTCTGTCTCTTGTTATGACTGTGAGAAAATAAGCTTTTGCCTGTAGATGTTAAATGGCATAAAAGCATCAGGCTGTTACTTCTCCCCGGAGATGGAGAACCGAATAATGCCAGAGTTCCTTTTAGTGCTCTGAGATAATGGTACATAGGAAGAGAAAATCTATGATTGATTCTAATGAGTAATCTTCTTGATGGCTCAATAAGGGTAGCTATTCATTAGGGAACTATTTAACTCAATCTTCAGGCAGGGCTCATAAGCAT
Source organism: Antilocapra americana (assembly GCA_007570785.1). Taxonomy (NCBI): domain Eukaryota; kingdom Metazoa; phylum Chordata; class Mammalia; order Artiodactyla; family Antilocapridae; genus Antilocapra; species Antilocapra americana. The sequence goes on along the minus strand of ML661908.1, from coordinate 5,632,204 downwards.
TCACAAAGTTTCTGAAACAACAGATAGTATTTAACTCAATGATAATTATGCAACTCAATGAGCTGGGTAGGTGTATCAATGATGACCAGATTCTACTATGAAACTAATCAGCAGAGTTCTGTTATTTGACTGATTTTAGACAGGAGAAATGTGACAAAGCATCGCAACACTGTGGTAGGAGAAAGGAAATTAGTTATGAACTAGAATAGTTAAATTGGGTACTCTGAGGGACTGAAAACCAAAATAACAATCAATAGCTCGAACTCTGATGTCTTAAACTTGTAATGCTGTGATGGAATTCATTTTTCTCTTCACAATGAACACTTTGCCCCATTTTAGTTGAAGAGACTGGGTCTTGAGAGAGTATATGATTTCCTAAGGTCTCATGGCTTTCTAAGTTACAGAACCAGCCGTCAAACCTGAGTCTATCTCCCAGAGTCTGGATCCTAAACATGATGGAGCTGGAGGAGGGCATGACCGTGCAACTCATGAATTTCCTATCAGTGGTCCTCTATTCACATGAGAAAATAGAATTCCTATAGGCTAAAGAGAGTGGTACTATATAGTATCAGCAATGTGACATTTATTTCCAGCGTGAACATGATGTGGGTAGAGAAGTAGTTTGTCAGAGCAAACTTTCTGTGGGGATGCTCTGTTTTCTGCTGCATTTCCCCATGACAGCTTGGTTGGCTCGCATTAGAACAGTTTTCTCACTGCCACAGTTTCTGAGCAACCTAAATTACATACTGCCTTCCAGCAGTCTTTCAGACTTCTGACCATAGCCTGAGGTTAGCAATGCATTTGACATTCATGACCTAGTACATGTATGGGATACGTGAGTTTATAGATAATTGAAAAAAATGTCAGAAAACAATTCTTACCCTTACTATATGCGATGTACTTTGACATTTTCTATTCTAATTCATTGAAAATAAACCCATTAAACTGATTTCATGGTCCACTAGTGGGTTATCACCCACAGAGTGAAAAGCAAAGCATTGTTCTGTGCATGGCAGAAGAGATTATTTGAGTGGATGGAAAGAAAAGACACTTTGGTTTGATTAGATGAAATTTACCTTCCTGTTTATACAGGAGGGGAGGAATTATGGTCCTGTTTAGGATGAATTTCCAAGTTTTCTGCACTAGATTCCATTTCTCAGTATGATATGTATTTGCATTCTGCCAGGTCTTGGGAGCAATCATTTTTGTTCAAATATACTATCAAAAGTGAGTGGGAATGTCTCAGAATGTCTTTTGACAGCTGAAACAGTGAAACAATAAATCAGCAGTATGATGAAAGCCTGCAAACACATAATACCTATAATAATCAGTAGAAGCATAGCAGAAATGAGGGGGGAAAAAAAGAAACTTAGTTCAATTACACAGTAAGGTTACTTACTTCAAAGTCAGCAGAGTGCTGTAAGGTTATACATATTGTTAAGGTTAATTGCATCTATTCAGAATGCATTTGAATCTGAAACAAAAGCTTAACAGGAAAAAAACTTATCAAAGGGAGAAGACTGTATTTGAAGGGTCTGTTCTATATCAGAGAATCAGCCAATGAGGGTTCCTTTGTAATGTTCATAACACCACCCCCACCCCCGCTGCCATAAACACTTAAAAGGCAATTCATTAAAGTCCAGAACAAAAACTGACCATTCAGGTATGACCTAATCAGATCCCTTATGATTATACAGTGAAAGTGAGAAATGGATTCAAGGGATTAGATCTGATAGACAGAGTACCTGAACAACTATGGACAGAGGTTCCTGACTTTGTACAGGAGGCAGGGGTTAATGTCATCCCCAAGGCAAAGAATTGCAAAAAAAGCAAAATCGCTGTCTGAGGAGGCCTTACAAATAGCTGTGAAATGAAGAGAAGGGAAGAGCAAAGGAGAAAAGGAAAGATATTCCCTTTTGAATGCAGAGTTCCAAAGAATGGCAAGGAGAGATAAGAAAGCCTTCCTCAGTGATCAATGCAAAGAAAATGGGGAAAACAATAGAATGGGAAAGACTAGAGATCTCTTAAAAACAATTAATCTCAAAAATATACAAACAACTCCTGCAGCTCCATTCTAGAAAAATAAACGACCCAATCAAAAAGTGGGCCAAAGAACTTAACAGACATTTCTCCAAAGAAGACATAAAAATGGCTAACAAAGACATGAAAAGATGCTCAACATCACTCATTATCAGAGAAATGTAAATCAAAACCACAATGAGGTACCACTTTACACCGCTCAGAATGGCTGTAATCCAACCCTCTTACACTGTTGGTGGGAATGCAAACTAGTACAGCCACTATGGAAAACAGTGTGGAGGTTCCTTAAAAAACTGCAAATAGACCTGCCATATGACCCAGCAACCCCACTGCTGGGCATATACACTGAGGAAACCAGAATTGAAAGAGCCACGTGTACCCCAATGTTCATCGCTGCATTGTTTACAATAGCCAGGACATGGAAGCAACCTAGATGCCCATCAGCTGACGAATGGATAAGAAAGCTGTGGTACATATACACAATGGAATATTACTCAGCAGTAAAAAAAAAAAAAATTCATTTGAATCAGTTCTACTCAGGTGGACGGAACTGGAGCCTATTATCCAGAGTGAAGTAAGCCAAAAGGAAAAACAATACAGTATACTAACGCATATATATGGAATTTAGAAAGATGGTAACGAGAACCCAGCATGCGAGAGAGCAAAAGGAACGCAGACGTATAGAACAGACTCGTGGACTCTGTGGATGAGGGCAGGGTGGGATGATTTGGGAGAATGGCATTGAAACATGTTAAGTATCAGATGTGAAATCAATCGCCAGCCCAGGGTTGATGCTCGGAGCTGGTGCATCGAGATTTCCTGGGGGGGAGGGAGTCGGGGGGGAGGAGGGAGGGGGGTTCTGGAGGAGGAGCATATGTACACCCATGGCGATATCATGTCATTGTATGGCAAAACCAATAAAAAAAAGAAAAAAAAAAAAGAAAATTAAAGATGCCAAGGGAACATTTCATGCAAAGATGAGCTCAATAAAGGACAGAAATGGTATGGACCTAACAGAAGCAGAATATATTAAGAAGAGGTGGCAAGAATACACAGAAGAACTAAACAAAAAAGATCTTCATGACCCAGATAATCATGATGGTGTGATCACTTACCTAGAGCCAGACATCCTGAAATGCAAAGTCAAGTGGGCCTTAGAAAACATCACTATGATCAAAGCTAATTGAGGTAATGGAATTCCAGTTGAGCTATTTCCAGTCCTAAAAGATGATGCTGTGAAAGTGCTGCACTCAATATGCCAGCAAATTTGGAAAACTCAGCAGTGGCCACAGAACTGGAAAACGTCAGTTTTCATTCCAGTCCCTAAGAAAGGCAATGCCAGAGAATGCTCAAACTACCACACAACTGCACTCATCTCACACGCTAGTAAAGTAATGCTCAAAAATTTCCAAACCAGGCCTCAACAGTCCTTGAACCATGAACTTCCAGATGTTAAAGCTGGATTTAGAAAAGGCACAGGAACCAGAGATCAAATTGCTAACATCTGTTGGATCGTCAAAAAAGCAAGAGTTCTATAAAAACGTCTACTTCTGCTTTATCGACTATGCCAAAGCCTTTGACTGTGTGGACCATAACAAACTGTGGAAAATTCTGAGAGATGGGACTACCAGACCATCTGACCTGCCTCTTGAGAAATCTGTATGCAAGTCAGGAAGCAACAGTTAGAACTGGACATGGAACAACAGACTGGTTTCAAATCCGAGAAAGGAGTATGTCAAGGCTGTATGTTGTCACCCTGCTTATTTAACTTCTATGCAGAGTACATCATGAGAAAGCCTGGGCTGGATGAAGCACAAGCTGGAATCAATATTGCCAGGAGAAATATCAATAACCTCAGATATGCAGATGATACCACACTAACAGCAGAAGGTGAAAAACTAAAGAGCCTCTTGATGAAAGTGAAAGAGGAGAGTGAAAAATTTGGCTTAAAGCTCAACATTCGGAAAACTAAGATCATGGCATCTGGTCCCATCACTTCATGGGAAATAGATGGGGAAACAGTGGAAACAGTGGCTGACTTTTTTTGGGCTCCAAAATCACTGCAGATGGTAACTGCAGTCATGAAATTAAAAGACGCTTGCTCCTTGGAAGACAAGTGATGACCAACCTAGGCAGCATATTAAAAAGCAGAGACATTAGTTTGCCAACAAAGGTCTGTCTAGTCAAGGCTATGGTTTTTCTGGTACTCATGTATGGATATTAGAGTTGGACTATAAAGAAAGCTGAGCACCAAAGAATTGATGCTTTTGAACTGTGGTGTTGGAGAAGACTCTTGAGTGTCCCTTGGACTGCAAGGAGATCCAGCCAGTCCATCCTAAAGGAAATCAGTCCTGAATATTCATTGCTGAAACTCTTAATACTGGCCACCTGATGCGAAGACCTGACTCGTTTGAAAAGACCCTGATGCTGAGCAAGATTGAAGGCAAGAGAAGGGGATGACAGAGGATGAAATGGTTGGATGGCATTACCAACTCAATGGACATGAGTTTGAATAAACTCCAGGAGTTGGTGACAGACAGGGAGACCTGGCATGCTGCAGTCCATGGGGTCGCAAAGAGTTGGACACAACTGAGCAACTGAACTGAACTGACAAAAACTGAAGACATTGCCACTTTTAAAACTCACGGGCTAGTATTGCCCAGTGTTTGTTTTACTAGGGAACCAGTGAGAGCAGAAATCCTGGGCTACCTAGGCTTGTATGAAAATCTGATCCCCTGATTTAAGAAATCTTTAAATATTTTCTCATTTAAAATTCCTTGGAATATTTTTTTCATGGCTGTAAAAGTGAGGTTACATCTGCTTGTTATAAAAATCTAAACTACATCAGGAATTCCCTGACAGTCCAGTGGTTGGGACTGAGCACTTTCCCTGCTGTGTCCCAGGTTTAGCTCCTGATCCTGGAACTTAGATCCCAAAAGCTATGTGGTACAGCCACGAAAAAAAGACCATTCCCCCGCCCCCAGAACAAAAAACTAAACATTACTAAACTAATATAGAAAGGAAAAATCCCTTGCAATTCAGAACCTTAGAAATAAACAAGCTGTTTGATGTTAGGACCTCTTTAAAGTGGAGGTTGTGCTTTTTCAATTTTTATGCCAAGTAGAATGTCTTAGAGCCATTATGCCCTTCAGTTTCTACTGCCAGTTGAAGGTGAGAAAAATAACATCTTATATATAAGTATTATAATTACCTATAATAAAATAGATATCTCTAAATAGGTGTCTTAAGCATTGGTGGCTTTGTTTCTCTCCTATAGAATAATTCTGAAGGTGAGTAGTCTAGGGCTGATAATAGTACAAATAATAGGCAGCCTTAATAGAACTTTTGTTATTTCCTAGCCTTGTTCTAAGCACTTTATACTCTTAAGAGATGGATATTTGTTAGCCCCATTTTACAGGTGAAAGAATAGAAAAACTAGGTAATTTGCTCAGTTATAGCTAGGAAGTAACAGAATTAGGGTTCAAAGCTAGGCAATTTGGCAATAGATTACCACTAGTGTGGTGGTTTTACAGTTACAGGGCACCAGATTCCTTCTTTCTGCTCTGCTATTTCTGAGGCTTGTCGTCTATATACAAGTTGCCTCACTGAACAAGATGGTTGCTTGAGCACCAGCTACCACTTCAACCATCCAGGAAGGGGGGAAGGCAATACCCAGAATACCTTTCCTGTCCATATGTCTGTCTTCATTTAATGTAGCTTTCCTAGAAATCCTTCTCAATGGCTTCCCCTTATATCTCAGTTTGCTAAACAATCACACGTCATGTTTGACTATAAAGAAGGTTGGAGACTATAGTCTTTACTGGACACATTGTTAACCTGAATAATACAGGAGTGCTTTTAGTAAGGAGGTGGTGAGAATGAATGGGTAGGTAGGCGAGCATCTTGTCTATTTAGGCATTGAGGAGAGTCAAGCATATGAGCAAAAATCAATCATATGATCAAGCTATTGCCGGAACTTTGGAAAATGCAAATGGGGTATCTAAGGAAGAAAAATTTAAATGTAGTCCACATTACTGTTCCGAGTATTGATTTTAGAGAACTATTAAGGGTTTTCTTCTGGATGATGTTCTGTGCAATCTTTGTTTTATGCTTTGTACATCCTGCAGGATTATAATAGTGAACAGTTGAAACAACTGAAATGGTTAAGTGAGTGTTATGTTAGTGATGCATCGATGTTGTGAAATATTATGTAACCATTTACTATTAAGCTTCTTATGTGCATAATTGGGAAAACCACTTACAAGTGAAAGTAGCATATAAAATTGGACTTAAGATATGACTACATCTGTGTAATATGTATAGAATATAGATTGAACTGAAATTCACCCAAATAAAACTGTCATTGAGATCTCTGAGGAGTATGGTTGTGAGTGACTTTTAAATGTCTTAAAGATAATTTTCTCCTTTTTCTTATATGAATGTATGTTTATTTCAAAATCAGGATGAATTTCATTTTTAAATATTCTATGCAGATATTTAGATATAAATACCTTATGTCTTGCATCTCTAGTTTTCTCCTTCAAGTTATAGATGACCCAATGAGCAATGCTTCAGACCTGATTATGTGGACATAATCAGAGCTTAGTCTAATGATAATGATGATGGTGATGATGATAATAATCGTAGAAAGTGTAAAACCATTTGATAAGTGTTTTTTATGCAGATGTCATTTTTTCTTATCACTAAGTCATCCTTAAATATTCTTTTGTTGGAAAAGATAGTCCTCCTTGGGTTTCTTGCGTTCTAGATGTCTTGCTGGGTGTGCCAAGATTGCATACCAGACTACTCTTTAACCTGGACTATCTCTCAGGATTGTTATGTAGCTGGGAACCTTGAAAGATGAGGCACATTCTCCCCAGAGAAAAGACCAGGCTTGCTTACTACCTGCTTTAAAAATGGTGGATTCCACAGTTCAGTGTTCCTCAGCTGCAATGCAAACACTTTGTGTGTGCGACATCCATCATGCTAACATGAGAAGACAGAGAGAGAGACCAGACATAAATATGCTGATGCTGATGCTGCGCAGTGAGTAATAGAGTCCTTTGTCTCTGCTCAGGAGTCTTGTCTCTGCCAGCATCCATGACATAGTAATAACCTGTTAGGCAAAGATTTGCTTACAGGTAGGCTCCAGTCACATCTCAGACCTGACGTCTCTGTGTTCTGAAAACGTGAGTTTCTTGTAGTTTTTTACTGAGGAAGCAATTGAAAGCATTTTGCAAGTATTCCTATCGGTTGGTCCTCATGTCTATTTCCATCACTGGTTTTTGGTCTCTTAAAGATGGCGAGTCTCTATAATATTATGTGTGTTTTAAGTGAAGAAGCATCACATCTTTCAGGTCTATGCTATGCTATATGATTATCTGGCTGAGATAGGTGACTCACATTGATTAAAAACATATGCTTCAGAGTCCTGTGCTGAAAACCACGTTTTAAAAACCAATGTGGAGAATTATATCTAGAAGTTAAATATCCAGTGCCTTTGTATAATTTTATTGGTTTCTTTTTGGCGTGCTGGGTCTTCATTGTCTGCGGGCTTTCTCTCTAGTTGCGGTGTGTGGGCTTCTCGTTGCCTCGGCTTTTCTCGTTGGGGTCTGGATGCACAGGCTTCAGTAGTTGAGGTTCATGGGCTTAGTTGCTCCGAGGCATGTGGGATCTTCCCGGACCAGGGAACGAACCTGCGTCTTCTGCATTAGCAGCTGGATTTCTAACCACTGAGCCACCAGGGAAACCCTATCCACTACATTGGATTAGCCAAAAATTTTTTTTTTGTTTCAGTTTCCCCCAAAGGTAAGATTTTCTTGAATCATGAAAACCTCAAACCAACTTTTTATAGGACAGTAAACTTTGTGTCTACTATTCTGCTTTATCTGTTTGTAATGTAATCTCTTTCTGAATTTTTGCTTGTGACTACATTCCTTTTTCAGTCAAATCAGTGTTGTTCCTAATTAGAAATTTAAATTACATCTGCTGTGGTTTATACACACCAGGGGATATATTTATGTAATACTTTTATCCAGCCAAGATAGTCTTCATAACTTCAACACAACATTTTTTCATAGAGTGTTATTGATGAGACCTTATAAAAAACATGCAAGAGTGTGCACAAGAGAGACAGTTGTGTAGCTTAGGAGAGAGCTCACAAGGCAAAGAATTCTTAAATACATATTTTGATGGTACAGAAAAACACTTTTCCCTTGTCACATGCTAATCTTTATACGTTCTCCCTTAGTATTTCTCATGGATGTGGGCTGTTGGAAAGTGAGAATAATCTTACAAATGGAGATGTTTCATTAAATTTCAATGAGGTAATTAAGGAAACTCATTTTCAAAGATATACATTTATTTCAGTGGCTTTTGAATGTTGCTTAATCAGGAAACGACTGGAATACTAAGTATAGTTAGGTTGGGCTTGTCTCCATCAGCAGCTTTGAGAGTCAGGCTGTTGAAAGGGACGGTATGAAGGTTAAAACAGCAGAGGCCCTTGCTGTGGGTGGAAACTAATTGGCTGAAAACATGAATAAGTTATACTTGTTATTCATGTCAAGGAAAAGCTAAGAGAGCAGAGATGAATATTTGTGTCTACCCAGGCATTAGGCTGTGCCACAGGATATTAAAAAATAAAAAGCCAATCCTTAAACCTAAGCACCTCTTCCTACAGGAAGGAAGAGGCATAGAGGCTCCATTACTTGGCCGATGCTTTCTCCTGAATATTATGTTTCAGCTTTGACATTTTCAGCCAATAAAATACTGCTAAGAAGGTTGTTAAGGAATTCCTTAACATAAAACATTTATTACTGTGGCCACTGTCCTTGAGCCCGGGGTTATGTTTAAATGTTTTCAGTTAAAAGCCTCTGATTTCAAGGCTAGAGAATTCTCCTTTTCTTGTGGCCCTGTTCTGAGTCTGGGTACTAGTCAGCTACCTGTGTTGGCCATAGATTGACCAGAGTCCTATTTAATCCTAAGACTAAAGATTCTAGTGTGCTGTCATGGCACTTAATTAGATATTGTAGAATAAAATCTTTTACAAACTGTTTTTTTTTTTTTCTTTTCAAACCTTTCCTGAAAATTTCATAAGAGAGATTCATGGAGTTTGGAAAATTCCCTATGAAGCTTCTCTCAGCAAACATCCTTGTGGTCAGCTCGGATGGTTTCATGATTTGTTCCTAAGTGTGCATGCTCCCTCCCTCAATTGTGACCAACTCTGTGCCGCCCCACGGACTGTAGCCCTCCAGGCTCCTCTGTCCTTGGAATTCCCCAGGGAAGAATATCCGAATGGGTTGCCATTTCTTTCTCCAGGGAATCCTCCTGACCCAGGGATCAAACCAGAGTCTCTTATGAGTCTCCTGCACTGGCAGGTATAAGCTCTGTTAAAGGGGTTAGATCTGTTTTTTTGGTATCTCTCCTCTCTTCTCATAAGCCCTTAACACACAAGACCATAGTGGGTGCTCAGTTACATTTAATTCCTTCATCTGGAAGTCTATCAAGAGGTTGAAGTTAAGGACAGTCATATTTTATGTCTTCTACTTTGAGATGAATATTTAGCTCCAGACACCTCCCCTAGTTTAAGTCAAAAGTGCTAGGTTTGAGTCTCAACACAATTGCTTAAAAAACCTTATATCTTTGGCATATGATTTAACTTCTATGTCTTTACCAGTGATTTATGAATCCTTCAATTCCCTTTTGGGGCTTCCCAGGTGGACTGGTAAAGAATCTGCCTGCCAATGCAGATGCTTCAGGAGGTGTGATTTCAGTCACTGGGTTGGGAAGATCACCTGGAGGAAGAAATGGCAACCCACTCCAGTATTCTCGCCTGGGAAATTTCATGGACAGAGGAGCCTGGTGGGCTACAGTCCACAGGGTCACAACGAGTCAGATACGACTGAGCGCCTGAACATACATGTGCAATTCCATTTTAGTCCAAGTATTTGAAAACAGCTTGATTGACCTACACCCCTGCTTCTCAAAGTGTGGTCCCCAGATCCAGAACATCATCATCATCATCTGGGAATTGTTAAAAATGCAAATTATAGGCTCCTCCCTCCCCCACATACCGGTTGAATCAGAAACTCAACATTTTATAAACCCTCCAGGTGATTCCGATGCATGCTAAAGTTTAAGAACTACTGATTTGCAGTGTAGTCAAGCCCCTGGTATGTTGAGAAGCTCCATACCACAGTGTGAGGGGACCTTGAGGGTTCTGCAGTCATTTCATCCTTGGCATTGAAATCCAGCACCTCATGTTTCATCTTTAAGGCCCTGCAGAATGGCTCACTGTTGCATCATATTCAAGTCTGCAGGTACGACCCACAGAACTGCAGCTCTCACGCTTCTATCAAGTGTGGGCACTTGAGGAGTGAAAAATCTTTCTGTGGGTGAACAAAAAATATGCAATGGACTAGGGATTAATTTGCAGCGGCGGCCTCCTAGTTTTGTATTCCTCACGTTGTACGTATGTGAGGCTACACAGGCAACGTCTGCTGATATCCGTTAGGTAGTTGGGCATCTGGTAGCCACATTTGCATGCAGAGGGGGTTGCGCACCTCCGTGTACAAGTCTAAAATTAAAGCTCAGTTTGAAGCTGGCTGAAGGCTCACTGCTAGGAAAATAATGAGATAAGGAAGAAACGGCTGCTGTTAATCAGCACTTTTGGCCTCTACTATTCAATCTTTGCTAATTTGTCCTTTGAAACAGTACATTCTGTGTTGGACAGAGACTTCTGAAAGTATCTGGGATTTTTTTTTTTAAAGACCTACATCTATAAGCTGATTGTATTTATCCATAACATTTCCCCTCACACTGTACCTATATGTACGCTGCAGTCATGTCACTGTGTTATATTTTTGCTGTATGAAGTATTCATACTTTTGTGGGATTACATGCCTCATGACAAAGAAGAGCCACCGCAGCACAGACTCACAGACTGAGGTCTGTGCTATCATTTCATTTCAATTCAGTCTGCATTCATCAAGCAGCTATTTTGTGCCAGGGGCTGGGCATATATAGATCAATCAAGTGGAGTTTCTGCCTGCAAAAGCTCAAAATATTTGAACAACTTCTTGTATCTCAGTGTTGAATATTTTTGCTTAAATGAAGTTTCCCCTAATTCCCACTCCCTCCCCACCCTCTCACCCTGTGCCCAGTGAACTGAAGTGACTGTTTGCTTCTCTGAGCTCCTGATTATGCTCAACCTGTGTCCCCAGGAAAATGCGGGGCCCGGTGGACCCCTGCCTGAAAGTCAGAGCCCCAACATGAAGACTGTGGCCATCTGGCCACTCAAATGGGTCATTAAGAAGAGGTGTCTGCATTGCAGTGGCCCCTGTACCCAGTTTGCGGCAACAAAAAAGGAGTATTTCCTGTATTCCCAGTGTGGGTGACATGGAGAATGCCAGGCATCTCAAGGGGCTGTGCCTGAGGGCCACCTGGAGGAGCAGTGGATCCCTACGGCTTACCAAGAGCTAATGGTGAAGTAGTCACTCGTCACGCTTCACCAACTGCTTTATAGTTCCATATTTGGCCACGTGTTCTTGTTTTACTTTGACAACCAGCTTGTAAGCTCCTGGAGAACACACTTGTGTCTTTAGAGGAAGATTATCTTTCATAGTACCTATTTGATGGTGATGATCATAAATACAGTACATTATCAGAAAGAATATCTGGTGGTTTATATGCATTACTAATTTCTCATGGTGACTCCCCTGGTAGTCCAGTGGCTAAGACTCTGTGCTCGCAATGCATGGAGCCTGGGTTGGATCCCTGATCAGGGGACTAAACCCCACATGCTGCAACTAAGTTCTGATGCAGCCAAATAAGTATTTTTAAACATTTCTCCTGATAATTGATTTTTTTCTCTTCTTTTTAGCACAGGTGCATATACCTTGATAGCACCAAATGAAAAACGAAGAAATGAGATACAGCAGAGTACGTATATTATTTAACACCCAAAATACTGCTCATTTTCTTACAGAGTAGAATTGGCTTGCATTGGTCTGAAGAATTTTTAGTTTCTGATCTGTATAGACTCACCAAAGCTCTTTTTTTTTCTTTTTAAATTTTGGCAGTTTTAATTATACCTTTTAAAACTATTTTATTGTTAATGCTTCTAAATTTGTTTCTCTATGCTAATAGCAGAACTCATTGTACAATCATAAGTCTGAGGTTTCTGTTGCAGGTGAACAATTTCACACCTATTGCCAATAGACCTATTAAGTTCCTGCAAAACTGGGCTCACTTCAGATATCTTTACAGGACTAGGAACACTTTTGAAAGGGACAAGTGATACATGAAATAGATTATAAGATAATCTTTTTCCTGGATCTGTCCCATTCCTTCTTAATGGAATTTTTCTTTAGTTTCTGTGTTCCTGTAATTTTGTAAACAACAGAGTCTAACCTCAGCTGTTTTTATTGGTGACTTAACTTTCCTTCTCTAGATTATAAGCTCTTTGAGGGCAGGGCTCCATCTTGCTTGTTTTTTGTGCTCCTTGTACCTAGTGGACATACAACGTAATTAATGTCGTATTAATGTTACGATAAAAGAAGTGCTGGTGTTTAAAGTGACAGCATTATATTTTCAAGTTAGGAGGAGGACTAAAGTTCATTTCATTCACAAAGAAGTTTCCGAGGCTTGTTCAAGTCAGCTATGGGGAGCACTGAGATCCTGTGCTCTCTTCCTGATCTTACTAGGAAATTGGATTTTGTAATGATCGATGAACATAAGGGCACAGCAGGAAGGCAGCTCTCTAAAGGTCTCCTCTGGACAAGTCGCCTCCTGGGTGGTGTATCTGAGTCTGTGCAGAATATGACAGTCACAGTTGTGCGGCCATGGTGACTGTGGGTACTGCCTGCAGTTGACCAATGGAATCCCAAAGATTCTGTCGTCTTAAAGTTTTTTATTTCAATGGTTTACAGGAATTTAAGCTTCCGTGTGGTCTGGATTTTTGAGATGTTTCAGAAATGTCCTTTTTTCCCCCTCTAATAATTAAAAAATATAAATGGATGTTTGCAATAAATCACGCCTCATGAGATACCATGGAAAAAACAGAATTAGTATCTCTGGCGCCCCCTGCTGCCAGTCAGTGTATACTTGGGGAATCGGGCGCTGCTCCACAGGGAGCAGGCTCAGCTTAATGGGCCCAGGTACTAGGAATTGGAGAGCCCTCATTCCTCATGGTTACAGTAATCTTGGGGAATATTTAAATGCTGCAGATACAGGCATCAGAATTCTATGGGGGTTTATGTTTACTGCGTGTGCAAAGTTCTTGTTGCCACATGACTGTTTTGCATACACCCTATAGGAAACTTTTAACATTAAATGAGGTGCGTTTAGTCATTTCTGTAGTATCCAGTTCCCTGCGACCCTATGGACCGTGGCCTGCCAGGCTCCTCTGTCCATGGAATTCTCTGGGCAAGAATACCAGAGTGGGTTGCCATTTCCTTCTCCAGGATTAAATGATGTAGGGTTTGAAAAATGCCAGAATGGGAGGAAAAACTAAATTTATTTAGCAGGAGTTCAGGTTGTTTTCACATCTGTATTTCTGTGCCAACTCTTGGAGAGAAAGTGCCTTAGGGTGACCCCAAGGGGTTAGGACTGGGTGGTGTCCTCCTTTCCTGGATATTTCGCCCACTCATGCCCGCATGTAGTTAAATGTCCATCTCAAGGGAGCAGTTTCCTTTTCACACTCTAATAATTGATGACTTAATATTTCTCACCCGACCTTAGTGGCTGCGAAAGAGCTGGAGGAGCTGGAAAGGTGGAAGAAACAGCAAAGGGTGAAGTCCATTAACCTACCGCCCATGACGCTAGGTAAGCCAGCAAGCCAGCTGCTCGAATGCAGGAGGACAGGGCCGCCCAACGATCCGCTTAGCACCTTGCCCACATCTGGGTTTCAGTGTCTGTTATAGGTCGTAGGGTCATTGTGCTGCTTGAAATGAAATGCATTTAAAGTCAAAACATGCATTTAATGTCAAAAGTGTGCAGGTAGACTGTTGTTTCTGACTCTCTGCAAGTAGCAAACAGATGATGCCACAGTTATGGGGGAATAAGAAGATGGCTTAATTGCCGAGTAATTTACAGCCTCTTAGTTGATCAGCTCTGAAGAAATCTTACCTGGGGCATTACATATGCCTCGTCATAGCATTTACTCTCATCCTGATTAGTGCTATCACAAGCATATTAATCATGGCAGTTAACTGGTTATGGGAGAAAAAATTGGAGGGTCAATTCCAACAGTAAGATGTCAGTGGGCTGGGGACACAGGGTAGGTATAAAGATAATATCACCTGTGTTTTCATTTGCAAATAGAGACTTTTGGGCTCCTGGAGCACATGGCAGCATGATAAATTGTCCGGGCTACCTCTGCCTGGCGTTGGACTCACTCAACAGGGACGTTCTCTCATGCGAAGCACTCACATCTTCTCTCTGCCAGCAGCAGCTGGGAGCTTAAAGGGCTGGACACACAGTTCCCACAGGTTTAGTTCGCACAAATGTGGTCGAATCAGGGGCCACTGACTCTCACGGTAGTCTGCAAGAAGTACTTTTTCCAAGATGTCAGTAAAAAGAAGCTCATTTGGTGACTGTGTACAAGCAAGAGCATCGTGGTTATCATCCCGCTGTATTTTATGAGCAGGGTTCATCTCATGTCACCTTTATGCTGAATAAGCTGCATTTGAGGGGTACAACCTGGAGGACAGCTCTGTCCTTCCTAGCTGGCCCCCTCACACTAGCTATCTGGGTCTGTTTTTTCCTATGTTCTTTGGATGAAATTAGATCTTTTTGGTCTTTCTCAAATAATAAAGTTGTGCAGCTAATTCTAGGCATAAAAGTGTCTTTTCGTTAAGTTCAGCCCTAAATACTGGTCATGACTATTGCTAATAGATTAAAGGTCCTTCCCTGTTCCAGCCCGGGCCTGCTTTCCCTTTTTTTGCCATGCCATGTGCCATGGGGCTCTAGTTCCCCACCAGGGATCGAACCTGTGCCCTCTGCAGTGGAAGCGTAGAGTCCTAAGCACTAGACCACCGGGGAATTCCCAGCCTGGGCCTATTTTGGATTGAAAGTTGGCAAAGGAAATGAGCGTGGCTGAATTTTTCTCTGTTGACTCCTCTGTTTCTCTATTGATTCCTCCCCCTTGTGGGTCAAAGGAAGAAGAAGAGGTTATGGTCTCTCTTGCACCGATCCCAGTTTCCTCAAGTTTTGGGGTGTGTTTGCTGTGCATCTCAGTCCTGGGGCCCTTGAAGTTCTTCAGAGTCCCCCTTTGGCTTGCCATCCGTCTCTCACCTGGCTTTCCCTGATACAGACGATACTTCCCTGCTGGCAGTACTATGCTTCACTGTTGGCCCTGGTAGCCAGACTATCTTTGTAGAGCTCCACTGAACCTCTGGGATGTCCACACAGGCAAGTCCCTTTTGAGGTGGCTTTAGATTGACATTCTCTTTCGTGACAAACAGATTGGGAGTGTGGGGAACACATGTGCACTCTCTGCACAAGCTCTGGGAATACAGGCCATTTGCCTGGGGCCACTTCTTGATGAGCTGTCTGAGTAGCCACCTGAGGACAGCCGTGTGCCTTCCGGCACTGTCTTTCCTGAGCATGGGTCCCTCAGTCTTTTGGGGACACAGCTTGAGCTCTTCAAATGATCTTCATTAAATCTTTCTTACTCACACTGAAGATGTGAAGATTCTTCCTTCCCCAAACACATACTCAGAGAAGATGAAATTCACAAAGACATCTTTTCTCTGATTTCTACCTCCCTTTGACCTAGCTAACCTCTTTTATAGGCTGAAAGTAGTTGCAAATTAATGTTTCCCAAACTAGTTTTAACTTACCCCCTTGTAGATCCTGCTTAGGAAGCCAAGCACTTGCCTTGGGTATTTGGAGATGTTGGTATCTATTGTCTTGGGGTCTTAACCAAAAATAATCAGGAGTTCTGGTATGTGGTGTATCTAGGAATGGTCAAGAGAAAGAGAGCACAAAGTAGAAAAGAGTTCTAGGATGTATTAAACTTTGAGATGAGTTTTAAAGGAAAACCTGTAAATGTTTAGACATCTGATTTTCTCCATTTTTTTAAATCCTTAACTCCTCCTCTATTCCTCTACCCCTTAAAATGTTGGAATAGTTCTAGGAGATACTAAAAGTAGCTGTAACATTAGATAAAAGCTTCAATAGGCCTCACTGTTTCTTTCCTTAGGGCCAGGACCAAACAGGTATTATACATCTTTTGGGACTCAGAAGTCTCTATGGTGTCTTTTACTGTTCGATTATAAAAACTATGATGAATGCAAATTGTTTCAATGCATCTTCTGTGTAAGTGAATCTTTCAGAGAACTGACACTTTTAGTGACCAAAGCACCAGAGAATTATTTCAAAGGAATCTTTAAAATATGCACGCCAAGCTTGCATAAACACTGAGAGCTCCCTAAACAGTAATTCTTAGATGATTGTCAGGCTGCAAGGATTTCTGGCCCCTGATTGTTATAGGTTTAAGAGAGCAGATGAATAATCTAACATCCATATTTTTTCTCTTGAACACCTAAAGAAAGAACAATAAATGATATGGATTGACCATTAATTTTACCTAGAATATTCCCATTGTACTCAAAAACTGGGTTATAAAGACTGTATACTTGTCTCATGGCAAGGCCTTTCAGGATTTCCTGAGCTTTGCTACTTGAATACAGGGCAGTAGAATCAAAAGAAGAAAAACATTGGAAACAACATTGATTATCATCTTTTTTAGGTTAAGAAATGGTCATACTCTAGCAGGAAGAATGTTCTAGAATTTTCCAAGCACTGTTTCTTGTTTAGCATGGACCTTCAGATGTGATTTCAGTCTATGTAAAAACTCAAATACCTACATGATTGAAAAACCCTCATAGCATTGTCCTCTTATTGGGGGAATGTGGCCTTATCTTTCTTTTATGCAATTATTGTTGTTTAATGCCTCACTTAAAAAAGTTGGTTAAGATACTGAATCAAATTTGGGTCTGCTTGCCCCTGTACAGTAAAGCTAGTCTACTGACACTGCTTTTTGAAGTCAGGTGCAGTGATTATTGTAAGGCATCAGCCAAGGAGTTGGAGACAGACAGTACTTAGAAAACTTGAACTCCCCGATGGGTTTCAAGAAAGCATTTCTAAAGGCCAGGTGAGGGAGGGGAATCACAGAGTATATGACCGGATTGTGCACAATTCTGATTGGTTGATGGTGAGATCCTAGGACTGTATCACAGAGGTTAACATTATCAATCCTTAGGCTTCAGTGGGCTTGGGGGCTACATGCTGTAATCACATAGTTAACTTCTTGCATTTTTAGCATCTATACAACAACTGAGGAAAATGTACATCAGATTCTGTATTATCTAGGTACTTCAGAGAGGAGCTAAAGTAGAGGATATGAGGATATGAGAGAAGGTTCTATCCTGGAATCTTGCCGAGTTACAATTTCCCAATTTTCTTTGAGACTCCTTAATCTTGAGGAGAACAGGTGTTGGACAAAAAAGGGAATAATGTTTTGGATGGAGAGGTTAATCATAAACTCAGCAGAGGAACTAGGTTTTAGGGGGACTCAATTTCAGTTAGGCTCTTAATTCCAGCAGTGTGAAAATGCTAAAGAAACACGTGGTGTAGACTTATCATGTATTTAATTAGTCTTTGATGGCTGACATTTCAGTTTAACATTCACGTTTCACCTTTGTGACTTTTTTCCTTAGGGGGAAGCCAATCAGAGGCTGAAGTCAGGCAGAGACAACAGCTTCAACTGATACAATCTAAATACCAGAAGAAGGTCAGAATCCATCTCTTTTAGCTTAAATTTGGCAAGAAATTAGAGTACCAGCACTTTCAAAATAACCATGAAATAACACAGTAACTTTACCAAAAAGCATAAAACCTTGAAACAAATTGCGAAAGAAAATCTCAAAAATCAAAGAAATCGAGATGTGAGAAGCAAAGGGATAAATACTGTGAATTCTCACCCAAGCTGTGTATCAGTCAGTGGGACCTTGGTAAGAGAATTTCCCCCACCCCAACCCCAGTTTTAGTCTCTACTATGGTTTGAATATTTGATCCCAGGAGCATAGATTTGTTTATTCCATTCTAGTCATGAAAATAGTACAAAAAAACCATTTTTTTTTTTTTAAACAAGGAACTCTGGAGGGTTTTTTTATTTTTTTGGTTGTACCATGCAGCATGTAGTTCCCCAGCCAGGGATTAAACCCGCGTCCTCTGCATTGCAAGGCAGACTCTTAATCACTGGACTGCCAAGGAAGTCCCTGAAGTCTGAGTTAAATACTAAGGAAAAATTATCTGCCCTTTCTTCTCCCTAACCTGGGCTGGTGGTGGGGGTGGTTTGGGGCCAGGGGAGACAGAGAAACAGATATCGAGGTAGAAACACAGAGAAATGCCATGGGCAGCAGATACAGCGTGCCCATTTCTGCGATCTCAGTAGCCTGCAGAACCAGCCTATAATCATGGTGTGCTGTACCACAAGCAATACTGTAATTTGCCTTTCATCATAATTTTGTGTTCCAGGGGTTCAGGCGGAAAAATAGTAACTGCTTTTTGTCCTCTGTAATCTCAATACAATTTAGCTAAAAAGAGAAGAATGTGTAAGAATCAAGAAGGAAGCCGAAGAAGCTGAAGTCCAAAAAATGAGGGCAGCTCAGAGAGAGAAGGTAGGAACTGGAGAAGATGGTAAGCTAACATTTACCTAGGTCTTCTGATGTGCCAGGTTCCCACACTGTTCATATACAAAGTGTTCAATCCTCACAAGAGCCCCTGACGTATGTAATATTCTTGTTGTCCAGGTTTGCAAATGAAACTGACAGTTCAGTCACTCAGTCATGTCCGACTCTGTGACCCCATGGACAGAGATCAGATAACTTGCCCAAGGACTCACAGCCAGTAAATAGAAGAAGTAGGATTCAAATCCAGACCGACTGGTCTCAGAGCTAGTGTCATTTTTTTTTTTTAAAGTAATTTTATTTTCTTTATTGGCTCTACCGCATGGCATATGGGATCTTAGTTGCCCAACCAGGAATCAGACTCATGCCCCCTCCATTAGAAGCATGGAGTTTTAACCACGGGACCACCAGGGAAGTCTCAGACCTGGAGTTCAGTATCTTCACACTCTCTCACCTCCTCAGGCGGTGATCAAGAGAGTAGCTGTGTATTTGGCCAGAAGGCACAGCAACTAGTAACGATGGCCGCCAGTGGTATACCATCATGTTTATGTACAAATATTGAACTTTCCAGGCTGATTGTTAAATAGGTGAACATGTCTTTCTCACTGGTAAAAGAAAAAGCATGCATTTGCATTTCAGTATTAGTGATATGATCTATCTTAAATCTCAAAGTGATGTTTTTAGTTTTGATCTTCTTTCTGGGGCTTGGGGGAAAGTCTCTTGAAGATGCTCATTCACCAGCAAAAGAAGAATGTACAGTTCTTCTATCTGCCTCCTCCTTCTCCCATGTCCCATGAAGTCCTAGGCTGTCATAGGTTTTAAGTGTTGGACATTCTGGGGCAAGAGGTTGACTGATGATACTGGTAACCAAGTATCTGCTGTATGTATAAGTCATGAAAACACACTTCTTTTTCCTTCTGTCTCTATCTCTCTTTCTCTCTCTCTTTTTTTTTTCCTCTTAAAGATTCGGTGTTGGTCAAACTTAAACCTGGTTACCAAGCCATAGATATTTTTCCTAGTTAGAGTTAACAGAGCCCAAAGCTTATGGCTTATAGAATGCATAAGAATGTGAATCTTCTTCCGCCAAGGAGCTCTTTACCTGGCTGGAGAGGTATAATTCTTGGAAGGTATCCTCTTTTGTTGTGTAACCTTGGACAGGTCCCGACCACTCTCTGAACTATTCCTGTAAAATGAGTCTTTAAACTCCACCCCCTCTTCTCCCAAGGCTGGGAACATGTGTAGATATAGAGATGCTACATCTGTAGAGATGTAGGCTCTGGGGTAGAGATTGGACATATACATGAGGAATTGAAATGAAACACTGGTGGTATTTAAAAAAGAGTATAGGCACTTTGTTTACTAAATTTGATTCAGCAGTTCACTTCCAAGTCATTAGCTATTACACCTTCATTGAAAAGATTCTCATAATAATTCTTTTTAAAACCTGTCTATCTCTCTCACTTCCTCTCTATTCCTCACTCTTTTCCATTCAAGGCCCCCCCGACCCCATTTCCTCCTTCAGAGGAAGGTTTACACTTCAGTCTCAAGATTGTAAAGGAGGTAGTCCCTTGATATAGCATAGTCTTTCTGCATTTCAGGTCGAACCAAGAAAATCATCAAATAATCACCAGGAACTAGTTAAGAAGATTTCAGATCCTAAAGAATTGTGTTGTAAACTCTTATCCTAAAAGTGATTTACTAGTTGTCATTTAATACCCATAATTGGCTGGCTTGTGGGTCATTTATAGCTCATTTCTTTGTGGTTCAAATAATGTACTGTATACTATTTAGAAATGTTAGTTGGGCTGAAACAGTTTTCTTTAACACTGAGTAAAAGCAGCATTCCCGCCTTCCTAAGTTAGACCATACCACTAGATGTACAGCAATCAGTAACTACAAAAATCTTAACTGAATTGGCTCTTCTAAAATGGTAAACATGATTATTTGTATAATTTGTCTAACAGTAAGAGATGGGGAGAGAGAGTTGATGTATAGATCCTTGCCATTCAAAACGCAGTTTTTGAACCAGCAGCCTTGGAATATCACTTATTAGAAATGCAGGAACATCCCTGGTGGTCCAGTGGTTAACAGTCTGCCTTGCAATGGAGAGGACGAAGATTTGATCTCTGGTAGGATAACTAAGGGGCTTTCCTGGTGGCTCAGCTGTAACGAATCTGCCTGCAATGCAGGAGACTCGGGTTTAATCCCTGGGTTGAGAAGATCCTATGGAGGAGGGCATGGGAACCCACTCCAGTATTGTTGCCTGGAGAATACCATGGACAGCGGAGCCTTGGCGGGCTACAGTCCATGGGGTTGCAAAGAGTCGGACTCAGCTGAAGGGACTGAGCATGCACACAGGATAACTAAGATCCCACGTGCCACAACTAGAGAGGCTGTTCACTGCAAGGAAGATCTTGATGCTGCGACTAAGACCCGATGCAGCAAAAAAAATAAATATTAAAAAAAAAAAGAAATGCAGAATCTCAAACCCCACCCCAGACCTTCTGAAACAGGACTGGCGTTTTAACAAGCTCCCCAGGTGATTCTTGTGCACATCCTGGTTTGAGGAGCATTCATCTAAACTGCCTTGAGAGAGACGGAGCCGCCCACTCTGGCCCTTCCACAGACTTGATTTCTCTGGCTAATTGGCTTGGACTGCCACCCTGACCTAGTTTTTCCTACTGTATATAAATCTGTGGCTTTCATACTAAATGTGAGCCTATTTAGTAGCTTGTGTCAGATAAAAGAAAAATGGACATTAGCCATCTCGAAATGGCATGCTTCACATTGCCAGTGTGAAAATGGCCAAGGGACGCGATAATGGCTGTGCTTATGGAGCATTTATTCTTTCAAATGCACAGCAAACCCACACATGGACACCAGCCTACAAAACACCACCCTCCTCCCCAGGCACATGGCTGCTGTCCAGGAACCACAAGCCAAGGAGAATCCAAGCAGCCTGTTGCCACCCGAGGACTTCCAGCTTGGCCCATTGGTCTTAACACCCCCTTGACCTTTATTTTGTCCTCTCCCGGGAGGGTCACCAGACTTCCCAGGTGGCAGTAGTGGTAAAGAACCTGTCTGCCAATGCAGGAGATGTAAGAGACGCAGGTTTAATCCCTGGGTTGGGAAGATCCCCGGGAGGAGGGCGTGACAACCCACTCCAGTATTCCTGCCTGGAAAATCCCATGGACAGGGCAGCCTGGCGGGCTATAGTCCATGGCGTTGATAAGAGTCAGACACGACTGAAGCGACTTAGCACACATGCACGCAGGAGGGTCACCCAGGAACACTGGGTCTCTTTCTGATCGGTCCTCACCTGTGTGTGAGTGAGGGGAGAGTAAACTGTATTTCCTGTATCCTTAATAAGCACAAAGGTATGAAAGGCAGCCAGTCCTTTAGCATCTGGTCATGTCATTGGCGTCCAGGAGGAGTTGATCCTGTGGGTTCCGGGAAACTTAGGAGAGGGCACTGGGATGCTTCAAGTGAACTTGTATTCCCTATACTGGAGGATGGTGATACTCTGTGCTCTTCCACTGGTTTACTGGGACCTTCTCATACTGGCTCATGACAGTGGATGGTTATAGTTTTGTGAGTTAGCTGACTTCGTGTTGGTAGATTGAAACTGACCACGAGGGGGTATTTTTACCACTGGAATCAGTAAATGTACAAATCAACCACCTCCCCTCCTTGCTAGAGCTAGGTGTTAAATTTATCAGCACACCACTGCTTCACCCTAAAGGAAATAAGACCTCCCTCCCTCTCTCCCATTCTAAAACCAAGCCTCAGAGGGCTGGTGGGGGGAAAAGATTCTGTGAATTATCTGGCATGTTATGTATCTGATTTAAAAGTGGATTCCAGGCAGAATAACACCCCCTCCCCTGCTCTTCCACATTCTAATCCCTAGAACCTAGGAAGATGTGATGTTACGTGGCAAAGAGGAATTCAGTTTGCGGGTGGAATTAGGTTACTAATCGACTTACATTCAGTTAGGGAGAATAGCCTGCATTATTCAGGTGGGTCCAGTGTAATCATGAGGTTCCTTAAATTGGGAAGAGGGACACAGAAAATTGAGAGAATAAAGATACGGAGCAGGGGAAAGATTTAGCCTGCCATTGTTGGCTTGAAGATAGAAGAAGGTACTGGATGAAAGAGACTAAACCTGTGGGTAGGAGCTACACAACCATAGCAGGGCACCCCAACTCTACACTGACCCAAGAGATGACCGGCGCTTAGGAGAGCAGAACACACCAACAGATGTGATTTCTGGAAACAGAGTTCTTGTCGTAAGGGTAGAAAGAGGTAAAAACTCAGCTGTAGTCTTTGGAGGGCACTCATATTACTAGCTACCTGAAAGCCTCGTGGACATGACAGCTGGTACCGGAATCTGCCAACTTCCCTCAACCTCAGTATATTCTTTGAGCCCCATGCGACCCATTTTGGACACTGGATCTCCAGAACTGTAAGGTTATTAACAAATTTATATTGTTTTAAGCTGCTAAGTTTATAGTTGGTATAGCACCAGCAGAAAGCTAACACAATCCATGTGGTTATATAGTGTATTAATTTCTCTTCTTGGAAATCTATATGGAAGAGAAAATATCTCTCAAATATTAGTGCATCAGTGAAATAAAGCCCTTGAAAAAAATAAAATAACAGCATAACACATGCAAGTACTTGCTTTGTCACCAGATCTCAGCATGGTAGACAAGTTTTCAGGAATCGTCATAGCAAGCCTTTCACCCAAATGCAGTGCCATGGAAATAAACCTCCACCACACTTTCCCCTCATAATCACATTGATGAGTTAAGTAATAATTTGATTTTTTTTCAGACTTTCATAATACCCACAAACTTAACAAATAAAAATCTCCAAGTCCATGTCAAAGACCTTCCTTACCTCTTGGATTTATCTTATTCTGCTTTTGATCAACACATGTTTGAAATAACATATAGTGCTATATAGTTTACGAATATTTTCATTCGATTCTCCCAGCTCCTTAGAGCATCAGCATGTCAGAGAGAGCAAGAAACCAGCTAGAAATCTGAGTGGCAAATGAAGCCTTTCTTTGCTCTTTCCAATAAACTATAAAGTCATAAAGCTGATGAAGTTATGTGGAGCCCTAGAGGTCATGGTGTTTTCTATAGACACCAAAAAGTATCATTAGTTAATTTTAATGCTAAAAATGAGGTAGCAACTACTTCATACCTACTTCATTTTCTATGAGCGTAGAAAACAAGATCTACAAATTAGGTGCAGAGGTGCATCCACATGCATGTTTTTAAGTAATCACATCTGTTGCTTATTTCTAGGAAACAAACAGTAGCAAGGGCTAATGACTTTAGAACAATTTTAGGGTTAAAACTCAACATCAAGGTAATTATTCCAATACTGCTTTTAAAAACTGGGAAAAGTTTCCGTTTCTGAAAACTTGCAAGGAACAAAACAAAACTTTCAAGTTTTTCCCAGAAATATGGTTCGTACATCATGCATTTCTTTGTGCATGACCCAGCGTAGGCATTAAGCCTCTGATTGTTGAAATGCAGCAGCCTCCCATTAACTGACCCCATTAATTAACACATAATGTTGGGATGTTAATGATACCTCTGAAATGCAGGTATAGGACTAAAAGTGTAAACTGTCTGTTTATGCTTCGCTTTCCTTTTCTGTAATAAAGTGTGAGTGTGTGTGTGTGTGTGTGTGTGTGTGTGTGTGTGTGTGTGTGTGTGTGTGTGTGTTAGTCATTCAGTCGTGTCCGACCGACCCTTTGCAACCCATTGACTGTAGTCCACCAGGCTCCTCTGTCCATGGGATTTTCCAAGCAAGAATACTGGAGTGGGTTGCCATTTCCTCCTCCGGGAGATCTTCCTGACCGAGGCATCCAACTGGCATCTCCTGTGTCTCCTGCATTGCAGGCAGATTCTTTACCTGCTGAAAGGGGAAGCCACTATCTGTGAAATGGGTATGATATAATGGACTGGTGGGATTAAAGGATACAATACGTGCAAATCCCTTTGTATTGAATAACATGGATAGTGCTAAGTAGGCACTGAATAAGGTGCCCTGACCTAATTAAATGTATTTGTAAACAAGCATCCTATCTCATTTGACTCTATTATTATTTTTTTTAATATTTATTTATTTGGCTGAGTCGGGTCTTAGTTGTGGCACATGGGATCCTTCGTTGCAGTGAATGGACTCTAGTTGTGGTGTGGGGGCTCAGTAGTTGTGGCGCCTGTGCTTAGTTGCTCCAAGGCAGGTAGGATCTTAGTTCTCCAGTCAGGGATTGAGCCCACAGTCGCCTGTATTGCAAGGCAGATTCTTAACCCCTGGACCATCTGGTAAGTCCCTGCCTCTATTACTATATCAACCTCTCGTGTGGATGCCAGACAGGATTTTTATTTTACACACGAATTGGATTGGCTTAATTATTTCACTAAGCTCACATGAACTGCGTTGCTAGAGAAAAAAACACGCTTGGCTCCTCTTCACACAGAAATTGTTGCGCTTTACTCTCAGCTGGGTCTTTAATCATCCCCAGAGCACAGCATTTTCCTTTGCCGCGTCTAGGCTCATCTCTAATTATCAACATCTTTCTCCCTTATCCTCATTTTTCGTTTTCAACACATGACCTCATTTCCCACCGTCTCAGAAAAAAAGACCATGAGGCGGAAAGTCTTTATATCTTCCTGTTTCCTTACTCTTTCTTTGCTGTTTCTATGCCCACCTCATCTCCGGAGGAATAAGAAACTGCTTTTCCTTGTTGCCGTGTTGGATTTTCCTGCCGTGCTTCCCATCCCATCCCATCCCATCTTTCCTCCATCCTCCTCAGGAACCCTGTTCCTCCATTGGTTAAGGCTCCTTTTCTCCTGTAGCTTTCTTGTTTGTTTTTCTCTCTTGGGGTATAATCATACTCAAATCTCTCACCTTGAGAACAAATTGTCTCTATGCTGATTTGCTTTCAACTCCTCCCTCCAAACATCACAGCTCAGCTTCTTGAAAGTTTTTTCTGCCCCACTGGATTCCCACATGCCAGTCTGTAGACCAACTCCTATCAATCAAATGAATTGCTCCCCTCCAAAATCTGTTTTAAGTGATGCTCCCCAGGTGATGTGCTGAGCTCAGCTGGCTTTTGGGAACTTACCTTCTTTGAGCCCTCGTCTTTCCTTGCTCCTTGGTGGGCCAAATTTGACTTCTGTCTCTAATAAATCATTGGTATGGATCTAGCTAAGATCACCATTGGAGCTTAGTTGGAAAATCCAGTAGAGACTCTTCAGCTCCTAAGTTATTAAACTGTTTATAATACTGTATCTACTGAGCACTCTGCCCTTCAAATTCTCCCCTTCTGGATTTCCTCTGGACCCTGTTCCCTGCTTGTTTTTCTACTACTGATGTTCTATCAGGTCCCTTCCATTCGTCTTCTCATTGCCTTGTGCCACCATATTCCTAAGTGAAAGCCCCCACCTTTCCATGTCTGAATTTTGCTTGTGCTGATGATTAGTGAAAGCCACATCTTCAGACCATATTTCTGAATCGCAGAACACCTATTTTACTGCATTTATTGTATGTTTGCTATTCCTTTCTAGATGTGCCATAGTATATCTCAAATACAAATGAGCATACTCCTAACAGGTTCAAAACTGACCTCATATTCATTCTAATGCTCTTAAATCATAGTCACCTCTAATCGTTCCCCTTTTTTGATTCATCCTATATTAACATGGATTTCCCAGGTGGCACAGAGGTAAAGAATCTGCCTGCCAATGCAGGACGTGCAAGAGATGTAAGTTCGATCCCTGGGTTGGGAAGATCCCCTGGAGAAGGAAATGGCAACCCACTCCAATGTTCTTGCCTGGAAATTTCCATGGACAGAGGAACCAGGCAGGCTACAGTCCATGGGGTTGCAAAGAGTCTGACATGACTGAGCACACACACACACATTAATATAGCCCCCCTCCATGTTTCCTTTTTACTCTCCTCTTATTTCTGTCCCCTACATTTTTGCAGAGTTTGTCCTTTCTTTTATGTCTCTGTTGTCTTAATTTGGGACTCATAATTTTATGATGTGGACTGTGAGAACCACACCACTGGTTTTTATATCTGTGATCCTTTCTGCAGCTTACCCTTCATGTTGCTTTCAGGATTAACTGCTTACTGTCCTGCTTAAAATAACACAGTGCCTCATCATTGCCTTTAAGGAAGTCCAAACTCCTTTACTTGGCATATTAATTTCTTTATGATTGCCCCTTCCTGCTTTCTCAATCTTATCTTCCACCTATCTTGTACAAATCCCTTTGAATTTATCCTGAAGCTTCTTGTGGTTTCCTGAACTGATATATTCTCTTCTGCCTTTCAGTATTGAAAGTACATATTATAAAAATGCCCTTTTCCTATTCAGGGCCATAACTAGCCCATCACTGCTTTTGTGCAAATTAAAACAGATGCTTCATCCAGGCAGTCAGTTCTGTGGGTGCTCAGATTGTCACAAAGGTGACAGATGGTACCTTTGTGAGAAATAGAGAAAGATACCTCTGCCGTGCTGAAGCACCCTGTGCTGGGATATAAAGCATGGGGAGTTGAATGCTGCCACTCATTTAGCCCTTCGGACCTCTCTGCTAGGCCCCCGGGCAGTGAGAGACTCATACAGTGGAAGGCAGCATCCTGCTCCCATCACCCCCTTTTCTTCCTGTGAAGTTCTTGCTTAATATTGGTCTCCATCTAGAGTTTCTATCTCTCACTAGATCCACGGTTCTTATCCTTTTATTTGGTCATCAGCCCCTAGGGAAATCTGAAGAAAGCAAGCTATGAACTCATTCACCATAAAACTGAACATATTCCTAGCAGACACCTAATTCATGAACCCAGGGTTAGAAACCACATTCCAAATGTTATTCAAATTTTGGCTAACCCTGACTCTACCCCTAACCCAAGATGGGGCCTGCCACAGAGAAGGCCTCGAATGAATGTTTATGGGAACTGTTGAAAGCATTTCCCCAACAGGCCACTTCTGTGCTTTTTTCTTTATATTCATACTACATATTTGCAAACCTCTATTCTCTAATATATTTTACACTTTGCCATCATGGCTTTCTTGTCGATGGTCTTAGCTAACTTCTCAAATTTTCCAGGGTAGGCACTGCTCTGTTTATATCTGTATTCCCAGCATCTAACAGAACACAGTATGGAGCATATAATTGGCATTTGATGAATGTTTGCTGAGTGCATGGGATTCAGTGATAGTAAATGATTTGCTTAAGGCTGCTCAGTGATGGTGAACCTAGAACCGACTCCATAATTTTTTCTTCTGGACCTCAAGTTTTAGATATTTTACATTCTGCTTTTGTATATGCATGTGTAAGTATGGTTGAGTGACCCTTAACTTGCTGTTAAATGGAAATAAAGAAACAGTCTGACTAAATGGAACTATTTGGATTAGGGTACTAAAATAACTGGGCTTCCCAGGTGGCTCAGTGGTAAAGAATCTGCCTGCCAAGCAGGAGACATGGGTTCGACCCCTGGGTTGGAAAGATCCCCTGGAGAAAGAGATGGCAACCCACTCCAGTATTCTTGCTGGAGAATCTCATGGACAGAGGAGCCTGGCGGGCTACACTCCACGGGGTCACAGAGAGTCGGACACGACTTGGTGACTGAACAACACAAAACAACTAAAACAACTACCACAGTGGTAGGTATTGAATACTCAAATACTCTAGAATTTTGAAAAATACTTCTCCATCAACTCTTCAGGGATAAACAGACCTTTGCTGGATAGAATACAGCTACTGGGTAACTATTTCTGTGAGCTGAGTACAGTGACAGTCTATTAGTGAAGAGATGAGTCCATGTCCCAATTTCTGACCTCGCCTTGGTCTCTGGATGCCCGTGTGGCTTTCTCACTGTTCTCTCAGTAGCATTCCTAATTCTGGTTTGATCTTGCTGGATTTCTGGCTTTTAACTCTTGGCCCCCCTGGAGATGTGGGGAGCTCATCAAAATTGACCACTTTTGATCTCATGAGCTAGGATTTTTTTCTAGATTGAGATCATGTTTATTCAGCTTGCTTCCTAGAACTGCTCCATTAATAACCCCATTGCTTTATATTCTAATTGGTGCTTTCAGATTGTAGTAAATTTTCCTTATGTTTTTTTTTCCTGAAACTTAAATCATTCATTTTACCTTTCAAGATGGGATAAGTAAATAGTTCTGTGTGAATGAAGACTTCCATGGAAATGAACAATTTTTTCCCTCTTTGGAAAATGGAACTAAGCTTATGTTACAGTTTGGAAGCAATGATTTCCATATTCCCTTTTCACAGGTCTTCCCAGTGGACAAGTCCATTTTTTTTTTCATTAATGCAAATAAAAGATGCTTGACATTAAAACTTCAAATCTCTCCTGTGTTGTGGAACTTGTCTCAACTCCCCATTAAATTTTCTGTCTAGGAAGTCTACTTGTTTTTCATAAGCAAATTTAAAAAATGACAGTTGTATCATAGTAAAAAAAATAATCAAGTGTCTCTGGGTTATTAAGTTGGATTAAAATATGTCAGAGCCATGGTGATAGTAATATTATAGTAATATCAAATGTGAAATTCTTTAGACTCTCCAAATGACTAATTAAAAAAAAGGAGAAGCAATGGCTTATTTTGGACATTTGCTGATCTGTCTCTCAATAGCTTTAAGTGTCTGATTCTAAGTCAGAAGGGAATTGAATTGGCTTATTGAAAATTGTTTCCTGAATGCTTTATCAGGATATAGAGTGATATATATATGTGTGTGTGTGTGTGTGTGTGTAGTATAAACTGTTTAACCATATGTATATATTTATATCAACTATTAAACCATTTATCATCATTTTCATTTAACGTGATTGGTATGGAAATTCTATGTTGTCCCTAGAACATTTTGAAAACATTGCTTAAGATAGAAATATTGCTATCATCTGAACTAAGATTAAAAATATGATATACTGATTTTTTTGATTATACCCATCAAGCTGGGAGAGGGGGACCATGAAAAGAACTCGGGGCTTCTGGCTTTCAGTGTAGGGCCCAAGAGTTGTGAGAGGGGTATCATCTTTGCAGCCCTGCTAGGCACCATAATGGACTATGGAGGCCACTTAAACCTAAAGATTTTGGACCTTGGGTAATTTTAACATCATGATTCTGCTTAGTTCAGTTCAGTCATTCAGTCATGTCCAACTCTTTTTGACCCCATGGATTGCAGCACACCAGGCCTCCTTGTCCATCGCCAACTCCTGGAGTTTACTCAAACTCATGTCCATTGAGTCAGTGATGCCATCCACCCATCTCATCCTCTGTTGTCCCCTTTTCCTTCTGCCTTCAAGCTTTCCCAGCATCCAGGTCTTTTCCAGTGAGTCAGTTCTTCCCATCAGGTGGTCAGAGTACTGGAGTTTCAGCTTTAGCATCAGTCCTTCCGATGAATATTCAGGACTGATTTCCTTTAGGATGGACTGATTTGATCTCCTTGCAGTCCAAGGGGCTCTCAAGAGTCTTCTCCAACAGCACAGTTTGAAAGCATCAATTCTTCAGCGCTCAGCTTTCTTTATAGTCCAACTCTCATATCCATACATGACTACTGGAAAAACCATAGCTTTGACTAGCTGGACCTTTGTTGGCCTAGTAATGTCTCTGCTTTTTAATATGCTGTCTAGGTTGGTCATAACTTGTCTTCCAAGGAGCAAGTGTCTTTTAATTTCATGGCTGCAGTCACCATCTGCAGTGATTTTGGAGCCCAAAACATGAAGTCTCTCACCATTTCTATCGTTTCCCCATCTATCTGCCATGAAGTGATGGGACTAGGTGCCATGATCTTAGTTTTCTGAATGTTGAGTTTTAAGCCAACATTTTCACCTAAAGCTTCCTTAAAAGATAATATTTTGTTACTTGCAATTTCAGAGCTACAAATTAGAGGAGAAAAAAAGACTTCAAGAAAACCTCAGGAGAGAAACTTTTAGAGAACATCAGCAATAGTAAGTTTGTTTTCAGAACTTTGTGCCTTTTACAGGGATATTGTTCACTGTGCTTTAAATTCCAGTTGATGGTAACCATTTAAAATATCTGGTAATGAATTCTTGGCTATTAGTTATGTAATTGAACTCTAAAAGTGAGGTTCTAAGTTTGGAGACATCTATACTCACCAAAGTCGTGGTTAGTAGTCAACAGATTAGAAAGAATACTGCTAAATTTGAAAAATCCCATATTATAAATACCTTGGAGGGCTTGACTTTTTGGTAATCCAGGTTAATTTTGATTATGAAGACTTCTGAAACACCAATATAAGCAAGATGCTGTTTTAGAAGAAGTACCCAAGCAGAATCTAACTAGGGATTTAGCTAACGGACTGAGGACTTATATTTTTGTAAACAAGATTTGAGAAATAATTTCGCAGTTATCAGCAAAGCTCCAATTGATGGTCATCCATCAAGGTACTTTTTCCAGTGTGACTTGGGAATCACAGCAGCTAATGTGTGTAGGGCAACCACAACATGCTTTATCATAAGTTTGTGTCCCAGCTCTAAGTAACACCGCCTAAAAGAATAGACAAAATCGAAGAACCGTGCCTCTGTCCCTAGATTAATACCAAATATTATAGAATTAAAACCAAGCAGATCTGGGTTCAAAATCCTAGCTCCATTCTCCAGCTGTGACCTTGGACAAACTATTAAACTTCTTGAAACCTCAGTAGTTTTTTTTTTTTTTCCTAATAGGGTTGGTAATATCCCATCAGCCATTTGAAAGGATTGCATAAAATATATACATGGTATACAAGTGATTTCATTTTATGGAGACTTGATAAGTAATTTCATACAAAGAGAGGTTCTTGTTGAATGGGATCAGAAAACTCATTTTGTAAAGACTGTATAGAGATGTTTGGTTGCACCAGAGCTAGACATTGGCCTCCCACTTTCAGATGGATTGTTCTGACTGCTTCCTCTTATCTATCCCCTTCGTTATACCTCATTTGCAGAATTTAAGCTTCCTCGCATGTTGGTATGAGCATATATGACACCCTAAAGTGTATTCCTCTTCTAAGTACAGCCCTCTCTGGTTTTCTCATTCCACTGAGATTTTCCTGCCTCTGTTGTAAAGCAACAACTCCTTGCTTTAAGACTCAGGTTGGAATGCAAAATATGTTTCTCAATATTTCACTTTGCCCCTTCTCAAATGGGGTACTTTGCCTCTGCTACCCAGACCAGGTAAAAAGTGGGAGATGGAATGGGGTTGGGTGGAAGTGCTAATGAATGCCGTTATCTTTCCTCACTTTTGTTTTAAGGCAGGCATGGGGTAACGAAGCTGCTGTGAAACTAAACACTAGGAGAAGTTGACTGCCCTAGAGATTGAGGGAGGCAGGCAATAGATTTGGGTTCATGTATTGTTGCCTCTGCTTTCTTTGGTAGATAATGGATGAGAGTTGATTTCTTGGCCAATCAGAGGAGTTGAAGGAGACACAGGGAACCCATTGGGGGCATGTTGCCTGGAGACAGTAAGAAAGGATTTTAGTATTGTAATGTGTTGTAATACATAATACAATGTATTTATCCTGTGGCATCGTCCTTTTATACTGGAAAAGGGAAGACCTCACTGTGAAGAGTCTTAGGTATGGGACTAGGTAAACAAGCCCATCCTCTGCAAAGTTTTAACACGATAAGAGATTCTTAGAGTTTTAGAGGATGTGGGAAATTGGTGTCATCAAACCTTTTTTATTTTTCCTAGTCCTCCAGCTTCTTGAGTTTGTGTTTGACTAAATATCAGAGATCATCCTTTTTCTGTAAAGAAAAAAGAATTCTACCCTCAGCCACCTCACACACTATCAGTGGAGCTGAATTCAATTTCATGCACATTTCACTTTTGCTTTCTTCTGCTTATCGTAAAAGTCCCAGTTAACCAGGAAAAAGAGAAATTGGCTGAAAATGAGAAGTATCTCAAATTGATTTTTAAAGCCTATTGAGAAACACAAGAAGAAGCATATGTGTGTGTGTATTTTAAGTGTATTTTGTTTTGAAGTGCTTTCGAAATTAAAAGACTAGTAGCTAATGAAATGAATGACCATTATATAGCTAGAAATATGAAAGAAACTTCTTGGAAAACATGGATCCTCTGTATAACAGGCCTTTATCATGTTTTCTTAGAATCAGTTTATGATGGAGAACCTGAATAGGAGAGCTGTTAGAATTTTTTTTTTATTTAATATCTATTTAGCCACACCAGGTCTTCATTGCAGCACGGGGGATTTTTGACCTCCATGGTGGCACGCAGGATCTTTAGTTGCAGCATGTGGGATCTTCGTTCCCTGACCTTGGGCCCCCTGCATCGGGAGCATGGAGTCTTAGCCAGTGGATCACCAGGGAAGTCTCCCCTGAGCTGTTAGAATTTTAACAGCACAAAGTTTTCACTAGAGCAACCAGGCTGTTCCCTATTCCATCCTCTTACCCCAAAATTAGATTCTTCCGAAGGTGTTCAAATGAAGGATCACAGAACAGAAACACAAATAAGAAATATTTTCAATGCCAGGATGTGTGTGATTCAAATATCAGACTGGGAGTGGTGGTCTTTGTTTTGTTTTCTGTAGAGAAGGGCAACCATGGACTTGAGCAGACTGTAACTCCAAGTTGCTGGAGAAAAAGCTCCTGGGGCACCACCATGGGAATCTTAATGTGCTCTTTCTTACCACCTTGTTCCAGACTTGTTCATTTGCTTCTGATTATTTTTAGTGTTGTCAATTATTTAGCTAACAGGCAGAAAACTAGGCTTTTATTGACATCCAAAGGGACTCTCCTGAGTGTAATAATGAAGGCAGTTTATTGAATGCCTGTGAGGTTGCTTTCTAATTGTACACATTAATCTGCCCAGGCAAGCTGGCTGAAAATACACAAGCAGATTGTACATGCAGATGGAACACACGGGATGGCTTTTATGAAAGGACCTCTGGAATGTACTTCTGCAGTACTGTCTTTTCCTTAACAATCAAATGTCTGTGACTATTTCAATTGGCGGCTGAGAGCAGACCAGATTAATGGTGCATTAAGTCTGCTATTCTGGCTGAGGACAGACTCAAATTTCACGGTGGAGAGTTCTAGGATTCTTGAGCATGAAAGTGAAGGGTAGAAATAGGCTTCTAACCTTGGCATAGTTTTCATCATTTTTTTACTCTGTCATTCTTTATTGCTTATAAAGGGTGAAATGTGATTTTTTAGGATTTTTTGTTTTTTGTTATGAGTCCGTAGTACTGGTAGTTTTAAGGATTTGAAGTACAGTTAATAAACCTGTGTGTGTGTCGTTATAATCAGAGAAAGGATGTTGCGATTTAGAGTTTTCAAATTTCAGCATTTTAAATGTAAATGGTAATTTATTTTGAGTTATAGTCATCTTTCTACCATGTGGTTTTTGGATGGATGTCAAGACAGGTTTGAATTTGGAGACTATACAATGAGTTTTGGGGGCTAGGGTAAGGTGTGATTGGGGCAATCAGATGCATTTTGGGTGCAGGTGTTAGGAAAAGCAGTGCTCTTGTAAGGATTTGCTGGAGAAATGAGAATTGTGTGTGTTTTAAGCATTTATAATTTAATTCCTATCTAATAATCATTTAATGTAATAGATTATACATTTGTATAGTTTTAAAAATATAGAAAGTGCTTGGCTCTTTTAAAATGCTATTTCAAAGTAATAAGCTGCTATACTATTGAGAACTTATGGTATTTCAGCCATATTATATACATTTTTCATTTAATTTTTAGATCAATCCTATTAGAGGTATATCATCTTTATTGTACAGGTGGAGGGATTGTGTAATTTAAATTCTACCCTTCACTTTCATGCTCAAGAGTCCTAGAACTGACTCTCCACTGTGAAATTTGAGTCTGCCCCCAGATTCACAGATGGCAGTGAATGATGAAGTCCAATCTTGGTCCTGAAATTTGGGGGGACTAGGGAAAATGAGTATGTTAGAGGTGTGGTCGGGAACATTTGGCTAGGGTGGGTGATAAATACGGTAGCTCCATGGCGTTGGGTGGGGGTGCTGTGGAGAAGACTATGGCCGAGTTCAGAGATAGAGATTTGGGCAAAACTGCCTTCTGATTCTTCTTGCCGCAGGAGGCAAAAGAAAAACTGAGGAATTATGTCTGCTTTCTCTGATTTTCCTCACATGTGAATGACATCCTCCTCCAGGTCTCACATGGGATTAATTCCACAGTTAAGCTTACTGTAGGGTACATGGGCTTTTGTGAACTCTCCTGGCTGGACTCAGTATTTCTAGGGGAGAAGGGGCTCGGTTCCTTTTTTTTAAACTTACTTGTTTATTTTTGGCTGCACCAGGTTTTTGCCACTGGGTGCCGACTTCCTGTGGTTGCCCAAGCAGGGGCTCCGGTTGCAGCGCGCAGGCTTCTCACTGTGGTGGCTTCTCTTGCTGTGGGGCACAGGCCCTAGGGCCTGCAGGCTTCAGTAGCTGCGGTGCCCTGGGGCTCTAGAGCACAGGCTCAGTAGCTGTGGCACACGGGCTTAGTTGCTCCACAGCATGTGGCTCGTTCCCAGACTAGGGATTGAACCATGTCCCCTGCAATGGCACATGGATTCTTAGCCACTGGACCACCAGGGAAGTCTGGGGCTCAGTTCTTAAAACCTTAGTTGGAAAAGCGTTTGGAGCCCAGCTTATTCCCAAACAGGACCTTCTTTTTCCTGCACTGCCAAGCATCACCATGCACTCCACCTGCCGGTGGTAACGTTGGGAAGTTTTCTTCATTTCCGCCATTGGAGCCATGCATCTCTTTTACTTCCATTTGAATGATAGTGTGATTCATTCCTAGGAGGCACATCTTCATCTGTCTTAGTTTCTTAGAGCCAGGGATCCAGGCAGGTCTGCTGAATATGCACACTTAGGTTCCAAGTTTGTCTTCTAATATGCTCACAAAACTTCTAATGCCCTTCATGGGAGCTTCCAAAAGACACTTAAGGGCCAAAATGATCCCTTATCCATATGGTAGGCTTACATCTAACCTCACATTTTATAATCCAAGTAAGGTGAACCAAAAGTCATCCTATTCATAACTTTCTGTCTTATGCTAATGAAGTGAACTTATAGATCCCACAAAGACTGATAGGATTTGGGCCTGTGCCAGGTGAAGTGGGAGAGGGTTTGAGAAGACGAGGCTTTGTTCTGGGTTGGCTGTTATCAGCAAGCAGGAGTAATAGTGATTAGGTATCAAGTATCTTTTAAAAGACTTTATTTTATATTGGAGTACAGTTGATTAACAATGTTGTGTTAATTTCAGGGGTATAGCAAAGTAATTATCAGATATGTTATTTAAAAGGAGGGATGATCAGAGTGAGACTAACACTGTAATTGATTAATAAGCAGCAGTCTCTATCATTTGCCAGAATATTGGGGGTTTAGTTTAATAGTCATTTTTGTAGTTTAGACAAGGTTCATACATTTTTCTTTGTTCAGCCACGTCATGGAGCGGTCTTATTTTTTCATAAGCCATAAAATGACCTCCTCAGAGACTGTTGCTGTATGAAATTACTTTCAATAGGTGAAGACCAAGGCTTAGCTATGAGTGCCAGGCCAGCTCCTGGATGTCAGGAACAGCATCTGTCTTTCTTAGGATGTGATTAATAATTGGTAGAAAATAAAAGTTGACTGGCCATTTACTTACAAAATAGTTTCACTTAAGTATCTCATCACTGGAACATCATACCATCAGTGCTCCCTTCTTGGGAGGGTATATCTGGGACCAGCCTGCCTGCCTGGTCTCAAAATTTAACTTCTCTCCTAACATTTTTAATCTCTCTGCTTTATTATTTTTTTTGACCACAAGGCATATGGGATCTTAGTTCCCCAAGGAGAGATTGAATCCCATCCCCTTGCAGTGGAAGCGCCAAGTCTTAACTACTGTACTAACAGGAAATTCCTGTTTAACCTCTTTGAGCCTTGGTTTCCTCATATATAGCATGGGGTGGGGCTAATATTTGCTAAATCAAAAGAAGATTAATCAGTATAAACCATGTAAGAAATCAGACATAGTACTTGGAGGGAGAAGGTGGGGTATAAAGAACTGCAAACAGGGATAGCAGAGGAAGAAGTAAGAGAGATACCAGCTAACTCTGGCCTTTACCTGCAAGGGTACAGCCTAAGAACTTCTAGCCAGAGATTCACTAAGAAGGCCCCATGGCCTGGAAAGAACTCCTGGTAAACACACTATGCCTGTGGGAATATGCACCACCCCCAACCCTAACCTGGAGATGAGCTACCTGCATAGCTAGCCAATTTATCACTTCTGTGTGAATTCTAGGATATTTACTTAAAAATGTCACCACAAAATGAACTCTGGTCAAAGAAATAAGGAATCCAAGAAAGAAGAAGAGATATCAGAACAATTGTGAATAAAGAAGACAATGACATTTATAGTCAAATACATGATTAACTTTTTTCTTTTTCATTATTAAGAATCAACATGATCAAATTAAAATCATGCAGGGCTTCAGTGCTAGGTGAGGCATATGGACAGAAGGGAGAAGAATAGGAAGTAAAACAAGTATTATTTTTTGTATGAGTGAATGCTAGTGAATTCCAGATACTGGTAGAAAAAATAAGCAATTATGTTTTTATTATATATTTAATTGTATTATATGTACAAGTAGGATATATAACAAAAACATAAGAAAAAAATCAAATGAAAAATTGATAATTACAACAAAAGGGAGAAAAGTGTGTGAAAGTTTTGTAAGCATTAAGACAGCAGTCATAGTAAAAGGTTTTATAGGCTAAATTTCCTTATTAAAAACCTTTTGGATTACAAAAAAAAGCAAAAATCTAGCTGTATGTTACTGTTAGAGATATCTATCAACTAAAAATAAAGGCGTAGAACATATATCCATAAATGCTGATAAAAAAGGCAAATGTAGCAATATTAATACGAGACATAACTGAATTCAAGATGAAAGCATTTAGTAGGATAAAGGATATTTTATGCAGATAAAATATATAATCCAAAAGATAATATGGTATTTATATGAGTATAAATACCAATAGGGATGTGAACTATATGAAACAGAAACTGCTGAAGTCTGTATATGGATTATGGATTTGTCAAATTTTCCTTTTATTTAACTAATTCTCCATAGAAATTAATAGATCGTCATGTGAGCCAAAAATATTTCATGAGGCATAGAGGATATGAATAACAATGACTTGGCATGATTATATAGACATAGTTACAAAGAATTGTGCCTAGTTTATGAAAATGTCTATCCTTTACAAATATGACTTACTTACCATTGGCCATGACTCAAAGTCCTGGATTAAGAAATATTAATATTAATATTAATGTCTGTTCCCATGGACAGAGGAACCTGGTGGGCTACAGTTCATGGAGTCACAAAGAGTTGGACATGACTGAAGTGACTAAACAACAAAATGACTCAAAGAGTCTCAGTAAATTCCCAGAATACTCCCAAAGTCTATAAAGTCACCATTCCTAAGGGGAAGAAATGTAATAAAATTAGAAATTAAGCAATAAGAAATTTTAAAGTTTATCCACTTAAAATTTTTTTCTAATTACTTTTTTAAATGCTAGGTTACCATCTGTCATCATACTGAATTTACTGTGGTGACCATTTCATAATGTATAAAAATAACAAGTCATTGTACCTGAAACTAATACTGTGTGTTAATTATTACTCAATTAAAAAAATAAAGATTCAGGTTTCCTGGGAGGATGTGGGAGACTATTAGGATAAAAAAATTTGAAGCCAAAACTGATATAACAAATTACTTTAGGATAAGAGAATGTAATGTTTAGAGTATTCCACATTAAAAATCTATGGAATGTGACTCAAAATTATTTTGAAAATGTAGAGGTTTAAAAGCTTTTAGAAAAATGGAAATAAAATAACTAAGCACATAAAACAAATGCAAAAAAACAAAGGAGGAATAAATAAAGGGAGAAAAGTGATGAAGTTGAATAGAAGATTTATCATTGATAAACCAAAACCTAAGTTTTTTGTAAAACTCTGATAAAATGGACAAACATTTGACTTGTCTGAGTAAGGAATAAGGAAGAAGAATAAGAAAGGAAGTACAGCCAAAATTCTAGAAGAGAAATACTATGTCTTACTAAGTCCTACTTCTGTTAATTTTTTTAAACTCAGATTTCCTAGGAAAAGGTATGCCATTAGACTTGAAACCTGAATAGAATAAAAACTCTAAATGGAAGAGAAAATGTAGTTTGATCTCATCTTAAAAAAGACACTAGGCCCAGCTGGTTTGAAAATAGAAAAAGAAGGCAACTTTTTCAGTAAAGTCAGGAACAGGATGACAAGAGTATTTGCTGTTGACAACTGATACTGACTTTTAAGATAGGAAATTTTGTTTCTAACAAAGAAAGAACTTAAATATTGGAAAGGAAGAGATAAGTGACTCTGATTGTTATCTAAAACCTCTCAGGGGACATAACTAAAAAATCCTCAAGGGACTTAAGTAAAAAATTGTTAGAACTAATCAAAATTTGGCTATCATGAATGACTCTAAAATCAGTGTACAAATACTTCTGTCTTCACACCATCAGACACACCATCATTTATAAAAGTCCATTATAAAATATAATTTAAAAAATTTTCATTTATAATATCTATCTACATTGTAAAACAAGTGAATGTAAGTCTAACAGACTTTATATATAAAAGAAAATACCTAAAAGATGAAAATAAGTATAGAATATCTATTTACTGTAAGAGGAAAAATCAACATTGTAAAGATAATTCTACTCTTCTTCATATATAAATTAAACAGGACATTTTATGAAACATGATAAACCAATTTTAAAGCGAAAAATATTTTAAAAAATAGACAAACTTGAAAAATTGAAGGGACAAGGGAGAAACTGGTGACATGAATCATATACAACATAGATATGGTTATAATAACAGAGTTATTGGCATTGCAATTAACAGTGAATGGAAGAGAGTCTACCATTCTTTCAGTCATGTCTGACTCTTTGTGATCCCATGGACTGCAGCACCCCAGGCTTCCCTGTTCTTCATTATTTCCTGAAGTTTGCTCATGCTCGTGTCTGTTAAGTCGATGATACCATCTAACCATCTCATCCTCTGTCGTCCCCATCTCCTTCTGCTCTCAATCTTTCCCAGCATCAGGGTACTTTAGCTGTTGATACAAGTATTTTTTTCAAATCAGCGTCCAAAGGACAGATACTTCGACAAATTATATTAACTCCACACAGAATGTAATGAAGAATGCTTTTAAAATTCTGTGGTAGAAATGCCTTTCTATGCTATATGTACAACTTAGAATCCACAAGAAAAAAAATACAGATTTGACTACAGGAAAAACTTAACGCTAGATGACACAGTGAACTGACTACAAGTAAGTGATGGTCTAGGAGAAACTATTTGCTTCAAAAATAATAAAGGCTTAGTTTCATAAAGAACTCTTACAAATTACAAGGAAAAGGCAACTCTAGAAAAACTGGCAAAGGGATTGAAACAAATAGTCCAGAGAGAACAAATATAAATAAAAAAATATTTGAGAAACACAAATAAAATTTTTGTTACATTGGTAAAAATATAAATGTATTGATAGTATCTCACAGGAAACGTGCTTTCGTATATCCAGCCCATATATGTACGGGCTTCCCTGGTTGCTCAGATGGTAAAGAATTTGCCTGCAATGCAGGAGACCTGGGTTCGATCCCTGGGTTGGGAACATCCCCTGGAGAAGGAAATGGCTGCCCACTCCAGTATTCTTGCCTGGAGAATTCCATGAACAGAGGAGTTTTGCGAGCTACAGTCCACGGGGTCACAAAGACTTGGACACGACTGAGCGGCTCACACACTTAGGCACGTGGTATGTGTCAAGCACTGTACTAGGTTAGCAAGTCTTGGCATGTGTTCTATGGAGATTACTGAGAGCTGCTCCTCTGGCCACCCTCTGTCTGGGTGCCCATCACTCGTTCACCTCACTGTCTGCCCTCTGCAGTCACTGGAGTTTGTGTGTCAACCGATAGGTGATGAGAGAAGGAAAAACTACTCCATCCACCCCGCAAGGCGAGAAGAGAGACTTGTCACTGCTACTTTTTCAGGGAGCCTGCCTTCCTCATTATGACTCTTGAGGGTTGAAATGGGTCCTTTAACATTTTTATTAGCACCTCCTTATCCTGTCATTGTTCAGCATCGGGTGTGGGCAACCAGGCAGAGGAAGGTGCGCAGCATACCTCTAGCCCTGCAGTGTCGTGGGTGGCCGGCGCCTGACTCATGAGCTCTTACAGATCTCAGTGAATGTTTTAAAACTGATTTTTTTTTTTTTTGAAAATCCTTGTTGCTTACCTTTTTAATATGTGGTACTGTGCATCTGTTGATCCCATACTCCCAAGTTGTCCCCCCACCCCACCTCCTTCCCCTTTGGTAACTATTATAAATTTTCTTATGTAAAACTGATTCTTTCTTGAACGTTAGAGATGCTGGTTGTCTTTTCTAACTTTTTTTTTTTTAAAGCCTTATAGGAATTATCTTTGCCTTTCTGGCCTATTTAAATGAGCCAACACATACATATTTCACTCTCTGTGATTTTTCCCATATATCTTATCCTTTCAAAAAGGTCAAGAACTTTTTGACTGATGAATCACCATTAACATTAATAGACCATCATATTGCAATATAACCTGCCATATCCCTCTCTCTCCCTGACTTTCTCGCGCTCCAGTTTCTCCTTCCGATGCCCCACTTGTCCTCAAACCAGACAAATCTTAGTGGTACTGAGATAAATGACCATTCATTTTTATACCATGGGCCTAGGCAGCTGCTAGACCTGACACTGAGACAGCCTTAAGGATAGGTGGTTTCCTCCCCTTTCTCCCCTTCTCCTCCCCTAAGGTTCTGAAATAACTAAGATGCCTACCTTAACCCTTGAGAATTCTATTTTTCCTACTGTTCCTTGGCTCTTCTTGGCCTCTCCTCATGTCCTGGTGAAACTGATAACCTAAACTGTTATGTAACCTAAACTCTTGTGTATATTATGTTGTATTAGTAGGGGTTGGTTAATTGCTGTAATCAGCAAACCTCAAAATAAAATAATTATTTGAGCCCTATTTTTTTCTTCACTTAAGACATGGGTGAACATGTATGAGAAGAGGCCCCCTCCACGCAGATATTCAGGCACCAAAAACAGTGGTTCTACCACTTTTAGTACACAAACGACTTCCAGGTTTGTCCCTATTCCAGACAGCCAGAAGGAGGAGGGAAGTGTATGGAGCCTCATGCACGGGAAGCTTATTATCAGTTCATCCTGGAAATGGTGTGCATTACTTCCTTCCTCATTTTGTTGGTCCGAACAACTACGTGGCCAACCTTAGCTGCATGGGAAGCAAGGAAATATGGTCAGGTTATATGACTAGAAGAGAACTTTCATTTTGATCTGCTACAACAGGATTATGTCCAGGTGATGTTACCCTGAAGAGGCCTTTTAGGATAAGCCATAGGCACGCCCCCTAAGGACAAGTAGGAAGGATGCTTAAGCATCCTAAATTGGAGATGAGTTTAAGTTAACTAAATCTTCAAAACCAGTCTGTTACTGGTGATCCATTCTCAGGCATTCTTTGGAGAATAAAGGAAGGGATCCTGTATTTGTGCCTGTGTCAGAATGCTAATGTGAGAGAGGATCACGCCCCTCATTAGGTGACAGAGTACAGTGGTGGCAAAGAAGGAACCCCAACAAAAAGGTGACTCAGTGCTGGAGTCCAGGGTTCTTAGTTTTGTTGGACTTCCCCTCCAGTAGATGTTCGTCCTTTTGAGCCTCAAGGACGTTCTTTTTTATTTTTAATTGAATTTGACCATAATTACCTACAGGGATTCCAATCCAGTTCAGCCAATCTATGGAATTTACTGTATTGATGATAAAAAAAAAAACGCCAGTTAGCCGGGTAACTTGGAACTTGTCTTGTTTGCATTGTTAATCACCTGGGGGTAATCCACATTCTTCACAGGCCCCTACTGGTGTGCCTCTGGCAGTCCTGTGGCCCTATATCATTACGCTCTGATCTTGTAGCATGAATGGGGCAGTGATCGTGGGCACAAAGGCCGTGGCTGCTGGTTAGCTGCCCAGCCAGCTTTGTGCTTGGTGTTGGCAGGTGAGAAGCATCCCTTAGAACACAGTGCGGGGCTGTTGGTGTACCTGGTCTAAAGCTCCTTACTTGCTTATCATGGTGCTTCTTTCCCACTGCTTTCTCCCATAGTCTGCTCTGAAGTAAGGATATTCAGAAATCTCAACCAAACTTCTGGCAACACTCTTGTTTTTACACTTGTGACT
Source organism: Antilocapra americana (assembly GCA_007570785.1). NCBI lineage: Eukaryota > Metazoa > Chordata > Mammalia > Artiodactyla > Antilocapridae > Antilocapra > Antilocapra americana. The sequence continues at coordinate 5,589,141 of ML661908.1, read as the reverse complement.
GATGGCTTCATAAAGCCTCAGACAATGGGGCAGCTTCCAGCTTCTGCGACATCATCAGTCTCCTTGTCTACTCTGGGCAAGATAAGCAACCCTAGACAAATGGAAAGTCTGCGCGTCTCAGCTGCTGAAGCCTTGTGTTTCTCCAGGTTATGTTCGTCGCTTAACTTTCAGCTCTTCCTTTCCCAGCTGAAGATTCTGACCTTGTTCAGATGCCATGTTCTACCTAAGTAATTATTTGAAGTGATGTTGGCACCTCTGTTTAACTTCTAATTCCTTATTTTGATTCCTGCCCTCACTGGATACCATTTGTTTTTACCAGGCCATTTGTGTCTCCTTTGATGCCCATGCCCTAAGTGCTTGATAAATTGGATCTTAGCATCAGGCCTAAAATATGAGGGGGGAGAAGAGGGATGACAGAAGGAAAGAGGCAGAAGGAAAGCAGGTGGCCAGGGTCTCGTGTGGTATAAACCAGGCCTTGGTGAGCTATTTGATTGTGAATACAGAGTAAGGGGATCAAAGTTCCCCCAATTACATGGCGAAAGGACAAAGCAATAGAAGTTCATCAGCAGGAAGCAGAAAGGGGCAGTTGTTAAAAGTAAGAACTAGGAAACAATTCCAGCATTCTATGCTTGACACACATGAGGGAGAAATTGGGGTGATGGCTTGGATTTTTAAGGGGAAAGTAACTTACTAAAAATGAGGGGACTTCCCTGGTGGTCCATTGGCTAAGACTTCGTGCTCCCAATACAGGGATCTGGGTTTGATCTCCGGTTAGGGAACTAGATCCCACATGCTACAGCTAAGTTAGCATGTAGCAACTAAAGATTCCATGTGTTGCAATGACAAGATCCTATATGCTACACCTAAGCCCTGGGGCAATCAAATACATCAATAAAATATTAAAAACACTGAGGCTATGTCTTGGTACACCTTTCACAATCTCTCAGAGCTAAAAGGAGATACAGATCAGAACTGGCAGCATGTCTGTCTTCCATGGAAGGTACAAATCAAATGCAAAGGGGTGTGTGTATGTATAGGGAGACGGCCCGTTTCTGCTTTCAGGATTTCAAAGGGGCCAATGACCCATAAATGGTTAAGAGTGATGGGCTTAGCGGCTCTGTGTATCCTGAGGGTAGTCCAAGCCATGGGGGCAGTGAGATGACTGGAAGAGAGACCCCTGGAGGGTGAGGGCCTGATGTGACACCAGCATGGTGTGAGGGACACCATACCAGGGGAGGGATGTTATAGGGAAGGGATATTCACTCTACAGCCCTACACTGAAGGCTGAGTGTCAAGCTTTAAATGTTCAGATAGGAAATTAGGGCCCATACTCTGGAATCTAATGGGGCATTTATCTCCATGTCGAAGGACACGAAGCAGAGAAAAATGAAATGGTAGGTTCACATTCCACAAACCTAGCTTTATATTTTTCAAACTGTGAGGAGCAGTGTCGGAATAGCATTTTGATCTTGTACTCCACCATGTCCACAAACTCACCTTTTGTTCTATTGCAGATGCTTTTAGTCATCCCCCAACAGAAGTCTAGGCTAGTATCCAAAGGCACAATAAAGACTGGCATTTCTTCTTTTATGAAGGCACTAACGCCTGTTTGTGTTCCTGCTAGTACAACTGCTGAGTTCTTGAGAAGATTTGAGGCAGACTTGCTGCACAGAGGGACCTGTCCAGTTGCTGGTTATGACCCACAGTCCTCAGCTTGGGTGAGTGGAAAATCATGCAGGGTGCCATCTGGCACTTTTTAAAGCAGGTGAAGATTAGGGCCAGAGAGTGACTTCTGCAGCGTAGAATTTTGGAACTAAAGGCAGAGATGATCTGAGCTGAAACTATGACCTCAACTATTGTCTCAGCTATAAAACAGTGCTTGTATTTGTTGCCAACATCGTGGGCACTGGGACAAGCAGCAGCCTCTGAGAAACCTTTGCTCTCACCCGCTCATCCATCCCTCACATTTGTATGTTTATATGAGTTCTATCACATGTGCTAAGTTGCTTAGTGGTGTCTGACTCCTTGTGACCCCATGGACTGTAGCCCACCAGGCTCCTCTGTCCATGGGATTCTCCAGGCAAGAATACTGGAGTGGGGTGCTGTGTCCTTCTCGAGGGTATATTCCCAACCCAGAGATTGAACCTGTATCTCTCGTGTCTCCTGCATTGGCAGGCAGGTTCTTTACCACTAGCACCACCTGGGAAAACCCAAAACAGGGAGTATTGCCTCCCCACTGGGGAATCAAACCCCAGACTCCTACATGACAGGCAGGAATAGTCACCACTGTACTAACAAGGACCAGGCACGTACAACTTCTGCCTAGAAGGACCTTGGTCAAGTGAAGAGGAGAACTAGGTATAGAGCAGAGTGGTGAGTGTAGAGGATATAAACAGTTGGAAGGCTGAAGCTTAAGAGATGAGTCACAAGAGAGTCATTCCAGGTGTCAGGAATTAGAAGAAAGAATGAAGGTTTAATGGCAAGGAAAAGCATGGATGAACTTTGTGTAGCTGCCGTTGAGAAGGGCAATCTAGGAGCCTGGCGAAGTCCGAAGTCCTGAGGAGAGCTCCTCAGTTGTAGCGGTCTGGGTGGGGTGGTTCGTTGGGTGGGCTGTCTTGAGTACTGCAGGATGTGTAGCAGCCCTGACACCCTGGGCAGAAGATGCTAGAAGCATCTCCCGGGCTTTGAGGCTCCAGAGATGCCACATACAAGAAGGTCACCGCTGCTGACCTGAAAGAACTTGAGCTTCATTCTTTGAGTCCTGAAGGTACCGAGATGTTTTAAACAGGGAAGCTTCAAGGTCACATTTGCATTTTGGCTGCTGGCTCACACTGGTAACCAGGGGAAGGATGGGTCTGGAGTAACAGAGAGGTCTCTGAGGCTTCCGTATTAGACTCAGCGAGCAATGATGGTCTCAAGTAGAGTGGTGCGTGAGAGGATGGAGATGAGAGTGTAGGTCAGAGGAACACTTAGGAGGTGAAAAGGGCAGAGCTTGGTTACTGACTGACCAAATGGGGGCAAGGATGACCATGGGAAAGGGCTGTAAGTGAAAGAAGAGATTGTTTTAGGTTTTAGAAAGACAGCTTTTCAGGGTCCAGCGAGGTAAACGAGAGGCTGTGAGAGACATCTGATTGTCCTCTTCCCCTAGCCCTCTTTCTCTTTAGTGACTGCATTTTATTTTATTTTTTTTAATTAATTAATTTATTTTTTCCTTTACATTATTGTGTTGGTTTTGCCATACGTTGACCTGAATCCACCATTGGTATATCTGTGTTCTCCCTCCAGAACCCCCCTCCCACCCCCCTCCCAATTCCATCCCTCTGGGTCATCCTGGAGTGACCACATTTTAAAATGTCAGGAAGATACTATGACACTCCTTGGGCAAAGGTCATTCTACTCTTACAGAAACCTCTCAGTGCTTCTTATTTTTTCCCCTGCATTGAAGGCCATGGTGTTCCAAAGTCCAGATTTGCTAAATGTAGGCTCCACAAGTCATACCAAATCCATCGTCCCTCTCATCGCAGGGTACTGGAGGACGAAGTTTTGAGGAGCTCTAGGTAGTAGGGTTAATCCCGGGTAGAGATGCTCCTTTGTCTACACGGCCTTTTCATGATGGAGGAGGAGAGGCAAGACAGCCGTTGGGTAGCTTTACCGCCTGGGTGTTTGGCTGGCAGGATGGTCTTGATTTCTGTTTGAAGGGTTTTGAATCCTGTGGCTGAAACACCTGTGTGTTTGCCCTATTGATTTTTCGCTCATTTCTTCAATTGAACAAGATCCTCCTGGAATTTCAATATTGTTGTCCAAGGCATTAGTAATCTCTCCCAGAGCTGCATTTCCTGTGGATTGATTAGTGCCTGAGTCATAAGATCCTCGGCTATTAATAGAAAATATGGAGCAGGATTGCACTCAGGATGGCTCCTCACCAACAGCATTCAACAGCTGCTCCCCTTTTGACACCAAACTATTAATAATTTGTGGGTGTTCAATATATTTACTAACTTGTTACCCATATTGGAGTCTTCTCATACTGTGTAATCCATATGCATAGAATTCCTCAGAGAATGCATTGCAGAACCATTTTTTTGATGCTTTAGGAAAATCAAATATGTACATTGCACCTCTCTGAATTTAAAGGAAGATGCCTGCAGTTTGCCTTAATTATGGTCAATGCACAGAAGGTGAACACTGCACGATACCCAAATATGTGGCATGTGAGGAGCTGCAAGGTTTCAAGTTTGTATTTTTAAAAAGCTATTTCAGTTATACTACATAATGCAACTTTCCTGAGAAAATGGTTGTTCTTACCACTTCTTTAAATGGGGGGCTACCATGGCAGATGGCAATTTAATAAATACTATATATGATATCAATGTAAAAAAATAAGAAAATTCCTGTAGGTTAGAAAGTCATACAGGAGGAACTCGCAGCGTTCACTCACCCATGGACGGATGTAGTTCTCTACACTGGGTGTGGAAGCAGATGTACCGGCAGCATCAGACCCCCGCCCCCGACTCCCCAGTCACGATCACAGGATGTCTCCAGATGTGCCATCAGTACGCAGCCAGTCTCTGGTTTGCTCCCCGCTGCCTCTTCTACCGAGATTAATACTTGGAGAAAAATACCACCTCATCTTGTTGTTCCTTGGTCCAGTGGCTCGCTGTGTCTTCAAGAATCAAGTCAAACTGCCTTAGCTTACGCACGAAGCCCTCTCTGTGCCTCCATCCCTCCAGCTTCTCCCCCTACGGCCCACCTCTTTGTGTCCTGCAGTCTAGGTCTCTGCTGCTCCAAGTGTGGTCCGTGGCCCCGCAGTGGAGGTGCTGCCTGAATGATGCTCCACTCCTGAATCAGAGCCCACAGTGTAGCATGGTCTGTAGCTGGTGTGTGTGCACGTTTATGTTGGAGGAACACTGCTCTCTAATTCATGCCTTTCTGGCCACTGCTACTGCTACTTTCACTTCCACTACTCTGAAAACGTACTGCAGGTTCCCTTAATTTCTATCCGTGTGTCCTTTAAAAAGTCAACACTGAAAGGCATAGGTCCCTCACATGCCATTCAAACCCACTTCTCTTCTAACTCTTTACATTCTTAGTATAACGTTTCCTTTGCTGCTGTAGTGAATTTTTACCATTTTAGGGGCTTCAAACACAAATGGAATCTCTTGTAGTTCCGGAGGTCAGAAGTCAGATATGAGGAGGAAGGGACTGAAGTCAGGGTGTCAGTAGGGCTGGTTTCTTCTGGTGGCTTGAGGAGGAATCTGCTCCTTGCCTCTCCCAGTGTCTCTTGGCCGCTGCTGCCATTCTTTGGTTCCTTAACCCGTGTGTGTGTGTGTGTGTGTGTGTGTGTGTGTGTGTGTGTGTGTGT
>ML661908.1:5545588-5583769 GCA_007570785.1 Antilocapra americana | reverse complement strand
GTGTGTGTGTGTGTGTGTGTGTGTGTGTGTGTGTGTGTGTGTGTGTTGCTCAGTTGTGTCCAACTCTTTGTGACCCCGTGGACTGTAGCCCACCTGGCTCCTCTGTCCATGGAATTCTCCATGCAAGGATACTGGAGTGGGTTGCCATTTCCTTTTCCAGGAGCTCTTCCCAACCCAGGAATCATACCTGCATCTCTCATGCTTCCTGCATTGGCAGGCTGATTCTTTACCACTGAGCCACCTGGGAAGCCCCTTCCTTGACATGTGGCCACTCTAATCTCAACTCTCATCATCATATCACCTCCTCTCCACTCTGACCTTCTTGCCTTCCTCTTGTAAGGGCCACTGCGATTCTATTGGTTCTACCCCTACCAGACAGGTGCCTCTCTCTGTGTCCGGATTCTTGATTTCTACAAAGTCCCTTTTGTCATATAAGGTAACATTGACAGCTTCCGAGGCTTCCCTGGTGGCTCAGATGGTAAAGAATCTGCCTGCAATGTGAGAGACTTGGGTTCAATCCCTTGGTTGGGAAGATCCCCTGGGGAAGGGAATGGCTACCCACTCCAGTATTCTTGCCTGGAGAATTCCATGGACAGTGGAGCCTGTCAGACTACAGTCCATGGGGTTGCAAAGACTCAGATACAACTGAGCGACTAACACTTTTAACAGATAGTGTGCAGGGGTTAGGATGTGGAGCTCTTTGAGGGGGCCATTATTCATCCAGCCACACTCCCTTAGCTGTGTCTTTTGTTATTTCTCTCTGAATATGTTAATGAAGTCTTCTATAAAGAAAGTTGAGTGCTGAAGAATTGATGCTTTTAAACTGTGGTGTTAGAGAAGACTCTTGAGAGTTCCTTGGACTGCAAGGAGATCCAACCAGTCCATCCTAAAAGTCCTGAATATTCATTGCAAGGACTGATGCTGAAGCTGAAACTCCAATACTTTGGCCACCTGATGGGAAGAACTGACTCATTTGAAAAGACTCTGATGCTGGGAAAGATTGAAGGTGGGAGGAGAAGGGGATGACTGAGGATGAGATGGTTGGATGGCATCACCAACTCGATGGACATGAGTTTGAGTAAACTCCAGGAGTTCACGATGGACAGGGAGGCCTGGCGTGCTGCAGTCCATGGGGTCACAAAGAGTCAGACATGACTGAGTGACTGAACTGAACTGAACTGATGTTAGTAAAGTATATGGCTGTTGATTCATCTATTTTAAATCTTATGAATTTTCCCCTGATTCTCCCCATCTAATCATTCAGTATCTCAGGCTTTCCTTTAGTATGACTCTGCAAATATTCTTCACTGCCAAGCCAGTTATAAGTTACATTTTCTTTCTTTTATAACTTTGAAAATCTTTCATTTTATTTTTCATTTTCTTAGTTTCTTTTGAACATCTGACTGCCTTCCTTTCTTTAGCTTTTGTGAGTGTTCTACAAAGTGCCTCTTGATGCAAATTTCCATACAATTTTCCACTTTGTGACTGTCAGATTAACTTGTCAATTCTGGTTTCTTTCCCTTCTGCACACCTCCCTCCTGGCTTCACCTGGGCTGGTTGATTTTGAAGCCTCCCACAGAGGTATTGTTCTGGGACTGTCCTTTCAGGGAATAGTTCCCAACCTCAGCTGTCCACTGGAATCATCTGGGTGGGGGGACTTTAAAGCTCCCTGATGCCTGGGTCACAGCCTCAGCGCTCCTGCTGTGTTGTGGCCTGGGCTTTAGGCTTTTAAAGCTCCTCAGGTGATTCTAGTGTGAGCCAAGGATGAGAATCAGGGCTTTAAAATCATCTGGGGAATTGCTTTTATTGCTTTCCTGTGTTGGGTTCCCTGATTTCTGGGTCGCATTTCTTCTTTTTTTTCTTTTTGCTTCATTTCTTTGTGTTGGTGGGGCATATTATTTAGTAGCTTCCTTCCCAAGAAAAGATGTATGTTCAAGTCCTTGCATGTCTGAAACTATCTTTATTCAGCCCTCACACTCAGCTTGCAATTTTCTAGTAGGTATTCCAAATTGCAGATAATTTTCCTTTACCATTTTGAAGGCATTGCTCTTCTGACTTTGAGTTATTCGTTCCTAAGGAATGCAAGGCTATCTGAATTTTGTACTTATATGGGGGCTTTCCCCTGCTTCCCCTGGAAATATTTCTGTATCTCCTCTTTTATTTTTTTCTGGTATTCTGTAATTGCATAATGATGTGCCTTAGTCTGAGGGTCATTTTTATTCATTTTCAGTCTGGAAATTCATCTCTAGTTTTAGATGATTTTCTTGTGTTATTTCTTTGATTTATTTCCTTTCATTTTCTCTTTATGGGATTCTTATTATTCAAATCTTAGGCTTCCTTGATTTATCTTCTAACTTTTTCATAAAAAAGTATTTTTTCCCCTCTAATTTATCTTTGACTACTTCCCCCCACCCAATCTTGTGTGTGTATTAGTCACTTACTTCCTGGCATATTGAATTAGAAAAAACTCCAATCTTTTCCCTCCTAAGTGTATCCTTAACTCCTACACTATCTCATGCGCATGCGTACACACACACACACACCCCACTTCTGATACAAAATGTGTGTCAGGTTTTCCCCACCAAGTAGTTCTGCATCATCAGCTAAATGTCCCACAATTTAACTCAGTTCTGACACTCTCTGCCTGGAGATAGCATCAGATCTCACAGGCTAAGGATTCAGTCCCACAAGACTGCTCCCCACTTCCGATGCGAGTCATAAGTGGTCGGTCCCCAGGGTACCCAGAGCTTCTGTCCAACTCGGCTACAAATCAAAAGTATCCACAAAGGATGTCCCTGGTGGTCAGTCCAGTGGTTAAAACTCCACATTTCCATTGAGAGGATTCGGGTTCAATCCATGGTTGGCGAACTAGGATCCCGCATGCCATGTGGAGCAGCCAAAAAGGAAGTCCCCACGATCTGCACTTGGGATTTAATTACTTTGCTAGAGCCACTCATAGAACTCATTCTACTCTATACTTATTTATGTTTACCAGTTTATTAAAGAGCATGATAAAGGCTATAGGTGAACAGCCAGATGAGGAAAGATACAGGGAGAGGCCAGGGAGGGTTCTATGCAGAAGCTTCTATCCCTGTGGGCTTGGAGTGTGGCCACCCTCCTGGTGGGTATGTTAAATATGGATACATGCGTCCACTCAACAGTTCCTTGAACCCCTATATTTCTGGGACTTTCATGGAGGCTTCCTCCTGTAGGCGTGATCAGTTATGAATTCCATTTCCAGTTCCTTTTTCTTCTCTGGAGGGTGGAGGTTTGAGATTGAAAATTTCAGACATCTAACCATGGCTTGCTTTTTCTGGTGACCAGCTCCCATGCAGGAATCATTCAGGAGTCCACATGGAATTGCCTCAGTAGAACAAAAGGCGCTCCTTGTGGTCTGATCACTTAGGAAATTACAGGGTTTTAGGAGCCCTGAGTCAGAGATGGGGTCAAAGACCAAAGCCTGGAGCAAGAGATGCTCTGAAAGCTCTTATCATTTAGGAAATGACAAAGGTTTTAGGAGTTCTGAGCTCTGTACCAGGAACTTGGGGCAGGTGTATATATATATATATGTGTGTATATATATATATATATATATTTGGAACGACCCTAATGCTGGGAAAGGTTGAAGGCAAAAGGAGAAGAGGGCAGCAGAGGATGAGATGGTTAGATAGTATCACTGACTCAATGGACAGGAATCTGAGCAAACCTTGGGAGACAGTGGAGGACAGGGAAGCCTGGCATGCTGCAGTCCATGAGGTTGTAAAGAGTCAGACATGACTTAGTGCCTGAACAACAACAACAACCTGCCATATATACCATATACAAAATATATATAAAATTTAAATATATACATAATTTTTCTGTTATCTCATTTTTTGACTTTATCTTCTAAATATTTTACTTGTTTGTCTTTTTGTGGGGAAGAGGAGATATTTTTAATTTCCAAGGGCTTCTCTTTTCTTTGTTGCTTAAAAAAACCCCAGCAACCTGTTCTTGTTTCATGGATAAAATATCACCCTCTGTATCTCAGAGGAAACAGTGCAGGGAGCAGGAAAAAAAAGTTCAAAGAAGGGGGCTCAGAGGTTCACAGCTTGGTATGCAGGAAGGAGTTTACACAATTCTTTCATTCTCACCCTGGGATCGGAACACGGCTACCTTCTGTCCTAGGGCTGTCTGGTTTAGTTGATCCTGAGGATACACTTTTGATTTCCTGTCAGGCTGGGAGCATTAGCACCTGAATTGTCTGGGGGGAAGCAGCAGCGGCACCTTCCTCTCATCCATCCGCCTTCCTGGTAGCTGGTATATCCATCTCTGGGGCCCTCATGTTGTTCTGTGGGGCAAGCTGCCTTCCCCTGGCTCCTGCCTCACCCCCCATCCCCCACCCCGCACCACCCCCCGCAGCAGGTCTTTAGATTTGCTCTTTGCTCTTCTGGCCACTTAGTGTTCTTCATCTACTCTGTCTTCATAGGTTTTTTTTTTTTTGTCTGAGAAGACTGGTTTCTCTTGGGTTTTTGAAGCCAGGGTTTGTGTTTGTTTCAGTTCCTCCTCTGTTTAGGGTAGTTTCTGAGGAAAGCATGGAGCAGAAACGTATTCGCTTCACCATCTTGAAATGGGAATTTAGTGCTTGTTATGGACTGAATTGTGTCCCCTCAAAATTTATATGTTGAAGTCATAACTGCCAGTACCTCAGCCCGTGAGCTTATTTGGAGATGGGGGTCTTTACAGAGGACATTAAGTTAAAATGAGATCTAATCCAATAGGAAAGGTATCCTTATAAAAACATGGAAGTTTGGTCACAGGAGCAGACACATATAGAGGGAGGCTGAGGTGAAGGGACACGAGAGGCCTGTCATCTGTAAGCAAGGAGCGAGGTCTAGAGTCTTCCCTCACAGCCATCAGAGGAAATATATATGTACGACTGGTACGTGTACAAATGAGATACCTGAGGGCCTACTGTAGCGTGCGGGAAGCCCTCTTCTGTGCTCTGTGGTGCCCTCAGTGGGAAGGACGTCCAGAAAAGGGGAAGTAGGTGAACATAGCTGATTCACTTTGCTGTACAGCAGAAACTGACATAACATTGTAAAGCAACTATACTCCAATAAAAATTAAATAAAAAGAAGAAGCCAACTTTGTAGACACCTCAATTTTAGACTTTTGGCTTCCATGTGAGGCAATAAACATCTGTTGTTTAAGCCACCCGGTCTGTGGTTCTTTGTTATGACAGCCCGAACAACCTAGTATAATACAGTGCCGTTTTTCATTTATTCACGCAATGTCCTGCCCTTGCTTAGTCTGATTCCTACTCTTTAAAACGCAACCTGATGTCTCCCGCTTCGAGAAGGTGTCCTTGATCTGCTTTAATTAAGTGTCCTTCTTTTTAGCATCCCTTATCACAATACCTCTCATGCTGTACTGTAATCATTAATCTTGTTAATCTGTCTGTCTGACTTCCTACACTAGGCTATAAGTACTGGAGGCCTGGGGTCCTGTGTGACCTCAGGGATTGTGCATAGGAGGCTGAAATATTGATTACTGAATGAATATATTATTAGTATAGCTCGTGGGGAGGATGAGTAAAAGTGTAGTTGAGTAACAAATTTATCATTAATATGTCAAATCAATGCTTTTTGATAGAAAAATTATATGAATATAATTACATAGAAATTTCTGCGACTTTAAGAAAGCTAGTGACTCCCATACGTGCACACACAACACTCAAGATTAAAATCTCATTGTGAGAATAAAAATAAAGAAAACGAGTGATCAAGAGTCTTTGCCCGTATTTTTGAAGAGAAACTTCCTGTCCGGCCTAGGGATCACAGCTGGGTAAGCAAGCATTGGGGCTGCCAGTAACTTTGAACTCTTTGTAGTTGAGATGCCTTGTGAACTGCCCAGTTTCTGTGGCCTTTTCATTGGCACTTTATGTGTCTAACCATTTTTTTCTAAGTCAAATATTGTGTGCTGTGCCCATGTGTACTCAGTCACGTCCATCTCTTCGCGACCCCATAGACTGTAGCCTGCCAGGCTCTTCTGACATGGAATTTCCAGTGTGGGTTGCCATGTCCTACTCCAGAGAATCTTCCCGAGCCAGGGGTAGAACCCACATCTGTTGTGTCTCCTGCATTGGCAGACGGATTCTTTAACACTGCACCAGCTGGGAAGCCCAGGACCCATATTCTGATAAAAAACTCAACAGACTGAGTTTAAAAGGAAGGTATACAAATAGGTTCCTCACTCAAGTCATCTTATCTGCCTTAACTAAATCTCTTATTCCTCCTTTTATTCCCTTGAATAGAGAATGTGCTACCAGCCTCTCTTCTCTCCTTTCAGACCTTCTCATATAAAAATAAAGGGTCACTAGAGAATGATTCCCCACCATTTATATCTTAGCACAGTCCCCTTGTATTCAGGATATGGATAAAGTCCTAGGATGTGTGTGCCTGTCTTATGTGGCAGGGTTTGGATATATGTGGGCTTTCTGAACACGCTGGATACATTTGGAGTGCCGCGATTCTACTTAGTAGTGCTATAGCTGATGCATCCTGGGAATCTCTCTCTTTCCGGCGAGTGCTTCTTCTTATTTGCTGGAAGATGGGTTTTATAGTGACAGAAATGGAGGAATGAATTAAGAAGTACTTGAGAAAAATTATAGTAAGGGAAAAGGGGGGACCAGGCTACAGAAGCTTTATGGATTATTAGTCCAAAGAACTAGGGCCTGAAATATGTCACTGCTGCCACAATGCTGTGGGTAGTTTTATGAGAACAATGGATTTCCTACATGTTAGCTTATCAGGCTGGCCTCTCTGCCTTCCTAAGGGTGGGCTGCAAATCAGTGTGAAGGGGAGAAAGTGAATGACAAATGAACAGATAGAATACTTGAGATCTCATCACTTCCAGCACATGTGGTCTCTGTGCCCGTGGTGGGGGGACCCTGACATGGAGGGTCACTGGGACTGCAGGCCATCTTACTCTGCGTGCTGACTCTTCCGAGCTTCCCCCTTGAGGTCCTAATTCAGCCAGAGACGATGGCTTCTGTGCTCCTGAACAGACTTTGCTTTCCCTCTCGGGCACAGAAGTGAACTTCAGGTACAGATTAGGGACACAAAGACCTGGCGAGAAATTCATCTCTGGAATTTCACGGTGTCAATCACCAGCTGACACGCCGTTTAATAGGACAGCATTAATGAGCAGCAGACACGTCCCGTTCTTCTGCGGTCAGTGTCCCCACTGCTTTCCTCTGATATTCATCAGCTGGTTGAAATCGTCTTGGAAAAAATATATTTAACTTTCCTCTGCTTCAAATCCTTCTCACGAGAAGGAATAAACTATGTTGATTATCTCTGAGGGGATATTTTTTAAAGCTTAATTAAACAAACATTTAGAGCATCCTTTAAAATGTGCTGGATGGTTGTGCTTATACTTGTCTCTTCTTGTATATTCCAAGGGGCATCTGCAGACACATGCATAAGTCACTCAATTTTAAGCAACTGTACATGGAGAGCTTGCTCTATGCTCAGGTGGATCTGTTAGAACTGGACCCACGGTAGGTGTCAGACATTGTGGTGATGCTTTTTCTCATGATTCTTTTTTTCTATACCATTACAGGCCAGGAGACGGGCTTATATGGATACTCTAAAGGAAGAAGAAAATCAAAAATTGCGAAAGATGAAGGAAGAACAGCACCAGAAGGTATTCAAAGACCATAGTAGTGTTTGGTTGTGGCACGAGATAATGTTGAAGGGCTTGAGAACAGAAATATTCACATACATGAATATCCTAAAAACAAGACACCACAGGTGTTAAAAATGGTGAGATGTGAGTATGTTTTAAGAGTATGGTGGTGTGAGGGCGGCTTCTGTTCGACTCCTTACCGGCTCACGCTACCGACTTAGCCTTAGGGCCCAGGGTGTCTGCTGGAGTTGCTACCATCGGTTCGTGGAGAGGATGGCAGAACACTTGGGAGCTTCTTCGTTTTTAACTTTTTATTTTATATTGGAGTATAGTTGATTAAAAATCTGTTAGTTTCAGGTATATGACAAAGCGATTCAGTTATATGCATAAACATGTATCTATACTTTTTCAAATGCTTTTCCCAGTTAAATTGCTGCAGAATATTAAGTGGACTTCCAGGACACTTGGGAACTTCTGGTCTACAAAATATAACAAATGCCACTGCCAGTTTTTAAAATTAAAGGTATATGATATTGCAGATAATGTCCAGAGACCACTATAATGCATAATGAAAACAGGCATACAAAATTGTGACCCTGGCTTAAATGTTCATCTATAAATACCCAAAGAATGAAACAAAGCATACTCTACACACATACAAATATGTGAGGTGTTTCAAAAAAAAAACAATATTCCAAATAAAATGAGCAATAGAAATCAGGGAAATGAATGCTGAGAAAAGTACTTATTGGAATAGGAAATTTCTGACAGGGTAACTGAAAACAGTATTGTGACTTGATGGTCATACCTGCCTTTGATTCACAGGCTCTGAGGCTCCTCAAACAGGATGGGAGTGATGAGAGGGATGGGAGGCAGCTCCAAGGGGCCGCTTCATTCCAGGTCCTTTAAAAAAGCAAAAAAATTATTCAGCTAATGGGAGACCATTATCTTCCCCATCATATTATTTTCCAACTTATTTTTTGCTCTACTTAATATACCCTGTCATTTCTTCCAGGATACCCCTCAAGTCTGTTTCTTCAATTATTCAATTACCTTGAATTCTAAAGCCCATTCTGATTTCCTTAATTTGGTTTAATTTGTTTTTTTCCCTTATGCCTTTGCTCTACAAGGTAACTAATTATAGCAATTGAGTGTGGAAATCATATTATAACATATTCATATTATGAAATGTATACTAATTGTTGTTGTTGTAATTGACCCTCCTCCCAACAGAGGCCAAGCCCTTACTTTTTCATAGTTTCATCCAACGTATACTGGTTGTCACTGAGTTATTTTGTGCATCAGTTCAGTTCAGTTGCTCAGTCATGTCTGACTCTTTGTGACCCCATGGACTGCAGCACGCCAGGCATCCCTGTCCATCACCAACTCCTGGAGCTTGCTCAAACTCATGTCCATTGAGTTGGTGATGCCATCCAACCATCTCATCCTCTGTCATCCTCTTCTCCTCCTGCCTTCAATCTTTCCCAGTATCAGGGTCTTTTCCAGTGAGTCAGTTCTTCCCATCAGGTGGCCACAGTATTGGAGTTTCAGCTTCAGCATCAGTCCTTCCAGTGAATATTCAGGACTTATTTCTTCGAGGATGGATGGGCTTGATCTCCTTGCAGTTCAAGGGACTCTCAAGAGTCTTCTCCAACACCACAGTTCAAAAACATCAATTCTTCAGCATTCAGCTTTCTTTATCTTCTAATACTGGAAAAAACCATAGCTTTGATTAGATGGACCTTTGTTGGTAATGTCTCTGCTTTTTAATATGCTGTCTAGGTTGGTCATAGCTTTTCTTCCAAGGAGCAAATGTATTTTAATTTCATGGCTGTAGTCACCATCTGCAGTGATTTTGGAGCTCAAGAAAATAAAGTCTCCATTTCCATTGGTTGCCCATCTATTTGCCATGAAGTGATGGGACCAGATGCTATGATCTTAGTTTTTTGAATGCTGAGTTTCAAGCAGCTTTTTTACTCTTCTCTTTCACTTTCATCAAGAGGCTCTTTAGTTCCTCTTTGCTTTCTGCTGTAAGGATGATGACATCTGTATATCTGAGGTTGTTGATATTTCTCCCAGCAATCTTGATTCCAGCTTGTGCTTCATCCAGTCCAGCATTTCACATGATGTCCTCTGCATATAAGTTAAATAAACAGGGTGACGTACTCCTTCCCAATTTGGATTCAGTCCATTGTTCCATGTCCTGTTCTAACTGTTAAATTGTTGAAAGAAATAATGTAAATTGTCAGTTTAGTTATTAAGCCACTTACTAGGCTTAATTATTAAGCCAAGTCCCAATAAGGTGCTTCTCTAGTGGCTCAGTGGTAAGGAATCTGCCTGCAATGCAGGAAATGTGGGTTTGATCCCTGGGTCTGAAAGACCCCCGGGAAAAGGAAATGGCAACCCATTCCAGAATTCTTGCCTGGAAAATCCCATGGACAGAGGAGTCTGGTGGGCCACAGTCCATGGGATTGCAAAGAGTTGGACATGATTTAGCGACTGAATACAAGCATGATAAGCCATGAAGCCTTTATATCTCTTGGTGTTTTGAAAAGAAATTATTTTTCCTTTGACAAAGGCTTCATATTGAAATCCACAGTTAAATAAGCAGTGCTATAGTAAGATTCTAGTAATTAGCAAGTAGAAACTGAATCTAGTATATATTTAAGTTGTGTTTTCAATGATGTCCATCAAATGACATGAAAGTATTAATATTTCTCTGTGATCGTTCAACTTATTACCATGTCCTAAGGTAGTTAGGTACTAGGGGAGTATTACAAATCAGTGTAGACATGATGTATTTTAAAATAACTACTGCTGCTGCTAAGTCACTTCAGTTGTGTCCGACTCTGTGTGACCCCATAGATGGCAGCCTACCATGCTCTGCTGTCCCTGGGATTCTCCAGGCAAGAACACTGAAATGAGTTGCCATTTCCTTCTCCAATAATAACTACTAGTGAATCTTATATACTGTTTTGTAAAGTTTTGTATATTTAGAATGTGAAAACCTTTAAATGTAGAACATTTTACAAAGAGAATGCTCAACAGATTAGAAAATCAGATCTGTGATTTAATGTTCAGGTTGAGCAGTTATTTTAAACAGTGAAAATTAAGCTTTTTATTTCTTAATCTTGTTTTTCTGCTGGAGTCAGACAAATATGGATACATATATATTTTTCTGGTTATTGATTAAACATATTTTCTTTTTACATAAATTATTTCCTTTTATTTACTGAAGCTTTCAGTAAAATGAATAATGAGTGTATAGATAGTTCCATCACTAGGGACTTCAATAATGGTAGAATATATAAAGATATTTACCTTATTTTTGCTTCTCTCCCTTTTTGCTCAGTCTGTTGTTAAAAAAAATGTCCACTGGAAGCTTTCCTGGCTAGTACGGTCTGTCACTCATTATCACTTCAGTGGTTTTGCTTAAGAAAACAAGAAGAATCATGTTTATGGTAGGGAGACATAACACATTTGTATCATCACGTCTTTTCATGTGTTTGATTTCACCTAGTAGCCCAGATGCATCCACCAGTAATGTAGGAGACCTAGATTCAATCCCTGGGTCAGGAAGATCCCCTGGAGAAGGAAATGGCAACCCACTCCAGTATTCTTGCCTGGAGAATCCCGTGGACAGAGGAGCCTGGTGGGCTACAGACCATGGGGTCTAGAAAAGTTGGATACAACTGAGCGACTAACACACACGTTCATGTGTTTACTTGTTCCCTTCATTCAACAAGTATTTATTGAACACCTACTACAGAGAAACTGGAGAGTAGATTCTCTAGGTTAAATTGAGGTGGCTGCATGTTGATCTTGCTCTGTCTGTCCCTGACTTTCACATTCTTCCATTACCCTGGTCTTTGGGGGAAGTAGGTTCTTCTTTAATTTTAACTTCTCAGTATTTTACATTTGATTCAATTCCCTCTTCCAAAACTTTATTTGCAATTCCCTTGGCTTCCCTGGTGGCTCAGCTGGTAAAGAATATGCCTGCAATGCAGGAGATCTGGGTTTGATCCCTGGGTTGGTAATACCCACTCCAGTATTCTTGTCTGGAGAATTCCATGGATGGAGGAACAGTTCATGAGATCGCAAAGAGTCAGACACAACTGACTGACTAATACCTTCCTTTTCAGTTTTTCACCCTATACCTTCAGCATATTCTTCTCTGTTGACTAGTGTATTTTTTTGTCAACAAGCATGCTGACTCTTGCCATAATAAAATAAACAAGCCAACCTACTTCTTCCTTGATTCTGCTATCCTCAAGGCTATCACCTTTTCTGTTACTACCAAAAAAAAAAAAAAAGACAGAGGTAATATTACTATAATCACATCTTTATTGCCCACTTTGTCCTTAATACTTTACGTTCCAGTTTATATTCATAAACGCTCTTACTGAAACTGCTCTCTAAAGATAAAATCCCTTCTGAACATTCAATTCAGTGGTTCAGTAGTCTTTTTGCAATCCCTGTGTCCCTGTAACTCTGACATTATTTATACCATTTAAAGCTTTTATGGCTTTTTTTTTGCTCTATTATTCTGATATTATTCTATCTTGGAGTAATCCATCTCAGTATTCATCCGCCGACCCATCTACCCATCCATCCATCCATCCATCTATTCTGTCAACAACAGGGACTGAGCTTCTATTATGTACTGAGCCTTCTGGAAGATACTGAAGTTCCAACTAGAAACAGGATAGACAAGGTCCCTTCTCTCCTAAAGTTTACTTTTTTGTGGAGGAGATGAACAACTAAAAGAAGACAAATAAAACACTGTACTTTTATTTTATAGTGAATAATCACTTTGTAGTAATTAATGCTGAACAAGGCAATGGCACCCCACTCCAGTTCTCTGGCCTGGCAAATTCCATGGACGGAGGAGCCCAGTAGGCTGCAGTCCATGGGGCCGCTAAGAGTCGGGCACGATTGAGCGACTTCACTTTCATGCATTGGAGAAGGCAATGGCAACCCACTCCAGGGTTATTTCCTGGAGAATCCCAGGGACGGGGGAGCCTGGTGGGCTGCCGTCTATGGGATCGCACAGAGTCGGACACGACTGAAGCGACTTAGCAGCAGCAGCAGTAATTAATGCTACACAAGAAAAAAATGTGTGTTGTGGTAACTTCAGAGTGGTATATCAAATAGTGCTGATTACCTACTTCTCTCCTAAAAACCCACTCCCCCCCCCCATTCATGTATTCATCCTACTTAGCATGTCCTGTTTCAGAAAAGTCCGAAGAAGTCAGCCCAGGGATGCATTTGCAAATACATGATCATGGGAATTCTATTCTCATTGACTGTGATTGGTTCAGCCATTGATATGGGAAGTAGTTCCAACCATCATGGCTTATGGGAAGCCAGCCTTTCAGTACAGGATTTTATCAATATAAAATGGACTGCTCTTCTCACTTAGTGATTTTCACCTTGATGGTTCTTGGTCTTAATTTTGTCTGATCCTAATTATTTTGCCATCCTTCTTGTTAGAATTTATGTGGCAATTTCTTTTTCCGTTACTTAATTTTAACCTCTCTGTGTCACTTGGCTTAGATTTCTAGTAACAAAAATGGCTGATTTTTCTTTGACCCAATTTCATAATCTCTTTTTAATATATTCTCATTTATTGTGATTACTAGTGTATTTGCCCATATTCTTCTACATAATTTACTTTATAACTCTGTTTTTATTTTCCATTCTTTATTTTCTTGACTCTGAATTTTCTGTCCTGTTTATTTACTTTTCCTCTTTTCTCTCTTCTCCTTTCCTCCCTATCATAAGACATTTCTTAGTGGTTTTGATTTTAATTTTGTATTACCTTTTGTTGACCTGTTTAAGCTCAAAATATGTCATACTGTAGTACTGAGAAATTTCTATTTTCTTTTCACATTTCTTCCCTATTATCATCCCTACTCCCTGTTTCTTGGATATGTATCAAGTAGCTTTTGGAAATTCTAGCTAGACTTATCTTCTGTCTCTCCTAACCATTTGTCTTATACTTCCTGTCTGTCTGTCTGGCCTTTTCCACTGCATTAAGGGAGAAACCTTTTGCTAGATCATCTTGCTCCTGAAATCATTTCGTCATTCTGCTTATTTGGCCCATGCGTTGAATTTGTTTATTTACCAGTGTTGCTGACTTACTTTTTCAGAGCAGTGTTCTGCTTTGTAAGTGCACTATCCTTTCTGATCTCTTCATTAATGGTAATTATACCATCATTAACATTTTCTACTTACTACTTTAATAGTATTTTTTTTTTCCTTTCTCATGTAAGTTTTATCTCATGTAGTTTTCTTTCTCAGATGTTTGGTGATTCTTGGTTATCTCCTCATGTTTCTTTGGACATGTGAAAGTATTAGTTGCTCAGTCGTGTCCAACTCTTTGTGACCCCATGGACTGTAGCCCACCGGGCTCCTCTAGCCATGGGATTGTCCAGGCAAGAAAACTCGAGTGGGTTGCCATTCCCTTTTCCAGGTGATCTTCCCAACCCAGGGATTGAACCCAGGTCTCCTGCACTTTGGGCAGATTCTTTACCATCTGAGCCACCAGGGAAGCCCCTGGCCAAGTTAAGATATTCAGAAGCCAGTCTTCTGCATGTGGCAGCCTCTTGTTCTCCCATGGTCAGCATGTATTGGGACACTGTCCTATTCCTCTGAGCTCAGAACCCCTCGCCATTCTGTGTTACCCAGGGGACTATGTCAGCGCGGGCTGCTGTGTATGCCAGTGTGGGAGAGGAAGAACCCACTGTCAAGCTCCTCTCAAAGCACTTCTCCAACTGGTCATCTTAAGCTTCTCTCGGGTCTCCTTTAGAAACACAGCTAACTCAGACCCAGTTGATCCCGCATACTTATTTCTCCACATAATTTATTTTATCCCTTTTCTACCTACAAGGAATTTAAAATTTTTCTGATAGGTTGAGTGAACTTACTGATTTTTCATGGTTGTTAATTTTATATAGTCGTTTGGAAAGTAAAAACAAACCAAAACATGAAAACATACTTAAATTATTCAACGACAGAGAAAATGATTGTAGACTACATTAGAAATTATGGTGAGAACACTTTATAGGGAATCCTCGTAAAGCTGTACTCAGAAAAAGAAAAATCACAACTTTAAATCCAGTCAGTGCTCAAAACAGAAACAAATTAAAGTATTCAACCTAAGAATTTAAAACAAGAACAATAAATAATACTGAAAGAAGTAATTAAGTTAAGAACAGAAATTAATAAAAAAAATCTTGAAGAAACAGCTGTTATAAAAATCCAACAGCTTGTTCCTTGATAAGGTCAACAAAATGAACAAATCTCTCATAAGTCTAATCAAGAAAATATTAGTAAAAATGCAAATATACAACAGTATAAATGAGGGGCTAGAATGATAGTTTTAGAATAGATTAAGCTAATGGTTTTATAAGAAAATGTAAAACTCTAAACTGACTCAAAGAATTAAAGACAAAAATGCAAGTGATTTTAAAGTTTTTTGAGAATTACCTTCCCTTAACAACCTAAATTTGGATAAATTTACAGGCAGGTTCATTAGAATTTTCAAGGAACATATTTTTTCCTGTGTTCTACAAGTTGTTTCAGAGCAAGGAAAAAGATGAAATAATTTAGAATTAATATTATTTAACTGTCATTCTCATGATGTCACAACCTGGTAAAGGGATACACACACACACATATACATACAGATTTATAGAGGTTAACATCTTAAAGAAAATTCTAGCTAATAGGATTTTTTTCTCGTATAATTTACAAAGACAGTGCAAAGATGACTACCTATATATTATAACTTTTTATATCACTGCAATATGATAGTGAAAGTGAAAGCTGCTCAGTCATGTCCAGCTCTTTTCGACCCCATGGACTATACAGTCCATGGAATTTTCCAGGCTAGAATACTGGAGTGGGTAGCCTTTCCCTTCTCCAGGGAATCTTCCTGACCCAGGGATCAAACCCAGGTCTCCTGCATTGCAGGTGGATTCTTTACCAGCTGAGCCACAAAGGAAGCCCTCAATATGAGAGAAAAAGAGATCATGAGAAAAAAAGAATTTGGCCACCTCTATAGTTGCCAAAAATGGGCACTGGTAGGTTAAAATCAATTAAAAAACAAACATAGTAAGCTAGAGATAAAACATTTTTTTCCCTTAACATTAATATGGTCTTTCAAACCAATAACCAACATTAATCTCAGTGGTAAAATATTAGAACAGTGAACAATATAAGGGTATCTGCAACCCCTTACCACTAACTAGTATTTGTTCTGGAAATTCTAACCTAATGCTTTTTAGTGTTATGTGATGAAAAACTCTTTTCTAGTGAAGGGGAAGAAAACTTCAGTATTGCATGGGACAAGGTTTGAGAATTTTTTTAGCCAACTTTATAAGACAAAAATAGAAAAGGAGTTTATCTAATTATTGGAAATACAAGTTACTATTTATGGATGAGAGCAATCTGCTTGTACAACCCAAGAGAGTCAACTGAAAAGTGTTTAGAACAAATGGAATTAAATGAGTTGATTTTATACATATATATATATAGGATTCCCTTGTGGCTCAGCTGGTAAAGATTCCACTTGCAATGTGGGAGACCTGGTTCAATCCCTGGGTTGGGAAGATCCCCTGGAGAAGGGAAAGGCCAACCCACTCCAGTATACTGACCTGGAGAATTCCAAGAACTGTGTATAGTCCATGGGGTCACAAAGAGTCAGACACGACTGAGTGACTTTCATTTCACTTCACTTCATATATATATGACACACAAATTTGTGAAGCCTTCCATATATTTTTTTAGGGCTTCCCTGGTTGCTCAGCTGGTAAAGAATCCACATGCAATGTAGGAGACCTTGGTTTGATTCCTGGGTTGGGAAGGTCCCCTGCAGAAAGGAATAGGCTACCTACTCTAGTATTCTTGGGCTTTCCTGGTTGCTCAGATGGTAAAGAATTCACCTGCAATGTGGGTGACCTGGGCTCAGTCCCTGGGTTGGGAAGATTCCCTGGAGGAGGGCATGTCAACCAACTCCAGTATTCTTGCCTGGAGAATCCCCATGGACAGAGGAACCTGGTGGACTATGGTCCATGGGGTCACAAAGAGTCGGATACAACTGAGTGGTTAAGCACAGCATAAAACATGTATGTAAGAATCAATAACACCCTCAAATATTAGTAAAAATTAATGAGAAAATAGGGGATAGAAATATTTCATCAAAAAGCAACAATATTAAAAAATTGCTCAATCCCTAAAAAAAAAACACATCCAAAACCCCGAAACCTAAAAAAGCCCCAGAATACCTGAGAACTTTCCTGTAATCCATTAATGTCAATTTGAATAAAGTAGGGATGGCTGATGCCTCTGAGTGGTAAAATTCATTACTGTAATAACTACAGTTCTGTCCAAATTAATTAGTGAGTTTAATGCAATTTCAGTAAAAAATTTCAGTAGAATTTGAGGTAGTTTGAAAAACCATATCTACACTTCAACTGAGAGAATAATCACAAGATTAAATAAGAAATAATTTGTGTGTTTGCTGGGGCGAGGAGGGTTTACATTATTAGCTATTAAAAAACATTACAGACTCCCTCGTACTGCAGCTGCTAAGAGGGGCACCAAAGAACTCTGACAATATCAAATTCTAAAGAGTTTCCTAAAACAAAAGTATTAGAGTTAAAAGGTATACATCTATTCTGAGGAAATAATCAGAAATGCACGCAAGCTGTATGTATAGGATTGTTTATATTTAAAATCAGCTTAATGGGAGGTTTAAAATAATTTTTCAGTGGTAGAAAAGTTGAGGATTTTGAAGTCTGGAATGCCATTCAACAGTTACTACTATGCTTCAGTAATGTAAGAATGTGCTTACCTATGTGAAAATGAAAAAAAAAAGTGATTATAAAATAAGTTTTGAAGCTTACCTCTTCTCTTGTACTTTGTATGGATTACTTTCTCTTTCTAAACCTCATCTGTTATGGAGGATAGTCAGGCAGTTTACCTCATGACCCTGTAAGATTACATGAGAGCAAGCACATGGAGAGTTCAGCTTAATGCCTGGCATGTGGGAAACCTGCAAATGTGACCCGAGGTGGTGAGAAGCCGTTATAATCTCTGTATATATGTAAATCAAGATATGAAGAAAATATACTGACATGTTAAAGGAGCGTATTGCTGGGTGGAGAGTTTTTATGAATGATTATTATATTTTTCTTTGTAATTTATGTACTTTTTTACAGTTTCCACAATATAAAAGTAAGTTTTATGATAAAAAATGTTTTTATAAGTTGGAAGAAATTTGATAGGAAGTATTTCTGGGTGGGAGATAGAGAACTCAATGACTATTGTAGCTGAAAGTCCATTTCTTTATATTAAATAAGGACAAAATTAACAATTGCTAGTAAGAGAGGGGGGCTTCCCAGGTGAGGCTAGTGGTAAAGAACCTGCTTGCCACCTCAGGAGACATAAGAGATTTGGGTTCAATCCCTGGGTCAGCAAGATCCCCTGGAGGAGGGCATGGCAACCCATGGCAATCCTTGCCTGGAGAATCCCATGGACGGAGGAGCCTGGCGGGCTACGTTCCATAGGGTCATAGAGTCTGACATGACTGAAGTGATTTAGCACAGCACAGTAAGAGAGGAGTACATGAAGTTGGCTTAAGGCTCAACATTAAGAAAACTAAGGTCATGGCATCTGGTCCCATCACTTCATGGGAAATAGATAGGGAAACAGTGGAAAAAGTGTCAGACTTTATTTTTGTGGGCTCCAAAATCACTGCAGATGGTGATCGCAGCCATGAAATCAAAAGACAACCACTCCTTGGAAAGAAAGTTATGGCCAACCTGGATAGCATTTTGAAAAGCAGAGACATTACTTTGCCAACAAAGGTCCATCTGGTCAAGGCTATGGTTTTTCCAGTGGTCACGTATGGATGTGAGAGTTGGACAGTGAAAAAGGCTGAGTGCCGAAGAATTGATGCTTTTGAACTGTGGTGTTGGAGAAGACTCTTGAGAGTCCCTTGGACTGCAAGGAGATCCAACCAGTCCATCCTAAAGGAGATCAGTCCTGGGTGTTCATTGGAAGGACTGATATTGAAGCTGAAACTCCAGTACTTTGGCCACCTCATGCGAAGAGTTAACTCATTGGAAAAGACCCTGATGCTGGGAAGAATTGAGGGCAGGAGGAGAAGGGGACAACAGAGGATGAGATGGCTGGATGGCATCACCGACTTGATGGACATGGTTTCGGTAGACTCTGGGAGTTGGTGATGGACAGGGAGGCCTGGTGTGCTGCAATTCATGAGGTCGCAAAGAGTCAGACACGACTGAGCGACTGAACTGAACTGAACACATTATTCATGCTATTTTTTCACTCTCCTACTTTACCTATGAGATTTACTTCCTTGGATTTGCTTGGTTTCCTCTCAAAAATTAGAGATCATTTCCACTTTTTCTCATAGCCAATGCCATCTTTCTTCTGGGGAAAGTCATTACTGCGGGGAGCTGCAGAACCAAAACTCCTCTAAGCTGTCCTGGGCCCCAAACTTTTCTCCTGCTTCTTGTTGTTTTTTAAAACATCCAAAGGTAGGGGTTCTTGAAGTTCATGGGATCAACTCTCCCGCTTCCACTATCCTTTTCCCCTTGTTGAGTTGAGAGAACATTCTCTCCTGGGAGAAGCATGTCTGCTCTGGTGATGACGCTTTAATGTTTACATATAATGCAGTCAAGCTGAACCATGTCAGAACACGCCCCACTGGAATTCGAACATGATTTTAAAATGACCCTGTCCGAGTCTCCAATTACCACAGCCTTGCTTTGGAACATGCCTTTAAACTCATCAGCTTTCTCACACAGCCAGCCTTGTTCACACCTGTTTGTTGTTTAGTAGAGCCTTTGGTAGAATGCAATACAGAGAAGTGACTTCTGTGACCTCTGGCAGGAAATGGTGACCCTGTTACTTCTTGCCGTCAGCTTGGGCCCCCAGCACTGCTCCTTTGCAGCCCGCAGGAGCAGTCCCAGCAGGACCAGCGCAGACTGCGATGCCATTTGCAGTGTTGGCCTCATTTAGTAAACACTTACTTAATTCATAAAGAGTCCACCTGCAGTGCAGGAGACCTGGGTTCAATCCCTGGGTCAGGAAGATCCCCTGCAGAAGGGAGTGGCTACTCATTCTAGTATTGTTGCCTGGAGAATTCCATGGACAGAAGAGTCTGGCTGGCTACAGTTCATGGGGTCACAAAGAGTTGGACACAACTGAGGGACTAATACACATATCTGACTTGGCCAGTGTTTACAGGAGGTTCTGCTTTAGCATCTCTAAGATGAGGTTTTGTTTATCAGAGGACGTAAGTACCTTCTCTGTATGGAGCTCTGTCTGGATGCAGGGAGGCAAGCAGAGCAGTAAGAAGACACATGTCCTTTCGCCTGGGAGCCTTCGTGGATGCACTTAAAATGTCGAGTGTTCGGGAACATTTGCTCCTTGTCTCTCGTTTGCATCCCTTCCTTCTTATTCCTGTGTCATGTGGCTTGAACTTGTGTCCAGCCATGCATTTCTTTCTGTTTTGTGTCACAGTTGTTTCCCGGGTCTGTCTTCCTCATTATTCTGTGATTTCCTTCAGGTTGGAGGTGGGTCTTCTTTGCATCTGTAGCTTCAGCCTGAATCCAGGTGTCTGGAAAATGGTTGGTGCTTCACAAGTGTGTGTTGAGTGAGACAAGATATGACAGCGTCTCAGATGCTATGTGTTGTGTCCCTCCGACTTAAGAGAGCGTTTTTATTTTCTCAATGTCCAAAGCGCAGTCCTTGGAACAGGAACGACTTGTTTTGTATCTGTCCAAGGAGGGGTTGCACTTCTGGGTGAGAACCGCATCAATGAACCAGGAATATGCTTATAAAGCAGGCAGATGCATCTGCAGTGGCTGTCAGCTCAGCAGAAGAAATTAATTAGTTGAAATTATCCTTCGTGGCACCAAAGGAAAACCAGCCTCTCCCTAGTAAACACGCTTTGCTGCTTGTAGAATAAAAATCCTGAGCACAGCGGAACTCGGAACTCGAGCACCCCCTTCCGCCACCTGGAGTCATGGTCCTGCGTGGCGATGCCTCGTCGACTCCCTCCCGCCTCCCTCCCTCCCTCCCGCTCCCCTGTCCTTGCCTCTGTAACAGGACGCTCTGTGCTAGTCTCTTCCTGTCCTCTTTTTTGCCTTCTCTGACAGTTCTTGGCTTCATGATGCAGTGTTTTGCTCTTTTACATTTTTGTGTATTGAAAACTAGATCCAGTGGGAGTTTTAAATAAAGGAGAGCAGAAAGAAACAGAAATGGTCTCCCACACAGATAGAAACCTTTCTTGATAGTTTGAGGAAGCAGTGTTCACATGGTTCCAAGATTAAAACAGCAAACACTACTTATGATACTAGAGTTTCCTTCCTCTGCCTACCTACCTGCCATGCTTTGAGCTCCAGTGATAATTATAATTAACATTTTAGTATGTTTTACCATAAAAATGTCTAAGATATGTATACCAGCATATCAAAGTTAAAAACGGATATATGTGTATCTTTTCTATTTACATGGAACAGTACCCTCCAAACTGCTCTGAACATTACTTTTATCAGTTAATGTATCTTAGAGATTTTATCATAGGCACCCCCTCTCTGCCATCTAGCTAATTCTTTGGAGCTGTTGCATAATATTCCATTGTATGGATGATGCCATACTTTACTGTGCCAGGTCTTTGTAAATGGGCATGGAGTCTTTCTCTTAAACTTTAACTTTCTGTAATTCAGATGTGCCTCTCCTTTTATACATCTTTAAACATTCTGCAAAGGATGTGTACATTTTATATTTATGGTTACTGCTCTCCAAAAACTAATTTTTTATTGACTTAGACACTCCGCCAAAGTGCTAGAATGTACCTGATTATCAAACTTTTCTAGTTTTTGTCAATAGGATAGAAGAAAAACTTTATCTCATTGTTTTGATTTATATTCTTTGACTATGTGTGAAAATGATGACTATTTTTAAATTTACAGGCATTCTGTGGTTTAGCTGCCAGCTTCCTCTTCCTATGCTTGGCCCTTTTTCTGTTGGGTGGCTGTGTTTTCTTTATTGGTTTATATAAGGTCTTTAGCTTCTTCCTCAGGCCTTCCCTGAGCCTCCACCTAAAATAAGAACTGAGCCACTGAGCCTCACAACAGCATGTTAAATCCTCCGCATAGGATTATCACTGGATATTTTTCTCATTTATTCATGGCCTTCTCTTTCTTTAGAATAGCAACTCTTAAGCAGCAAGGGTCTCATCTGTCTTGTTATCGTATCCCCATCACATAGATGCCAGCCTGCCTCACAGTATGTGCTCAGATATTGCTGAATGACTGAATGAAAGAATAACTGAATTAGCCTGTGTGTGTCATAAACATCCTTTTAAGCTTTTATCCCAATTGAAATTTTGAATTTTGATGTAGCCAAATTTTTTAATCCTTTTATTTCATGAGTCTATACCTTCCTCATTCCAAGTTTATAAATAAACTTACCATGCCTCCTTTGGAAACTTCTATGGTTCTGTCTTTTAAGTTCAAGTCCTGGGGCTCTGTAAAATTTATTTTGCTATAAGAATAAAGGATCTTGTTCTGATTTTTTCTCATAGTAGTCAGCTAGTCCATCATCATTCACTGAACTCTCTCTCTGTGCTTCCATGTAGTAAGTCTCCTGAACTCAAATTGTTTTAATTACTGCAGTTTCATGATATGTTTTCATATTTGGGAAATCTGGTTCTCACTCATTTTTTTCTTTCAGGAATTTTTTTATTGCTATTTGCTAATTTATCTTTTACCAGATAAATTTCATGATCATTTTTGCCAAGGCTGAAAAAATTATCTTAAAAATTATTTTAAGGAAATATGTGGTAATACACATCTATAAAATATATGTTTCATAGGTTTTTAAAAACTCTTTTGTCTCATATCTAGGATTGATGTCCTAATTTAGTTTGTCCAGGGTTCATGTTATCAAACTTGGAATGGCTGAATATAGAAGTTGCTCCTTGGAGAAATGGGTTAATATAAGTGGGAAGAATTAGCATCCTTTGACAAGAGAGATTTAGGTTTGAACCTAGGTTAGGTAGATTCTGCTAGAACTTTTGAGTGTAAATGGGCTCTACAGTTCTAGATATGGCTGTTTATTCTTGAGTATGATTAACTAGTGACAAGTTATCCTTTATCTCTACCACCTATATACTGGATACATTTTTACAGATTAGGTACAGAAAAGTCTAAGCTCTCATCTTTATTTTGTTACTTAGGAGCCATTTAGTGCTTGACAAAACACTTAAACTGAGACACTGATCCTTTGTTTCCTCATCTATAAAACAAGTGTAATAATGCTTATCCATTCATTCATCAAAAAACACTATCTGCCTACCTTTGAGAACTGTTGTGAAGATAACAGAATTCCAGTGTAATTTTTGTAACTTTTTTTTCAAAATATTAAGGTCTTTTTTGCAAAATATTAATTTTTGTTTCAAAATATTTTTGGTTTTTTTTTGTTTCAAAATATTAAGTGTAATTTTTGTTTCAAAATATTTTGAAATTGTTTGTTTGTTTGTTTTTCAAAATATTAAGGTAATTTTTGTTTCAAATAAGGTCTGGCCAAACACTGCACTTTCAAAACATTTCATTTGCTTAACTCCAGTCCCTCTCTTCATAGATCCCTTAAAAAGACAATAAAGGAAATGTTTTTCAAAAAGGCGTACGCCAGTATGTAGAACAAAAGTGCAGACCGGGAGACTGCAGCAAAAAAACCTTATAGGTACAATTTTGGAAGCTGGTAGGAAGAGCAGGAGAAGGCAGAACTCATTTTCAAGAAATGTAATACTGATATTGAAGGAGTCCTGATACAGATGTGGAATTGAAGGCACCTGGTACATCGGAGGGCTAGAGTTGAAAAAAGGGTGACTTGGAAATCTAGCTGAGAAGTGATAAGACCCCTAGGTCTCTTCCCTCACCACAGTGAAACTTAAAACAAAGTTGGCAGGATGAAGGATGAAGATGGTGGTGTACTGAGAAGGGAGCTGGGAATTGGGATGGTGGTAGTAATAGAGGTGTAAATCTCCATGGTAGGAGAACAAATGATGATACTATTTTTTTTAAATTAAGAAATAGAAGAATATTCATACTTTAAACAAGACAATTGACAGATGAAACCACACATAAAAACTGAACGTGATTGTATGGGTGAGGGGGAAGAGTGGGACTTCCTTTGTTTTAATATAAACCTAGTATAAGTAGTACTGTTGCTTGGTAGATTTTTAAACTATGCTTAGATAGTGACAGAAATTAAAGTGAAAGACTCTATGCCACTGTGGAAAAGTGAGTCTCTAGCACAAGCCTCAGCATTTAATACTTGTGAAGTGACTCAGTGAATACTCTTTAATTTTTTTCCTTTATCATTGGTGCTCAGGAGAAATTAGAATTAAATATTGTGCTTTACGGATTAATGTGTAGCTTATTTGGATTATCACAGTATAAGAAACCAGTCTTTATTTTGGAAACTATACAATGTTGCAAGGCCTTAGAATAAAATCAAAAGAATAAAATGTCAATCTGAATTTTTAACTTATTTTATACTTTTCATCATGGAAGCTTGGGGGTTAAAAAAATACACACGCTGCTATGTGTTTATCAAGAGGTGCCTATATTTTCTCTCTCAGTTACTGCCTGAGTCAGAAAACCTCTTTGGCTCAGGCACTAACTCATGACATGGGCCTGATAACTTCCCTCTGCCTTTTCCTGCCTTTTATGAGGTTATAACTTGGTCTGCCTCAAGGTGTAGGCAGTTGAGTATTGGGATTCTCTGGCAACCTAGTTGTTTGGTTTGATACTGTGAGCACAGTAACTGAATGTGGAAGTTGCTGACCCTTCCAAGAAGATAGAGTGGCAGAAGCTAGAGATTTAGTTGGAGTAATACGACCTCCTACTTGAAGCAAGACATCCACTCCCATGTTCTGCTAGTATTAGAAATAACTAGTCAATGATAGCTGAGTGATTATTCTCCAGGATGGAAAATGTGTTTCTAATGGAATTGCCCTACAGAATTGAGTACAATATATATTTGTAAGCAGCTATGAATTTGTTGGGAAGGAGAAGCTCAAGAAATTACCAAGAAATAGCACTGTGTAACATTCCTTAAGGAAGCTAATTTGATTTGTTTTACTTTGTAAGACACACGTGAGTTTGGCTCACGTTGTTTTTTCTGCTGTGTGTGTTGCACCTAATGCTCTCATAGCTTGAACATGCATATTGCCTTTTTAATCTCACAATTTTACACTCACAGTTATTATTTGGCTAAGGCACAATCATTTTTACTACCTAGTTATATAAGAAAACAATTTCACATGGAAATGGCACTTAAGTAAAAGTTTCAAAAATGAAATATTGTACCAGCTAAGGTTAAATATGTAGTTGACTTGGGTGTCTCCTGTACAACCATGTTAACTGAAAACCGTATTTTAATGTTCCTAGGGTGAATTACTGGAATTTAAACGACAGCAACAGGAGGAAGAAAGAACCAAAAGCCACCAAGCTGAACACAGGAGGTATAAATCACTAAAATAAGCGTCCTTGGTTAAAACAATTACCTATAAAGTTTTTGCAGTGTTTTAGGAAAACACAGTAATTCTGAACAGGATTTTGGAATCTATATTAGTTTTTTAATCATTACATTACTGGGGTGAGGTATGTGTGAGGATGCCAGCTGCTACACACAAAAACAGGTGTGTGCACAGGCACGGACATACATATACAAACAATTCCAGTTTTTCTGAACTGATAGCATAAGTTGACCCTAGAAGGTAGACTCAGCTTTCAAGTTATATGTTTATTTAGGTTATACTTAATCTCCCTCCCATAAGACAAAGCATAGTAATCCTTTTATATAATGCTTACCATTTGTACTGTACTTTAGAATAACTGAACTAATATAGATAAGATACTCATACCTGAATATAAACACTCAGACAAGAACTACCATTAGTTATTTTATGTTGACTAATGTATTAGGGGAAATTTTTTTAGAATCATTAAGTAATTTTTAATAGTAGAAATAGTCTTTATCTTATTTCTAATGTCAGACATTAAGAGTGCCCAGAATATCATGTTGATATTGGGTCAGTGCTAATAATTACCTTATCTATCATTATTCTAGATTTTCCTAGGCAGCAGTTGGGTTATTTGAGTTTATTGCCCTGTGATTGAATGCCTCAGGAGAAGAATTTAATGTAAAGGCTTTCACGATTTAAAGGAGCAAATTCTTTTGGAATTGACTGGATTCATTTACGTGTTTAACCTTCCCCCTAACACTAAGGCATAGTTTTAAACTGTGGTGGTTTCATTTTGTAAATGAGACTTTAGAAAGTGTTAATGGAAGTTCCTAATTCTGCTGTACCTGCCAACTGTGGCTGTGTATTCATATTATTTTGAATGGATTATTCTGCTTCCATGGTCCAGTCAAAATAGTTTTAAAATGTGAAATGTGACTTTATGTGTTTTTCTCTGGTTATAAAGTGAAAAAGCGAAAGTATTAGTCACTCAGTTATGTTTGACTCTTTGCAACCCCATAGACTGTAGCCTACCAGGCTCCTCTGTTCATGTGATTCTCTGGGAAAGAGTACTGGAGTGGGTTGCCATTTCTTTTTCCAGGGGATCTTTTTGACCCAGGGATCGAACGTGGGTCTGCTACATTACAGGCAGATTCTTTACTCTCTGAGCCACCAGGGAAGCCCCTCTCTGGTTGTAAGGAAACATCAGAATTCTGATACACTAGTTAGACTGTTTTGTTGGGTAAAGGGGACCCATTACTACTACCTATTTTTTGTTTTGTTTTTATTTTTCTTTTAAAAATTTTTCATTTTGTATTGGAATATTGCCAGTTAACAAACAATGCTGTGATAGTTTCAGATGAACATCAAAGGGACTCAGTCATACATATTCCTGTATCTATTCTCCCCCACAGTTGGACCTTTGCCAACAAAGGTCCATCTAGTCACAGCTGTGGTTTTTCCAGTAGTTATCTGTGGATGTGAGAGTTGGACCATAAAGAAAGCTGAGCTCAGAAGAACTGATGCTTTTGAACTGTGGTGTTGGAGAAGACTCTTGAGAGTCCCTTGACTGCAAGGAGATCCAACCAGTCCATCCTAAACGAAATCAATCCTGAATATTCATTGCAAAGACTGATGCTGAAGCTGAAACTCTAATACTTTGGCCATCTGATGCAAAGAACTGACTCATTAGAAAAGACCCTGATGCTGGGAAAGATTGAAGGTGGGAGGAGAAGGGGACAACAAAGGATGAAATGGTTGAATGGCATCAGCAACTCAATGGACATGAGTCTGAGTAAGCTCCAGGAGTTGATGATGGACAGGGAGGCCTGGCATCCTGTAGTCCATGGGGTCGCAAAGAGTAGGACACAACTGAGCGACTGAACTGAACTGATTCTCTCCCAGACTCCCCTTGCCATTCAGGCTGCCACATAACATTTACTGCTACTTATTTTTTATTTTTTAATAAAGTAGGTCATAAATTAGTCTTTTACTTTTTCTCTTTAAAAGTCTTTCTATTAAAAAACCTGATATTGTATTTCTATAACACTAGTTAGTAGTAGCCAGTATTTCTCTGGATTTCTGAGGATTAATTGGATTATAAAGCTTTAGGCGTTTTAGAGATAGTGATATGTCACATTAATAGGCCCCACTGCTAAGAAATTAATCTCAGTGGGCACCCAATAAAAATGCATTATTTGATTAGTGGGCAAAAAGATTACTTTTTGTTATAGGAACTTTGACCTTTATTTCCTTATTGCTGAATACCTAAATATTGATGGCACTATTTCTTTCTTTCACCTTCTATTCTTTGTATTGATTCTAGTTAAATATAGATCCCAACTTAATCCAATAGGAAATCTCTCTGGATAATAAACTCAGTAACCAGTTTTGAAACAGTTGATCAAGTCTTCACACATATTTTATTTATACTATCAGTTTTTGATAAAAGCTCATGTTTGTATTGTCCTTTGGTGTTTACAGTGAGCTTTTCCATCTTTTCATATGAAAATACTCATTCAGTTGTCACTTAATGAATAAAATAGCTGTGTCCATTCCTGCTGAGGGCAGCAACACAAGCTATGTGGTTTGAGTAAAGGGGTCGTTGAGTTAGGTTTTCTCCAGGGACATAATTTTATTGGAGACAAGAAGATGATGTGTTTTCTACTGTTTAGAAGTTCACATAGCAGAAAATGCAGGCTTGAGTTTTATAATAGAAATCATGCAGATTCCTAACAAGCTTCACAACCAATCCTGTAATGATTGAACCTGATGGCACCTTAACCTGACCCAGTGTAACTTTCTGAGGAAGAGAAGTTAAAACTGCAGAGGAAAAACCAGCGCTGGAGGTGAAGGACTTGAACTAGGCTGCAGGCTGGAAATTGGAATGAACTGAATTGATTTATTGAAACATGAATCATCTCTGAACAACAGTTTTTATCCAAGTTAAGCCTCTGAAGAAAATCCTGAGCACTAGCTTGACAGCAAGGAAATATATGTATTTTCTAAAACTAGTAAACAAAAATATAAACTGGTACTTCCCCCCCCATTTGAATTTGTTACTGAGTCCAAGCTCACACTTTTCATCCCATGACAGGCCAATAAACTGAGAGATGAGTTGTTGGGACAAAGAATAGCAACATTGTTGGACAGCTGGCAAAAGATGATAGACGTGTGTCTCAAAGAACTAGTCTTGCCTGAATTAGTATTCAGGTTTCTCTTCACTAAAAGGGGAGGGGGTAAAGTCAAACATTTCCTGGTTCCAGTCTGTCACTGGAGTTTATGTGTTAGTTTCTCCTTCCCTGCAGTCATTAATAGAGGGCCTGGTCAGGATGTTTCCTGCGAGTTAAACAAAGGTATTTTAGCTTAATGCTTATTATCTGAGAAGCAGGGTTCTCAGAGATGGGCCATTATGTATAATTTAAGCTTATAGGCAACATCCCTTTAGTGATTAACTTGTAATAGAATACAAAAGGTTCTTCCCTATTACAAATTCTTGATAGAAATTGAAAAAGTAATCTCTTTACCACCTGTGATCTCTAGTTGACCCAGCCTGCTGTCCTCTTAGTAACACGCTCAAAAGTGAATCCCATCACCTTGCGTACATGACAGAGTCATCCATCATCAAAGTGTTTAAGTGAATTGAGGGCAGTGGACAATGAACTACTCTCACTACCGTGGCTAATTTTGCAATGCAGCTGCAGTCACATAAAGAGACTAATGTGGGGACCATGCACCCGGATAATTCATTCATTCACCTCTTAAAAAGGAGGGCACACCCTGTGCTTTGTTCTAGGCACTAGGAATAGGTGTAAACAAGGCAGAGAAGGTCCCCAACTGCATGGAAGTTACAGTCTGGAGGAGATAAAGAGATGTTAACAATTTAGTAGCAAGATTATTTCAGATAGCTATGCACACCATGAGGACCACATCATAAAGTGACACTAGGGAAAGATTACAGGCAATAGCTCCTCAGTGAAGAGTTGACAGCCAAGAACAAGAGTCAGTCACACAGAGATGGAGAGGGGGCAAAACATTACAATGGGGTGTCCCTCTTATCAAGCATAGCAACAAACACAAAGGCCCTAAATTGGGAATAAGATTTCTGAGTCCCAAATGATTTGATTATAGACGGTGAGAAAGACAATACTACAAAACGAGGAAAGAAAGATAGGCAGGAAGTAGATTTTATAAGTCAATTATTTTATTCTAAGACTAATAAGTCGTGGGAAGGTTTGAAACAAAAGGAAGTCCTCATCCCTTTTATAATTTATTCAAGTGGTTGTGTGGAGAATGGATTGCAGAGGGCAGGAAGGGAAAGAGAGGCAAATGAGAGAAGATAGGGATTTGGACTAGAATGGTGGCCATGGAAATAAACAGGTAAATTCAGGATGTGTTTAGTGGGTGGAGCCAATAAAAATTCTAGTGGATTGGATGTGAGGTGGTACAAGGGATACTGAGGGATCATCTGTCTTTGTTACAGACAGAGAGACTGGATAAAAACAGCCCCAGGTGTATGGACTGTCTAATACCATTGGTTGTATAGTTTTAGGGGAATCAAAGCCAGTTCCTTCTTCCTTAATATTCAAGTCTCCAGCTCAGGTATCTTGTTTCAATCTGCATGCTGAGAGGTATAGAAAAGGCGGCATAAACATTCAGTTCTGCAGTGAACTAGGCTGACCAGTGGAGAAGGAAATGGCAACCCACTCCAGTATTCTTGCCTGGATAATCCCATGGACAGAGGAGCCTGGTGGGCTACAGTCCACAGGGTTGCAAGAGTCAGACAGGACTTAGCAACTAAACCACCACCACCAGGCTGACCAGAATAGGACACCTTGGTAGATTTTATGGTGAGGGATTAAAAAAAAAAAAAGCTTTCTAATAACTAAGATGTAACCACTGCCAAATGGGGCTCGAAGTTGAAAACAGCAATGATAAACCAGAGACTAGCCTGAGTCAACATTCAGTTGGCATTTTAGTTAAACACACTGAGCAAGGCCAATAGGCAAAACGCCCAGCCATTCAGCAGTCATTATCCTCAAAGTTCCCAAATCTTACACAGATGTTGACTTACAGCCACCCACCATGACCACATTTGCTAAACTTCATGACTAAAAAGGAGGCTCACCTCAATCCCTCTTCCATAAGTATGGACTGAATGGTTTCTAGGCTCCAAGCACTGAGTTTCTGTTGAGAATCTTATGGCCTTCATGATGCTGTTCCTCAATAATCCATTCACATCATAGGGTACCTAATACCATGCTATTTCTCCAGCTGCCGTGTCTCTGACTCTGCTCAGCAATACATGGGCAACACCGAGCATGGTGTGGCCTTTTTCCTTTTTAAATTTAAAAACTCTAAAAAGTAACACACAAAAGTCCATGAAAAGGATATTTAGGATGATTAATAAAATGGACACCCAGGTAGCCAGCTCCAGTAACATAATATAACTATCATGCTACAGGTAACCCTATCTTGACTGTTAGGATAATCACTTCTTGCCTTTCTCTTTAGTTTTACCTCTTATATGTTTGACTTTATTTCTGAAATGGGTTGCTGCCAGTATGATCAGACATCAGGGAAAGATGTACCCCTTCCTCCTTTTGAAAGCTTGGGCTTGCTTCTTGTGTTTCCCTTTTCTCACACTCTCTTCCTTTTTTCCTTCTACTTTTCACTAATGGGATTTACCTTAGGAGGACCGGCAATGGGGTATAGGGTGTATGGGAGGGACATTTGTCTTGCAATATTATTAACAGCATACACAGAACTATGTTTGGTTTCTCTTCATCTTTTAGTTCTTGCTGAAGCTTCCATCTTTCCTCCTCCTCTGGGGTTCACACCTGACATGGTCCTGAGGGGTATGTATGTTTGGGTGACCAAGACTCTTGTAGAGCTAGTAGAGGTGGGTGAGTCAAACTCTGGAGTAAAGAATTTATGCCCCTTTTGGACTGAGCCAAGACCACCACCACCTCCACCAAAGGACTGTTTGCAGCTTGTTATATGGTTAATGTGAAAAGAAGTGTCTATAGGTTTCTTCTGAGCTGAATGAAGGCAGAGGTCCCCACGGTCCATTCAGACAGCACGTTAGGTTCTCAGAAATCTCTCAGCCCTGCAGCAAGCTTTCCACTTACCCACATTTTTCATTGTTTTAAAGGGTAAATAATGCTTTTCTGGACCGACTCCAAGGCAAAAGTCAACCAGGTGGCCTCCAGCACTTTGGTGGTTATTGGAATATGAATAGTGGTAACAGCTGGGTGAGTTTTATTTTCTCAAAAAATAAATATTTCCAAGTTGAAGAATAAAAACAATGAGAATTTAAAAAATATGTTGTGGCCTTCTCTCTAGATAAATATTTTTTTGGTGTGCCATTCAGCTGTGTGGTGGGCAGGCAGCTGGGGTGATTACTGTAAATTCCACAATAGCTTCTGAGAGATGGATAAAGTCCTGATTTCAGCTCTAGCCCAATGCCAATCACAATAAAAAATGACACCTGCCCTTTGTTTGCTGTGTGATTGCCTGGACTGCAAGGCTTTTTTTTTAAAAAAACCACCCTTTTCCCAGGCTTACAATAAAAACTAAGGAACATTTTTTTTTTCCAGGAAGATTTTCAGTGAAATATGGTTCTAAAAATAGTTAAGCATTCAGGTGTAACATATTCTTTCAGTGAAACTAGCACATCAAAGAAATCAGTATTTAATTTTTCACTACAAAATGATTAAAAAAAAACCCTATGGCAAAAGGCACTTTTTGATAATGAAATGTTCTTACAGATTTTGGGGAAGAAAGCCTTGTGACTATGTTGTAATATGTGTGTAATGTGTTTTGTGTGCACAGTATATTATTTAAACAGCACCAACGCTTTGGAATGTATGGGATTGTGGGCTTTGCAGTGCGTACAGAATTAAAACTAACCACAGTGGGTTTTACAATTTAATTGAAGCCCAAGTATATGTGTACTTATTTAAAAAAAAGGAACAGATAGAAATCTTTAAACTGGTAAAATATGAGAAAATAATCAAGTACTTTCTGACCTGGTAACTCCAGAGGAGATCACCCCTTAATAAATACTTGATGGACAAAAGATCATTTTTGAGATGATAATCTGTTAGAGATTAGATATTCATGATTCCTTGGAATGCATCTAGTGGTTAAAATTTATGGATAGATCTCACAAATGTATATATATTGAAGATAATTAAATGTAGGCAAATTGTAGAGAATGCATAGTGGATGTATCTATTTACAATGTATGCTCCTCTGTATCCCTATGGCATTCAGAGTAGAGACAATGTACAAAGATAGAAAAGAATCAAAACAGTATCTTTGTACTGTGTGTGAAATTGACAAATTATTGACTTAAAAGAATATGTGAGCAGTAGTCATGTAGAAAATAGGGCACTGTGAATTTAAGACACTATCCAAGTTTATAGAATTTATAAGTAGTGAAATGTGATCAGAACTCAGATTTTGGACACGACTTGGAACCTTGCTGTACATTTTCTCCTGTACTTAATAACCTGAATATAGAAGGTACATAAACATAGAAAGGGCTTCCTTGGTGGCTCAGATGGTAAAGAATCCGCCTTCAGTGCAGGAGATCTGGGTTCAATCCCTGGGTTGGGAAGATCCCCTGGAGGAGGGCAAGGCAATCCACTCCAGTATTCTTGCCTGGAGAATCCTATGGACAGAGGAGCCTGGCAGGCTACAGTCCATGGGGTTGCAAAGAGTCGGACATGACTGAGAGACTAAGCATACATACATAGAAATATACCAGGGGTTGAAGAGAAGATGACAGGAGAGGGTAAATGAATACTCCATGGGCTGCCGTAAGGGGAATAGGGATGTGGGAGTCTTTGCTGAATCCCCTGACTGTTGGCAGGTCTTAGGTAAGTGAGCTGTGAATCTCCACTTGGGTTCCTCACAAATAGAAAGAGAGAAACATCACTTTCTCAGGATATGATGTGAGTGAGGATGACTGAAGGCTCCTTAGTAAGACAGGCATACCCAAGTCCAGTGAGGTCACTGGCTTTTCACTTGCGTGAAAGAAGCAGTGACACAGAGGCGAAAACTTGCCCAGGTTCTTCTCATCTCTACCTTACGTTGTTAAGACACCCTCCCCTCTGTGACTGCTTTTCCTTCTGGCACAGATTCTGTCTTCTCCATCTGCTGGAGGACTTTGTTCTAACAATGCTCCTTTTTTCGCGAACTGTCACATCATCTTGACTAGAAAATTCTCATCAGCAGAAAATGTAAATATTAAATTATATTGATGCCTATTTTCCTCTTGCTACTGTCCTATTTCTTTGTTCTCCTTTAGAGAAAAACTTTGAGGTATTTGCCCTGTCTCCAATTTCTTTATTCCCTTTTCTCGTAAACCCCCTCTAATCAGAATTTAGACCATCTCTGTCTAACCACAATGTCCTTCTCATGGTCACAAACATTATCTACATTGCAAAACCGAGTGGTTATTTCTCAGTCTTCATCTTTTGACCGATTAGCATCATTTGTCATGGTAAATCACTGCCTCCTCTTTGAAACGCTTTGTTTACTAGGCTTCTGTACTCTCCTGGGTTTTACTTCAGTGACCACTGCATTCCATTCTCCTTTGCTGAATCCCCTCTATCTTTCTGTCCTCTCCACATCAGAGTGCCTCAGGGATACATCTTGGACTACCTTCTTTACGTTCACTTAATACCTTCATGGCCTCATTCATTCTCATGAAATTAAATGCCAATATGCTTTTTACTCCCAAATTTCAACTTCCAGCCTCGACCTCTTCCTCTAGACTTGCAGATCCATTTGTCTACCCAACATCACTACTTGTGTGCCTGATAGACATTTCAACCTTAATATGTCTAAAACTTCACCTTTGATGCCCTTGACCCCACTTCTCTCTCTGCACTTTTTCATGTTTGCATAACAGTACCACCCGACTCTTAACACCTCTAGGGCTGATGCCTCAGTAAATCCCCTTGACTCTTCCTTCAAAATGTATCCAGTCTTATAGCTTCATGCACCTTCACCACTATTATCCTGATCCCAACCACTGTCATTGCTCATCTCAATTCTTGAAACCATCTCCTAGATGGTGTCCTTGCTTCCACACTTCCACTTAGAGTCTGTTCTCAATATGAGACTGAAAAATAAGTCATCCGCTGTCACTCCTTGGCTCAAAGCCCTCCAGTGGCTCTGATGACTCTAGAGGTGTTTGGAGTAAAAGCCAAAGTTCTTAGAGTAAAAGCCACAGGATGTCGATTACTTATCCTTACAGGTGCTTCAAGACCTAGAGCCCACACTACTCCTCCGGCACTCTCCTCCAACTGCCCTTCTTCCTCATTCCTCCTAGCCATGCCAGCTTTCTTTGGCTGTTCTTTGAATACTTAGGAACTGGCTACTCCCTCTATACTCTTCTCCAAAATATCCCAATGATTTGTTCTCTTTCAAGTATTTTCTTAAGTTTCAAGGATTCCTTGGCCATCCATTTAATGCTGCCACCATACTCCTGCCATTTTCTTTCCAGGCTCCATTTCTTTTTTCTATAGCACTTTGCAACTTCTGGCCTAATTTTCTAACATCATTTTCTTAGATGTTTTGTTGATCAATTTTTCTTATTCTCTCCTTGTGATAATTTATGTTCCATACTCCATCAGAGCAGGGATCTTTGACTGTTTTGTTCACTGATATATCCTAAGTATAACACAGTGACTGGAACTTACCACAAGGACAGGAAACAGATAGCTGTGGCTGAGGGTCACCAAAATGGAATTTAGAACCAAATGATTTGATATACTTAAATGATTAGATGTTGAATTTAAGATATTTATGTATAAAACATTTGGAATAAATACTGTCTTTGAAATGATAAGCAAAAACATGAGATAAAGACAACAAGGAAGATTGAAAGAAAACAAAACAGAACTTCTAGAAATAAAAAATTATAATCTTTGAAATTAAAGCACCCAATGAATTAATAACAAAAGGAATACAAATTAAGAACCAAACCAAAATACCACTTGTATTTGTTTCAATACTCACTTGTGGTAAAAATCTCTAACAAACTAGGTACAGAAAATAAATTTTTTTAGCTAATACAAGGCATCGAAAATCTATGATAAAAACACATCAAAAACTTTTCTTTAAATCACATATGAGATGTATCTAGGGTGGGATATTTAAAGAATCAATTCAAATGATCATTTCTCTGAGACCAGCAGGTGAGACCCTTTGAGATGTTGTGGAAACTCTGAATCCAAGCATTTGCCATGACCCATGAGGCAACCTGATATTTTAGTTTCCCAGAATGTTAGAGCAGCAGTAGTCTGAATTCTCCGTGTACCTTGGCCTGGCAATCTGAGAGGCTTGATCGAGATGACATGACTGTTTGCACATGGTTGGGGGAGGGAACTCATTTAAGTCTACCTCCTTTCCTCAAGGTCCCCTCAGACGTCACCTTCCTGCTGTATAATACAGTGCACTTCTACTCCACACATTTCCATTTAAGTAGCCCTGCTCCCTGCTGTATTTGCCCTGTCCGCGCTCTAACTATGGAGGTGGGTGACAATATTTGTGAACACTATTAGTTGTCACCCATGTTAGCCTCTCAGAACACAGCTGATGAGCTGTCACTCAATAAGCCAATACACTGTTGACAGGAGAACGTTTTGTGAGTTGAAATGGAACTCGAAAATTAAATCATTTCACTGGGACTTGAAATCGTTAAAAAAAAAGTCTTGGAGGAACTTCAATTTGGATTTACAAAGGCTTTGAATTCTGCTTTGTTGCTGGTGCTAATTTTCGTTTTCTTTTTCTTCCAGGATACATGAGAAATATTTTCTTATGTCTGGCCTTTGTCAACTGACCTTGAAAAACCACACGAGATGTTTTTCTTTCTTGCAGCTTTGTTCAGCCTCACTGTTTTTTACCTTGATTCCAACTGCCCACCCACTCAGCTGAGCAGCTGAGGATGACTGATTTCTTCTCCCTGTGATTATTTATGCATATTTGTAGGCGCAGATTACTGAACTCATATTTAATCTCTACTGCTAGTGAAATGTTGCATTATTTTTCTAATTGGTTTTGCCTCTTATTGGAAGTATAATTACAGCCATGTTAGTAAGCTAGAATAGCAGGGAGTCATTTGATGCTTTCAGGTTAGTGAGAACTGTGGGTGCTGCCTGCTTGTCTCTAAACAGCTAATTTTTATCTGCTTCTCAGATCAGGTTTGGGGAAGCTCTGGCACCTTTATATTTGTATCCCTATTTTCTTAATTCAGGCTAAAAATGTGAACAAAAGAAAAATTCTTTTTATGGTTTTAAACAAATTTATAAATAAAATTTGAACTGCTGCTATATAAATGGTTTGTTTGTTTTTAATGAAAAGCTCGAGTTTTTCTCTCGTTTTTATATTCTTCTTTACAGTCCAGAGATCAAATGTAGTACTATAATCACTACTAGATTCGGGTTTGGTTTTGACTTACTTATTAATACTGTTCCTTTAGTTTTTGAGAGTGGGACAGTTCATTTCCTGAAAGGTCATAAAAAGTCAGCTGGACACAAATGTAGATACCACGTGTGGTTGGTAGGTGATTTAGAAACTTGTCTTTGCTCATGCAACCTAGTTCCTATTACTAATTCAGTCAGATTTCTTATTCTTCTTTGATGACCTTGAACCAGTTTACAGACCCTGGTGTGGAAGCTACTGGTTTTCCACACTGTATGGTCTGGCCACCCCCTCTACCCCCACGTTATATAAGAGAAGCACTGCATTTAGTCTTAGAGTGAAGGTTGGAAGAGTAGATAATTTTTGGAACTGGACAAGAGCAGACAATACTGCACAGCATTAAGAGATCTCCTGTGTTACCAACTGCTGCATTGAAAGTGACTCTCCAAATGTGTATTTGGAGAAACACTGGGATTTCAGGTTCTTGGACCAAGACTGGTGGGGGAGGGCTCAAAGAAGTGGGGTGAGGGTGTGGGGTGAGCTGCACTGGGTGGTGCTGATGGTGGTTGAGAGCAGATGGTACTCAGTTAGTTTCTCTGGAGTAAATAATGCAGACACTCTTGGTTCCCCTCTCCTCTGCCAGCCAAATCTGCGTTAGTACTGTTGACAGTAATATAAAATGTTCGGTCCATTTGAAATCTTTGTCATTGCCTAATATAGGGACAATGAAATCCCTCAGCCTGGCCTGGAAGCACTGCCAAACTGATTGTAAATGTGTGAATGTTGGAGGCATTTTACTGCAGCCATTTCAGGCCTACACCTGCCAGCCTGGCTACCTCACAGCCCATGGTCATGCTCTGGTTTTTCTGTCTAGGCTTGGCATTCTCATTTGCTTCTGTTTTCCCATGTGTAACCAGGAGTCAGTATAGGAGAACAAGAGGCTTTCACACTCTGGGGACCCTTAGGAAAATTGGTGTCAATTTCTCTTCTACTGCCTACCATATCCTGGATTCCCAAAGATTTTGTTCAGGTATCTGTTCTTGTTAACAAGTTATTGTGCAAGTATGGAAGATTGTGACTTTATGGCCAAAATTATCTAGATTACATATGGGACCAGAAACATCTTCCTTAAACAATTCTCTATGTAGGTAGAAGTAACCAGAAAAGAAGCAAGAGTTATTGTGTAAGGGAGCCTACTATTTTGTTTTTCACATTTAATCTGCACTTGATTAGGATATAATTTGAGTTATGGGTAACCCTGGATAGGACTTTCAAAGTTCCAATCATACTGTCTTAATGACTGTGGATTTGTAGTATAGCCTAAAGTCCAGGAGGTTGATTCCGCCCGTTCCATTCTTCTTTCTCAAGATTGCTTTGGCTATACGAGGTTTTTTGTATTTCCATACAAATTGAGAAATTATTTGTTCTAATTCTTTGAAAAAGACCTCTGGTAGCTTGATAGGAATTGCATTGAATCTATAGATTGCTTTGGGTAGTAT
>ML661908.1:5479037-5545188 GCA_007570785.1 Antilocapra americana | reverse complement strand
TTTACTTTTTTTTTTTTTTCTTTTTTTTTTTATTATTGTTTTTGCCACATTTTCTGTAAAAGAGAATAAAAAAGAGACAAACTGTTACAAAAGTAATAGGTATTTGTTACAGAAACTTAAGACATACAGATGAGTAAATTATAAAAATAAAAAAAAAAAACTAGTGACTTTTTCAGATTTAATTTGCTGAAACTTAATATTTTGGTATGCATCCATCAAGATATTATTATCAACATGTATATCAAACTCTCTGTAATAACAATCCTTATAGATACTTGTCTAATGACTGGATGAGGACAAACACTTTTAACTAGAACTGGTGATTTATGGAAATCCACATTTACTGGTATTTTAATATATGTAGTTAAATTATTTTCCCCAAAGCTGACTTCAATATTTATTGGCACCAAAAATATGCTCTGTACTCTCCTTAACCCTATTACTATTAAAAAAAAATCTTTGCTTATAAGCTGAGTCAAAACTTTCATTTGGAGAGCTTAATCCCTCCTTTCTTTCCTTAGGTGTACTGGTTATTTTTTATCTTCTTGTGTGTTTGTGTATGTGTAGTTGATTTATAAAAGATCTCTCTGTGTTGAGATATTATGTTGGAAATATTTAAATTTTTATAAACCTTTTAGTATTATTTATTATTGGAGTTTAAACATTTGTGTATGGGGACCTATCAATCTTTTTCCTTTGTGGTTTCTTCTTGGTGTTATGTTGACAGATTTTAAAGGCAGAAATCCACCCAATGACCCATCATAAGAAAATGTAGGACTTCTCCTGGATATGGTTATGAGTGATATGGGGCAGAAGATCTTACTCCATTCACAGCATAAAGCTGAGCTCACAGATTTGTTTTATGTATTTTTAACACTAGAGAAATATTTCCTCTGGTCCCTAAACACTTTGTTTAGCTTGAAAAATATTAGATTCCTTCCACAGATTGATTTTGT
The DNA here is from genome assembly GCA_007570785.1 of Antilocapra americana. Classification (NCBI taxonomy): domain Eukaryota; kingdom Metazoa; phylum Chordata; class Mammalia; order Artiodactyla; family Antilocapridae; genus Antilocapra; species Antilocapra americana. The sequence goes on along the minus strand of ML661908.1, from coordinate 5,544,232 downwards.
TAAACATGATAAAATTCTCTAAGCTGTTTTTTAACTTGAAGATTTGTCTTTCAGAAAGTAGAGGAAATTACATTGTATTAATAGTTATAGTAAACATAGAAATATTTCCCTCTAAAATAAAGCACTTGGCATTTGTAAAAATAAAAACTTCAAGTTAAAATTCAAAGTTTTGATAACTCTGGCTGAAAATTTGTAGTTGACTTCAGGAAACATAAATCATAGAGATAGTGCCTACAGGCTTAATTTTAACTTCCAGAATATTCAACAAATAGGCTGTGATGAGCTGGACCTTCTCCTATGAAAGGGCATGTTTGAAGCAGTGGATTCTGGAGGAGGTACTAGATATTGTGTTAGAACTGTTAAGAGATAGAAGAAAACAGTAAGAAGGCTGTGGGCCTTTTGCTTTTAACCCTATGAACTAATACATATAGTAGGTAGCTCTGTACCGATGTTCAGGAAATGATTGGAGTAATTTATAATACACTTACATGAGCAAGAAAAAATATGCCTTTTAAGTTACTGTAAGGATTACAGAGAGAATAAGTAAATGTTAGGCATTTCTTTCAGGTAGAGACTGTGTTGGAACCCTTTTCTTTTTGGATAGTCCGTTGTTTAACAGTGGCATTTAAAAAGGATCATAGAAACAGGATTTTTTTTTTTCTTACAGAATCATATATACTCAAAGCTGAGGGTTTTTAAAGGCATATAAAGGCAAATGGAGGAAAATTTTTATTACATGTATTACCATGTCACTGTGCCATCTGCTTGGGCAGAGGATACAGGGCGACCTGTGCTGTAACACTCACATCCCCTTGTAAGCTGATTACTATAATCCCTCAGAGCTGCATGCCTGTGCTCCAGCCTCCTTTACTTCCCTGAAGAGCACTGCTACAGCTGAGCTGGAGAGACTGTTCCCTCAGTCATCAGAGGGTAGCCATCTTATTCTCTACAAAATGTTACATGATGATCAACAGCGGATTATGAACTGAATAGAATTTTTAACTTTTGCATTTCAGGAGCCAGAATAGTGCTAAAATAGAGCAGAAAGGGTCCTTTCATAATGAGACAGCAGAAACAGATGAGAGAGGAATCTTTGAAATGGGACACTGTGAATTAGGAAAAATCAGAAATCAGAGTTTAAATACAATATTTATATTCTAGTCTGATTTGAATATGGCACCATGAAGACCCAAAGATAAATGGTATTGTTCCTATCCTGAGGGAAAGAAGTGGTGAGGATTGACAAGGTTATGTGACTGTAGTAAATCCCCACACCTTAGTGGACTGGTAATATCTGTTTCTTGACTATGTTATGTTTCAAGCATAGGTCAGCAGGAGGCTCTGCTCACCTTTGTCCCTCAAGGAACCAAGCTGATGAAGCTTCCACTTCCTCACGTGTTTCCCCTATAGCCAGGGGAAGAGACAGTAGCAGTGTCTTGCATGGGTAATTAAATGCTTTCTCAGGAAATGGTGCATGCTATTATTGTTCATATATTATTGGCAAGAACAAATCACGTGACTATGCCCAACTTTTAAGGGAGTGGGAAATGTAATTCTGCAATATTCCCAGAAGGAGGAAAAGAACAGGAACATTGTAAATAATTCTAATGACTACCCCCTCAAAATGCACTGTAAGGTTGAAGAAGCAAGACCCATAAAAACTTAAGACATACATGTAAATGCAAAATGACAGCAGAAGCCCAGGCCAGTTCAAAATTGATTAAGGGACTACGATATGCCAAGCACTGTGCTGGGTGGAAACTACAAAATGTACAAAGATACAGACACACACATACAGAGAACTTAAGGTAGCAACTATGTAAAGCAATGAGGCAAGAAGTGTAAGACATGATGGATATCAGAGGGCTCTGTGTACCATATCAAGTAGTTCGGGCTTTTGAAGGGTTATGAGCAGGGAATGGACCTGATTAGACTTTGTTTTAAATAAATCATGAGAGATCTCATGGAAGATAGATTTGAGGGAGGCAAAACCAGAGGCAGAGCAATCAAGAGTCCAAATGATCCATAATTAAAATCCTAAGCCAGAGCACTGACTAGAGATGGGGAGAACAGAACAGGCATCTGTAATTTTTAAAAAACCAGCTCTTTGTGAGTGACTCGAATGTAGAAGGAGAATGACAAGTGAGAGATGAGTTTTGTGTTTGTAGCCTGGGTCTCTAGTTAAGGAGAGAGAGATGAAGATGGCAGAGTAAGAGGACATGGAGCTCACCTCCCACCCAAGAACATATTTCTAGCCTGGGTGAATGTGTTGGTAGTGATGTAACCACAGAGACAAAATGTGTGGTATTTCAGAGGATGGGGAGCCCTGATGTAATCAATACAGAGTTTTAAAGACTATACATTTAAACTTGGTGAGCTCAGGGACTTTGTCTTGTTCAGTGCTGTATTCCCAGTGCCTTGAAAGGTGCCTAGCACATAAAAGGGAGAATATTTGGTAAATGGATGGATTTAATGGAGGAGTAGGATTTTCAGAGATTAACAGAAATAAGTATCATGGTGGTTGGTGGAGGATTAGGTGCAGAGGGAGAGAGAAAGTAGGGAAGCTACCTTGGGGGCTCATACAGTTGTTGCTCAGTGTGAAAGGAAGTGAGAAGATTGGAATGAGGAGAGAAGAAAACTTCTCAAAGAGTTTCTTTTGATGTTTTGGGATGTCTCATAGTTAACTGAACAACCCCAGGTATGGCAGTCAAGGTTTGGAAAGATTCTTGGGACCAGGCTATCAGACTAAGCTAGTCAGTTCAGCCCCTGCCACTGACAGCTGATGGGACAAACCAGTGCTGGCTTTGTCTATTTGTAATTCAGCAAGGTTGCTGGCGATGCTGGTCTTTTAATGCCTACATACAGATCATTAGCCATGAGCTGAAACATCTGGAAAAACAAAGGACTGCTGGGCTGCCAAGAGACCTAAGAGTCTAGCTCTGTCAGCCACTAATGTTGGACAAGTCTCTTAGCTCCATATCTACTTCACAGGATAGTTCCTGCCCAACCTGGGTGGGCTAAATGCTCTTAAAAAGTAAATAAGGGGATAAGGTGAGGGAACGGCAAGAGCTAAATTAGGATTAACTAGAAAGAGGCTTTCAAGGTTCAATCTTCTTCCTCCCATACTTTATCACCATTCTACAGAACACCCTTGACCTACAGTCACCATGGACTCTTACAGGACTCGCGGGTCTTTTACCACCCCTCTCAATCAGGCATGACTCATCGCCAAGACTTAACCAATTCGATTTCCACCGTGTCTCAAGCAATCGCCCACTTCCAAGTTATTGCCATCTACTTGACCTGGCCCCTCGGTGTGTTTTAAACAGACCACTGTCACAGAGAACTGCCTGGCCCTCCTGTCTCCTGCGCCTCACTTCCACGGCAGCATGGGACAGGCGGGGGTCTTGGGGGGGAGCGACCGCATCCTTCTAGGATTTCTGAAGCCCGGCAGCGGCTTCCAAGTGCGCCGAAAAGTCGCTGGTTCTGAAGGATAGCAGCGCCGGGCTCTGGAGAAAACGTGCACCTGAGTTTCCTCACCTTCGTCGCCTAGGCAGGTGGAGCTCTGATCCTCAGGCCGCCCTCCCTCTCCAGCGTCAGTGAGGACCACCACGGAGTGGCGGCTCCCCGCCCCACCGAGGGGGACGGCCGCGCCTCCTTTATCGTCTCGACCTTGCTCACCAGCAGCACCGTAGCCGCGGGGCCCTGTAGGGCTTGCTGGGAACCGGAGCCGACGCGCCTACTCGGCCTCACCCCCCAGGACGGACACGCAGCGCTCCCAGTCACCGCCCGGGGCCAGGCAGGACGTGCTCACGCACCACCGGGACGTGCTCACGCACCAGCGGATGTGCTCACGCACCAGCGGACGTGCTCACGCACCGAGGTCCACAGCCCACTTCGCGGACGACTTCTCACGAGGCAGAGTGAGAGCTTCGGCTGTGTCCGAGGACCCCGGGGAGGGTCCGGGTCGGGAGTCGCCGGGATCTGGCTCCACGCAAGCATCCTTGCCTTCCACACACCGCGGACAGGCGGGGAGGAGAGGTGAGGGGCCCGGCGCGGGAAAAGAGCAGCCGGGTTAGCCTTGGGGTTGTCTCTGTCCTCTGGTGTGGCCTAGGCCCCTTCTGGTGGGACATCACTTCGACTTCATCCATCCATGGACTTCACGGTAAAGTTAAAAGTTGCTATAATCTAGCAATCCTGTTAGGAAGTATATATACCCAGAAAAAAAACAGAATTCCAAAAGACACACGCACACACTTCACAATAGCCAGGGCGTGGAAGCTACCTCCATGTCCATCAACAGATGAACGGATAAAGACGTGGTACACGTATACAGTGGAATTCCTCAGCCGTAAAAGGGAGCAGAGATGGGTCATTTGTAGAGATGTGTGGCTGGATCTGTGGTCTGTCATACAGAGTGAAGTCATTAAGAGAAAAATACTGTGTATTACCACATACCTACAGAATCTAGAAAAATGGTGTAATGGTCTTATTTGCAAAGCAGAAGTAGAGATGTGCAGAACAAATGTATGGATACCGAGGCAGAAAGGGTGTGGGGGGCTGAGATGAATTGGGAGATTTGGGATTGACATATATACTCTTGTTGCAGTGTGTAAAATAGATATCTGATGAGAACCTACTGTGTAGCACAAGGAACTGATGATCTATGGTGACCGAAATGGGAAGGAAATCCAAAAAGAAAAAGAGGGGATATATGTAAACATAGAGCTGAGTCACTTTTCCATACCACAGAAACCAACACAACATTGTAAAGCAACTATAATAAAGTTAATTAAAAAATACTTTTTATAGTGAAAAGTAAACATTAAAAAAGAATCAGAGTAATTGTGTGTTAGTTGCTTCAGTTGTGTCTGACTCTTTGTGACCGTGTGGACTCTAGCCCACCAGACTCCTCTGTCCATGGGATTCTTGAGGTAAGAATACTGGAGTGGGTTGCCATTTCTTCCTTCTCCAGGGGATCTTCCTGACCCAGGGATTGAACCCAGGTCTCCTGAGGCTCTTGCATTGCAGCAGATTCTTTGCTGGTGAGCCACTAGGGAAGCCCTCTCAGAACCCCCAACAGAACCCTCCCCCCAACCCTTTAACTCACCCCCTTTAATCAGTTTCTTAAAACACATGTATCTCAAATAACATGTTACTGTATTTTTCTGAAGAATATGTTTTTTCCCCCATGTGGTCTTTCTGTGTTACATTTTTGAAGAAAATTACTTGAAATTTTCTTTAAAGTTGCATTTTAAGGCTAATAAATTTGAAATGAACCTTCAATTGAGCTTCTCTATAGACCATATTATATTGCAGAATGTACTGTCTCTACCATACTTAATAGGATCAAAACAAATTCTAAGTGGATGATATTCTCAATTCTTATGTGTTTTCAAGGCTACCTTTTGCCTCCACTCAGAGTACCTTTCTTCAGAGAGTATTTTTACAAGGCAAAGCTTGTGAAAGTAGTTTTCTTTATTTTGCCAAATTTATATTTTGCAAGTTTCAGTTCTCAATTTTACCCTAGTCTGAAACAGAAAAAATAGGACCTTTATTTTAAAAAAGTTTCTATAATTTGAGATATTCTGAAGTGCAGTTATAGAATTTCAACGCTAAATCTTGCACATCATTTGATTTGAATCATTTAATTTGTTCTTTTGTGGGAACATATTTTAGTGTCTTGTTGTTTTTATACCTTGTTATCAATAATTGGAAGTCTGAAAAACTGAAGCTTTTTGATCTTCCATTCATTCATGATGTTGATAAATTTTCTGAAACTATTTTGAAAAAATGTGGACCAAATTTAGAAGGCTCACTTATAAAGAATTTAACACCATTGTCGGGCACTTAGATTGATTTACAAAATATTTCTTTAAAGGCTTAAATTTGTCTAAAATCCTACTTATGGCCACCAGAAAAGAGAAAAACACATACTGCTTTGTATTCAAAATCATATTTTTCACAAAAAAGTGTGGTTCAGTTATTCTTACTATGTATATAATATTTATAAATTTCTATAGCTACTGCTACTGTTTGATGACTTGAGTGCAGGATAAATTATGTTGTACCACATCCAATTCCAAGCACATTTCTACTCCATAAATTTCTTTAGAAAGAACATGGTTTTACCATGACATTGTTCTCCATCAAAACCTGTATTTATATTATTATGTGAGGATAATATTAGTGTGAACTTTTTAAACACTGAATTTACAGTAGCAGTGATTCTTTTAACTGAGTTTATAATGGCATCTTGCTCAGTAATGTCAAATGTTTTACTCTCAACAGGGTGAAATTCCAAATGTTTTACTTTGGTACCATGAATTCCATTTGAAAAGTTAAGCCATTATTGAAAAACAATCATTTTGCAATATATAGTGTTGGATTGTTGTTTAGTTGCTGAGTTGTGTCTGACTCCTTTGCCACCCCATGCACTGTAGCCCATCAGGCTCCTCTATCCATGGGATTTTCCAGGCAAGAATACTGGAGTGGGTTGCCATTTCCTTCTCCAGGGGATTTTCCCTACCCAGGGATGAAACCCTGGTCTCCTGCATTGCAGGCAGATTCTGTACCGCTGAGCCACCTGGGAAGCCCCATAGCATCTGATTATACTCATGTAAAAATGGCATCATTTAATTGTTTGAAACATTTTTCTGCATTGGAGCCAGTGCATTAATAGCTACCTTCACTTTATGTTTGTGCACAAGAAAAATGGAAGAAAGTTGATGTTAGAGAGTTAATGTAGAGGAGCAGTTATTTCATCTAAAAGTCTTGTTTTGCTGCATACATTACCCAACTGTATATGTTGGGTCATTGTCTCCAGGCAAAATCTTTGGGAGTTGACATTGTTGCCTTAGCATATTTGTGTCTTCTGATTTTTGTGGAATCAATGGTATCATATAGTCCCCATTGTAGGTGGTCAGTTTTGATAAACATTCTGAAATGTTTAAGTTTATCATCAACTTTCTCATGAATGAAGTATTTAATGTTTGATTAAGCAATCCTTTTCAGTTTTTGAGCCCATTAATAGCAACATATTTGTTGCCAATTTTTAAAGTATTACCAAATAAACACATAATAGTTGTAGATTTATGCAGGGTATCATTAATGTTATTAATGAAAACACCATAGCAAGAGCAGTTAGAGTCCTTTCTGTTTTTTCTGTGACAGAGGACCACTCAGTCTTTATTTTCCATAAATATTTCACATACACCTGGTCTTGTTTTCCACTGACTGCACAAATGGTGGCCTGCTGACAGCCGGCATCTCTCAAATTCAGACAAAGGTCACCTCACAACCGGCTGGTATCCCACGGGGCCAGGGAAGGCAGCAACATCAATTATTTCTCCATTCCCCAGATGAGAAGGAGCTGTTCCTATCTGCCAGTTCCCTAACCCACTTTTTTTTGTTAAGTGAACACCTCATAAGCTGTCCTGGAAAGAGAAATGCTAAGTTGTATCACAAGTTGTATTATCCAGAAGCAGCTGCTGAGAGGAAGTTTGGGGCTCAAGATGTTTACTTGGGAACAGCACCCATGAGAGGACGAGGGGAAGGCAGGACTGGGCAGAGGGAGCTGTCCAACTGGGATGCAGGCTTGCCAAGGCCTTGGCTCACCTGATTGGGAGTTCTGGAATGAGTGTGGCCCATCAGAGTGTCCCTTATTGGGTCCAACTGGGCTGGATATTTATATTCACACCTCACCTGGCCGGGCTTCCCTTGTGGCTCCGATGGTAAAGAATCGGTCTGCAATGCAAGAGACCTGGGTTGGGAAGATCCCCTGGAGAAAGGAACAGCTACCCACTCCAGCACTCTTGCCAGGAGAATCCCATGGACAGAGGAGCCTGGCAGGCTACAGTCCATGGGGTCACAAAGAGTCAGACACGCCTGAGCAACTAAGACTCACCTGGTCGCTAGATCACCTAGTCACCAGTCTGGGTGTCCTAGAAGGGGCATGACGTTTGCTGGGGCCACCCTCTGCAGCTGAGGCACACGCCCAAGAAGCTGACAGCTAGATGCCGTCTTGCTCACTGCAGTGCCTGCAGCTGGGCAGCAAGCCCTGCTTTGAAGAGGCATCCAGGCATCGTTTTGTCCACCAGGTATTGTGTCCGAATAAGATCGGGCAAAGTGAGATATGTTATCTCGGCATCCTTTGATCTCATCGGAGTGAGAACACACTATTTGTATCTCGTATACTGCTGGACAAGTCTGTGGTAGGATGTGAAAGCACCAGATGGTGATTGCCGGAGGCCATGGCCTGCTGAGATGGAGACTGGTGCGCAGCAGTTTGTGAGGGAGTGTCCTCGGGATTCATAGCTCTGGCTAAAAGACAGAAGGATTGGGCAGAAGGAAAAACTGGCTTGGGAGATAGCTTCAGCATAGGCCAGCCCCATAAAGGAGCTCTGAAGTTAGTGGAGGGGACCATTTATACTTTCACATAAATCATCATTGGGCATAAGTGCCCCGGGAAGGACACCTCACGGGGCTTTCTGCCAGAAGCCTTCTTGCAGTTGGGGAAATCTTTCAGTTCTGATGGGGGTTCTGAGAGGGCTTCCCTGGTGGTTCAGCAGTAAAGAATCGGTCTGCAATGCAGGAGACACAGGTTTGATCCCTGGGTTGGGAAGATCCCCTGGAGGAGGGCATGCAGTTCACTCCAGTTTTCTTGCATGGACAGAGGAGCCTGGCAGGCTATAGTCCATAGGACTGCACAGAGTCAGATATGACTGAAACAACCTAGCACACCCAGGGATTCTGAGGGACACATCACAGCATCTCACCGGAAGTCTACTGATCCCTGGCTGACTCTAATGCAAATAATAATTACAGTGATACACTACTACCACTAATAACTCTTTGCGACCCCATGGACTGTACAGTCCATGGAATTCTCCAGGCCAGAATACTGGAGTGGGTAGCCTTTCCCTTCTCCAGGGGATCTTCCCAACCCAGGGATTGAACCCAAGTCTCCCGCATTGCAGGCGGATTCTTTACCAGTTGAGCCACAGGATAAGCCCAATAATAATAGTGAGTGAAGTGAAGTCGCTCAGTCGTGTCCGACTCTTTGTGACCCCATGGACTGTAGCCTACCAGGCTTCTCCATCCATGAGATTTTCCAGGCAAGAATACTAGAGCGGGTTGCCATTTCCTTCTCCAGGAGATCTTCCTGACCCAGAGACTGAACCTTGGTCTCCTGCAATGTAGGCAGACGCTTTACCATCTGAGGCACCAGGGAAGCCAATAATAACAATACTCTGTTAGGAAAAAAAATCCTGAACCAATGCTGAAAGAGAAAACCTGACACAACAGATATAAATGAAGACTGTCTTTAACCACCTTGAAGGTAAGCTGCTGATCCAAAAATCTTTTGAGCTGACTTACTGGAATTTTCACTCAAATGGAAAAGGATTTACATTGATTATTTAATCCATTTTGGCTAGAGTGCAGTACCACAGTGCTTCTTTAGTTTGCAGTATCTTCCTTCATTTTCAGCAGCCCCTATTTAGTCATATCTGCTTCCCCATCCTGATCACTCAGTAGACCTCACTGCCATCTAGAGTCATCTGGTTTCAGGTTCCAGCATGCCTGGCACCCAGTGATTTGGTCCCCGCTCTATGCATGGCCTTGCTCTCCCCCAGGCTGTGAGCAGAGGATTTTTCGCAACAATTGTAAAACATTGAAACTCATCCCCACCAATCCTTGAAAAGAGCCCAGGGAGCCCAAGCTGTTTCAAATGAGATGCTTCTGCCAGAAGAGTGTGCTGAGAGTGAGGGAGGCTGATGCATTTCGTTTCATTACGAACACAAGCGAGGGTCGAGAGGAGGTTAAAGTACCTTTATTTAGCTGTCAGTTATTATCTTGCCCAGCACACAGTGCTCTAGAATTGTGAGGGAGGAAGACACAGCGGAAGAGCTCTGGATGTGATGCAAGGAGGCTACCTTCTGTCCGTTCCAGCCCCTGGTGTTCTGGTTCTCCATGGATCAGTTCTTGCTCATTCCCAGTGCCTAGGAAAGTGTGGGGTTCACAGCTCAGAAGTGTGTCTTTGTTTTTAGGGTCCCTCCAGATGTAGCTGTGTAAAGAAAGAATAAAATAGGTATGGAACAAAGTTAAGGAATTGTAAAAGTCTTTCAGCTCGTGCTGCCCCATCCCATGTCTAAGTCTGTTACCCAAAGCACAATACACTGCTTCTGAATTAATATCTTGAAACCCAGTGACAAGTTATTAAATCTCCCAACATCATGTATCTGTTGTGAAGAGGCATTCTATTTGGGCATGTTTGGATATATGTTCACCCTTGAACCAAACTTTATGCCCAGGTGATTAGAGTCCTGTGATGACTCAGACCTAAATATTGCTTTCCTACTATTCTTTCTTGTTATTATCCTAGTAGATATATGTTGAAACTTTCCTTCTAGTCTTTATATTTCTTACTCCCTCCTGAAGATTGCATATTCCTTTGTATTTGTGCTGCATTTTGTGTAATTTCCTCAAATGTATTTGGAGTCAACTAATTTTGTCTTGAGCTGGTTCTCATCTGCTATATTCATTGAGTTTTAAAAATTTAATGAATAATTTCTTGACTATAAAATAGTTAAGATGTGTCCCTCATATATTTTATTGTGCTAAAAAAACACTTAACGTGAAATCTGTCCTCAGCAAATTTTTAAGTGTACAGCACAGTATTTTAGCTTTATGTACAATGTACAATGTTATACAGTAGATCTCTAGAACTTTTTCATCTTTCATCAACTTTCTTATAGACTAAAACTTTATACCCACTGAACAGTAACTTCTCATTTCTCCCCTTCCCACCCCCAACCACTGGTAACCACCATTCTACTTTCTGCTTCCATGAGTTTGACTACTTCAGATACGTCATATGATTGGAATTATGCAGTATTTGCCTTCATGTTGATTGGCTCTTTCATTACGTCCCCAAATGGCTTTATGTTAAAGCACCAGTGGCTTTACCATTATGTCCTCAAAGTTCATCCATGTTGTAGCACATGATAGGATTTTTTTCTTTTTAAAGTCTAATAATCCATTGTAGGTATATACCGTATTTTCTTTGTTCATCCATTTGTTCACAGACACTTAGGTTGTTATTGCTGCTACTGCTGCTAAGTCGCTTCAGTCGTGTCCGAGTCTGTGTGACCCCATAGACGGCAGCCCACCAGGCTCCCCCGTTCCTGGGATTCTCCAGGCAGTAACGCTGGAGTGGGTTGCCATTTCCTTCTCCAGTGCATGAATGTGAAAAGTGAAAGTGAAGTTGCTCAGTCGTGTCCGACTATTTGCTACCCCATGGACTGCATCCCACCAGGCTCCTCCGTCCATGGGATTTTCCAGGCGAGAGTACTGGAGTGGGGTGCCATAAGTTGTTACTACCTCTTGGTTATTGTGAATAATACTGCTGTGAACTAGGGAGTGCAGATGCGTCTTTGAAATCCTAATTTCATTTTCTTTTTTTTGGACAGATATCCTAAAGTAGGATTGCTTGATCATGAGCTGTTCTATTTTAATTTCTTGAGTAACTTGCATTCTGTTTTCCATAGTGGCTATGCCAATTTACATTCCCTCCAACAGTGCACAAGGTTTCAGTTTCTCTCCACATCCTCACCAAGGCTTGAAATTCTTTTGTTTTGTGCTTTGAGGATGGCCACACAAGCAGGTGTCAGGTGATATTGCATTGTGGTTTTGATCTGCATTTCCTTGATGATTAGTGACATTGAATATCTTTTTATGTACCTATGGGTACACATATGTGTTCTTTGGAGACATGTCTATTTAAGTCCTTTGCCTATTAAAAAAATTTTTTTTGTTATTGACTTGTAGGAGTTCTTATGTGTTTTTGGATATTAACTCCTCAGATATATAGTTTACAAATATTTTCTCTCATTCTGTGGATTGTTTTGTGTATTCCGTTGATAGTCCTCTGCTGCACAAAAGCTTTTTAGTTATGTAGTTCAACTTGTCTGTTTTTACTTTTGTTACCATATCTGAGAAATCATTGCCAAGACCAATGTTATGAAGTCTTCCCTATGTTTTATTCTAAAAGTTTTATACTTTTTGGTCATGCATTTAAATCTTTATTCTATTTTGAATTTATTTTGAGGCATGATATAGAAAAAGGGTCCAGTTTCATTCTTTAGCCCGTAGGTATTTAGCTTTCCAGGCACATTTGTTGTTTTTTTTTCTTATTTATTTATTTAATAAATTAATTTAAGTATTAATTAATGTGTTATTTCTTTTCATTTCTTTTCTTTTTATTTTATTTCTATTTATTTCTTTTATTTATTTATTTTCTTAATTATTTCTTTTTTAATTTATTTAATAAATAAATACAAATATTTATTTGGCTGTGCTGGATTTTAGTTGCAGCATATAGGATCTTCAGTTTTTGTTGTGGCATGTGGGATCTTTAGCTGTGGCCCGTGGGACCTAGTTCCCTGATCAGGGCTTGAACCTAGGCCCCATGCATTCGGAGTGCGGAGTCTTAGCCACTGGACCATCAGGGAAGTGCCCAGGCACATTTGTTGATGAAACTATCCTTTCCTCATTGTGTAGTCTTGGCACCCTTGTCAAAGGTCATTTGACCATATGTGCATGGGTTTATTTCTGAGCTGTTCTGTTCCATCTGTTTATGTCTGTCATTCTATCAGGACCATACTGTTTCAATTACTGTAGCTTTGTAACATATTTTGAAGTCTGAAAGTGTGAGGCATCCAGCTTTGTTCTTAAGATTATTTTGGAATAAATACTTTTTTTTTTTTAACGTTTAAAGCAATATGTTTTTTGTTTTTGTTTTTAACTTGTGTCTTCTTTTTCCTTAGTGTAAGCTATTTGATTTTAGTTTCCATTCTTATTTTATAATCTCTTTCAGATTTTGTCAGCTATTGTAAAATATTGGTACTACATCTGTTAATGGTTGTATCTGCTCTTCTCCTTCAAATGGTTTCATTTCTTATGTGTTTGCAACTTTTTTTGTTGTGAGCTTTTGTTGTTTTCTTCATGTAAATCAGACATTCCCTGGTGCTCAGTTTTGCACTTACTTTTGCTTGGATTTCAGGGATTCACTAGTGCTAGAGAAGTTTTCGTAATATCCTCTTGATTGGAGTTTATTACACTCCTTGGGCTTTGTAACTTCTGATGCTGTTTCTGTTATAGGGTTTCAGTTTCATGAAAGGCTTTTTTTCCACTCAGATTCCCAGCAATTTGCAAGTCTTCCTTTCCTCTTCCCTGAGCTGATTGGTAAAGTTTTTCTAATCTTCTTTATCCAGACAGGGAAATCCTTTCAGGAACTTCATCCTCTGCAGGACTCTTTTCCTGCCTCACACTGTCCCCAGGCCCTATCCCCTTTTTCCACCTGCAAGGTAGAATACACCACCTCACCCCCACCCTGCTCCCCACTCTAGCATCCAGGGCTGATACACATACCCAGGCCACCGTGGGCTTCTCTTTCAACAGTTGTCAGCATTGCCACACAGTGTTTGAGTTCTTTTTTCATCTTGGTTTCTTAAGGTTTTTCTCTTCCTTTCTCCCTTCTTTCCTCCTCTCCCTCCTTCCCTTCTTCTGAATTGACTATGCATTATATTTTATTGCTCTGTGCTTTTACCCAGCATTTCTGTTGTATTCAGTTGGATCAGTAGTATCTCTGTGTGGAGGTGATGGTAGTAGAAGGATGCAACTGAATTCAGCTCATGTTGACCAAGGATCTTGATCTTGAGTGATCTTCTAAAAATAAAATATATCTTGTTACCCTCAGTTAAAACCTGCTGATGACTTGCTATTTTGCTTGGGTAAATGTCAGGGGATGTTCAACTTTAAGGAGTCCAATATGTTGCATTTTTCTTCCTTTGTGTGCCATTTCTCAAGGATTCTCTGTTCCTTATCAGTTCCTATTCAGGGAACGAGTAGAGCTGCACACAGTTCTCAGGACTGAGATCATGGGAAAGGTTACCTGCTGGGATTCCTTTCAGTAACTCCCTTCAGTGACTCTTTTCAGCATCAGTGACCTCGAATGTATTAGACTATCCATTTTCTTGCAACTGATGGAATTTCATTCTTTGTAATGGCTGAGTAATCATTTTACTAAAGATATATAAGCCTTCATTTCTGCTAATAAAATACCCTTGCTCCACTAGAGACTTGGGTCCCCCTCATCCTTCTTTCTGTCTTCATTCTCTTTGGAGCATGGAAACCTGCCGAGCTCACTCTCTCTCCCAGGCTTTCAAGACCTGCTTGAGAGGACACCCTGTGCCTTTGTGAGTGGTACAAGTCCTGTGCAAGGGCTTTATTGGTTTTCCACATAACCCGAGAGGCACTGCTCTCTCTCTCTCTCCTTTTCTCTCTTTCTATTCTTTGACTCCTGTCCACCAGGTTCTGGTCTGTATTAATGACTGACAGGTAAACACTTCAGAGTCCTTATTTTGGCTTAAAGTGTCCTATATGAGTTGACCTTATTTCCCTTTGCAGCCAGAGATTGTGGTACTTCCTCCCTCATTCAGCACAGCCTTCTTTCTTTTTCTTAAGAGTAGTTGTTTCTGCCTGGAAATGTCTGCATCTGGTTGTCCGGGTGACAAAATTGTCACCTTCCTAAAAAGGCCTACCCTGATAACCCTACCAAAAGTACATCCCCACTCCTTCCTCTCATATCATCCCGATTCATAGTCTTCATGACACTTATCACTATGTTAAGTTTGTACTTGTTGATTATTTATTTTGGAGGCCAGTCTGACAGGACTTGCTGATGAAGAAGGAAAGAAATAATCAAGGATGAATTCTGGATCTGGAGTTTGAGCAAGGGAGCAGATGCCTGTGAGAGAAATAGGTATGGGATGGAAATTGAGTTATGATTAAAAGGTTTATATTTGAGATTTCTATTCTTCATCCTAATGAATACATCAAGTGGGAAGTTGCATATAAAAGCCTGAAACTCAAATGAAAGTCAGGAATGGCGATATAAGCTTGGGCATCATCAGCATACAAAATAATACTGAAAGTCATATGACCAGATGCTAGGACCCAGGGAAAGAGTGAAGAGTCATTAGACAAGAGAAGGAAATACATCTTTTGAAGCAATTACCAATGTGACATAGAGCTGCAAGGTAATTCCTTTGAACAAGCATACACAAAACAAGGGAAGGCCTTTTCATGAAGAAATTAAGCAGCATGTTCCAAACTTTATTTAATTAACTTACCTCTTGCTCTTGTCAGTGGGAAGGTTGGTGCATGGAAACAGTGATGGTCTCAGTATATTTCCAAAGGAGGAGAAAGAGCTTTTCTTGACTCTCTCTCCAAACATGGTATGACCTTCCCAAACAAATGTACACAAGGATTTCATGAATATTGATTCTTTCCTTCTTTTCCATGGAAATTGATGTGGGGTATTCTGACAGAGAGGACTCATGAGTTTTGTCCAACACACTTCGGTTAGAAATCTCTGGGAAGTTTTATCTTGGCATTATCTTTGAAGGCTGGAGAATGGACCAAAAGAGAATTTTCTTCTCTCCTTATTTTGGGGACATTAAACTAAGCAATTGTGCAACTTATTTGGTCTTCAGAGGAGCAGAGTAATGCTAAATTTCTTCAGACAGTTTAGTCCAAGGTGGGAATTATGCTGGAATGAACAGACTCTCTGTTCTGCTCTGACTTCCTTGAGCTACAGATCAACATCTTGCATTTAAATCTAACTTACTGCTCTCATTGTCTTCTAGACTTATTTAGGCTATAAAAGGTTTGCCTAGAGATATGGTGTTGTTTATGCATATGGTATGTCTGCAACTATGCAGTATAGCAATGCTTTTGCTTTTTACTTTCAGTCAAAACAAAATTAAAGGATCATATTCACCCTTATTCAGGGGGTAATGAGGAATATTTTAAAGTTCGTGTTTCATAGATCTTTCATCAAGAATAGGACCGAAGTTCCAAATGAGATGTATTTTCTGTAATACATGTAGTGCCGCATCCTGAAATAGCTATTATTTTTTGTCATTCTGATTTTCTGGGCAGACAGTTGGATATTAAACAATAAAAAATAAGTTTTCATACATGACATTTCATTTTTGGATAACCAGCAACCAAAATTCCCAGGCATTGGGATTAGTGTATTCATCTCCATAGGTGTCCATAAATGAAATGTCACCTAAAGCAGTAGACACACTTCATTACTATCACATCCCAAACTTTCCTTCTGTAAAATATTTTATTAAAATTAAATGAAAAACCAAACCTTCACAATGATTGTTCCAGCAGCTTTAATGGGTTTTTGGATAGAACACACCCCCGACAATTCTACAGTGGGTATTTTATTATGCACAAGACAGTTGTTCTGAGAATATTATACTATTCTTTTCTCATCTTTTTGGCTGTGTGATGAATCAATTAAATTGCAACTTATAAATTTCTGCTTAAAATCTCTGAGAAAATAGCTCTTGTTTCTATTTATAGGTGTGGTATATACTTCCTGAAAATGTTTCCTCTCTCCTAATCACTTTCTCCTTTCTCATCATCTGGCTGTTCATTTAGCAAATATTTATTTACATGCTAGGTTACTGTGTTCATTCTTAGGCTGTGTTCTAAGTTCTTAGTACTGTGTTCAATCAAAGTCCATAGGCCCTTATAGAGGTTATAATTTAGCCAGGTAGTCCCATGACAATACAATGAGTGACAAAATCAGCTTTTCATATTTATTATATATTTACTATTTGCCAGATGTTCTTCTAGGTGAGGTCATGTCTTAAATCACTTAATCATTACACTAAGATGTGGGAAAGTCCTAAACTTATCCAAGGTCACGTGGCCAGAAGTGGCACTAACAATACAAAGAGATGAGATACAGGGCTTGTTGTTGTTTAGCCACTAAGTCTGTTAGACTCTTTTGTGACCCCATGGACTGTAGCCTGCCAGGCTCCTCAGTCCCTGGGATTTCCCAGGCAAGAATACTGGAGTGGGTTGCCATTTCCTTCTCCAGGGAATCTTCCTGACCCAGGGATCGAATTTGCATTGGCAGGCAAATTCTTTACCACTGAGCCACCAAGAAGTCCAAGATATAGGGAGTTGAGGATATTGTGAAGATGTGATGTAAAGGCTCTTGACCTGATGTCTTAGTCTGTTCAGGCTGTCAAAACAAAACAACATAAGTTGGGGGTGGTTGTTAAACAACAGAGATTTATTTTCTCAAAGTTCTGGAAAAGCTGGAAAGTCCAAGATCAAGCTTTGCCAGAGTTCATTTTCTGGTGAGAGCTTTCTTCTCTGGATTGTAGATGGCTGCCTTCTTGTGTCCTTACATAGGAGAAAAAGGGCAATCGCTCCAGTGTCTCTTCTTTTAAGGGCACGAACCCCATCATGAAGGCCCCTTCCTCATGACCTCATCTAAACCTAATTACCTCCCAGAGGCTCTGTCTCCAGATACCATCACATTGGAAGTTAGGGCTTCAACATATGAATTCTAATGGGACATAATTCAGCCATAGCACCTGGTTTTAGGTTTTCCAGGTCAGGTATTACAAATCTCTCTCCAGATCAGAAATACTATTTATCAGCTATGAATAAGACTTTAAAAATACTTGTCTTTGCTGGATCTCAAAATAATTATAATGGATTTCAGTGTGTATTAGCTTTTTAAGATCTTTAAGCCTTGGTTTTCTCATCTATAATTTGGGAGAAGAGCTTCATACTTGCTATATACAGCATTTCTATATGTTAATGGTATATATTTCCATGTATGAATGTATATGTGAATGGTAAGGTGTGCATGTATGTGTGGGGGGCAGTCAGTGATCTTTTTTTGGCATTTTCATATGTGCAGCATTTTTAAAATAAAGTTCATTTTAAAGCATGTGGCAAAATATATGTGTATTACTCACCTAATCATCATAAGTGAGATGTTATTTGTTTTTTCTTGTCCTTTTTACATGTGTAGAAACTGAGCCCAAGAGATCATGTTTCTTTTCCAAGATCATGCATAAAGTCAGTAGGTGGACAAGTTTGGTACACGGACCTCTGATTCTGGATCGCTGCTTTTCCTCTGCCCCATGACTGCCTGGTGCTTGTGTACATGTTTTCTGATACCTGGGACCTAAAAAAGATACCTATTCTCTGTTGTATGCTTAGGTGACATTTCATTTTGTTTCTTTGCCATCCTTGACTACACCACAGTGTTCAGTGCATTTTGGACATATTGGCTTCCAGCCAGCCCCCCACGCACCCATTTCTATTTGCCTCACCTCAGCTCACGTATGTTGTTACTAAGAGTCCTCGTTTACTCTTGTTCAGTGTACAGGCAGCCTTGCAGAGCTTTACTGCAACTACCAGGACTCCAGTGGTAGGAAAACAGTCACGTTTCAGAAATGTGAGCTGCTTTTGCTGATTTTTAAGACTAAAAACAGTTTTCTTTATACATGCAGAAATTTAAGCATTTGAATCATTTCATAAAATCTATACATTGGGTCATATCATAATACCTTTTTCTAAGCGAAATATTTTTTTCTTTATTTGCCCTTACCTACCCTTTCCTGACCTGTGTCAGTTTCCGCCCCTAGCTAGCCCATGTGTATAATCTAGCATGTGCCCTTCCAAATCATTCTCAGTGCTCAGCTTGTAAAGTCACATGTAAACATACAGACATGTATATGTATAATATATATATATTTTTAAATTTTCTTTACTTTATTGTGTTGTTTTTGCCATACATTGACATGAATCCACCATGGGTATACATATGTTCCCCCTCCAGAACCCCCCTCCCTCCTTCCTCCCGATTCCCTCTCCCTGGGTCATCCCAGTGCACCAGCCCCGAGCATCAACCCTGGGCTGGCAGTGATTTCACATACGATAATTAACATGTTTCAATGCCATTCTCCCATATCATCCTACCCTTGCCCTCTTCCACAGAGTCCACGAGACTGTTCTGTACATCTGCGTTTCTTTTGCTCTCTCGCATGCAGGGTTCTCCTTACCATCTTTCTAAATTCCATATATATGCGTTAGAATACTGTATTTTTGTTTTTCCTTCTGGCTTACTTCACTCTGGATAATGGGCTCCAGTTCCGTCCACCTGAGTAGAACTGATTCAAATGAATTCTTTTTAATGGCTGAGTAATATTCCATTGTGTATATGTACCACAGCTTTCTTATCCATTCGTCAGTTGATGGGCATCTAGGTTGCTTCCATGTCCTGGCTATTGTAAACAATGTGGCGATGAACATTGGGGTACACGTGTCTCTTTCAATTCTGGTTTCCTCGGTGTGTATGCCCAGCAGTGGGATTGCTGGGTCATATGGCAGTTCTATTTTCAGTTTTTTAAGGAATCTCCACACTGTTCTCCATAGTGGCTGTACTAGTTTGCATTCCCACCAACAGTGTAAGAGGGTTCCCTTTTCTCCACATCCTCTCCAGCAATTATTGCTTGTAGACTTTTGGATGGCAGCCATTCTGACTGGTGTAAAGTGATATCTCATTGTGGTTTTGATTTGCATTTCTCTGATAATGAGTGATGTTGAGCATCTTTTCATGTGTTTGTTAGCCATTTTTATGTCTTCTTTGGAGAAATGTCTGTTTAGTTCTTTGGCCCACTTTTTGATTGGGTCGTTTATTTTTCTAGAATGGAGCTGCAGGAGTTGCTTGTATATTTTTGAGATTAATTGTTTGTCCTTTGCTTCATTGGCTATTGTTTTCTGCCATTCTGAAGGCTGCCTTTTCACCTTGCTTGTAGTTTCCTTTATTGTGCAGAAGTTTTTAATTTTAATTAGGTCCCATTTGTTTATTCGTGCTTTTATTTCTGATATTCTGGGAGGTGGGTCATAGAGGATCCTACTTTGGTTTATGTCGGAGAGTGTTTTGCCTATGTTTTCCTCTAGGAGTTTTATAATTTCTGGTCTTATGATTAGATCTTTGATCCATTTTGAGTTTATTTATATATGTGTGTTTTACAAAACACGTCGTCATTTTACAAAAAATGGTTTCATATTATTTTCTTATTTGCACAGTGCATTATCTTGCTTTTTTCTTACTTTTTTTAAACCACTTTCCACACCTTCTCTTTTCCACTCTTGGTAGGTTCCTCACCCCTCCCCCTAATTGAAAATAGAATCTGTCAACACATTTCATACCCCAAGTTCCAAATTTCAAACCTACTGACTATCCTACATCCACCTTGTCCCTTCCTTTTTGGAATAAATTTCCAACAAAAAAGTCTCCTTTCTCCAGTCTAAGTTTCTGTAGCCCCTGCTTATTTTATCTTTCTCATATTTGTATCCTTAAGTCTCTAATCTCTAATCAACAGCCAGTCATTAAATATTAGCATCTTCCTACATATAGTAAAATAAAATAAAAGCATCCCACTAACAGCACAGTCCTTGCAGTTGCTGCCTTAGCTCTCACCCTTCTTCCAGATAAACTCTTAAAAGGGTTGTTTCTCTTGTCATCTCTACTTCTGTGCCACTCACAAACCCTGTGCAGCCCCAGACACCTCATTCCCTTTTCCCACTCTGGCCTGGCCTCTGCACGGCCAGTCCTGCTGCCTAGAAAACATTTTTCCCTACTTGCTCCTGTTCTGTTGCTAACTCCTACTCATTACTTATGTTTCATCTTCATCATTCTTCTAGGAGTTGATTAGAAGCCTCTTCTATGCATATCAAAGTTTCCCATAATAAACTGCCAAATCACATGAAATGACCAAATTAAGGCATCCCTGATTTTCCTTTTTGCCTCTTCAGCCCTCATTCTCCTCTCCTGAGATAGCTGAGGCTTCTCCATGCTTTTGTGGCACTTAACCACAATCTGTTTCTAGTATTCTTTTCTATTTGTCTGTCCACTAGACCATGAACTGCCAGAATGGTGCTAGAAATTTGAAGCAGCAATAATTTGAAATTTGAAGCAGTCCAGTTGTTGAATTGTACTGATTTGAAACATAATTGATTATGGCTCCATAATATTACATTATTTACATGGCTGTTTTTCTCTCTGACTTTCTTACTGTTTTCCTATTTTTAGACATTTAGGATTTTGTTGGTGTTTACTATTATAAATAAGGCTGTGATGAAGATCTTTGTGATTGAAGCTCTGTTTGAAATTATTTACATAGATTTGAGAAGTAAGCCAGAAGGAAAAACAACAATACAGTATACTAACGCATATATATGGAATTTAGAAAGATGGTAACAAGAACCCTGCATGTGAGACAGCAAAAGGAACACGGATGTATAGAACAGACTCATGAACTCTGTGGAAGAGGGCAAGGGTGGGATGATATGGGACAGTGGCATTGAAACATGTTAATTAACATATGTGAAATCAATCGCCAGCCCAGGATTGATGCTCAGGGCTGGTGCACCAAGATGTCCTGGGGGGAGGGAGGAGGGAGGGGGGTTCTGGAGGGGGAGCATATGTAAACCCATGGCGGTTTCATGTCATTGTTTGGCAAAACCAACACAATAAAGTAAAAAAAATTAAAAAAAAAAGTTGAAGTATTTAAGTAAAAAGGTATGATCATTTTAAAGACAACATCCATTGTCAGATTGCTTTCCCACTATTATTATACAATTAAAATTGCCCTTTATGTGACTGTTTTACAAATTGTATTTCAGACCTCTGTGTAGCATGAATACACATCTAACGACATCACTGCATTGGAAGCATTGCAGTAGCTGTCTAAGTTTCCCATTTATCTTCTCTAAGAATATTGCCTGAGTGCAGAGGCCCTGGGGAACTGGAAGCTTGCAGGCCTGAGAGACTGAGTAGCTGGACTTGGATCATTTCTTGCTGAAGAAATCTATATACTCAGTGACCTGGAGATCATTGGAACTGCTCTTCAAATCTTGTTGTGAGAGAACAAGGATCCTTCCTACTCTCTGTGATCAGTTTAAGGGCAAGGTTTGATGGGAATTCTGGCTTCAGTTTTTCCTTTCTTGGTTTGACCCAGTGGGGCCATCTTGCTTTCTTCTTTTAACAATAGAGCATAGAAAATGCTTCAGGACTACTGTCAGAACTCTGGTAATTCTTTCATTATTTTAAAATTCAAAATGGATAATTTAAGACATATAAATATGGGGGAAACCACATGATGAATTCTCATTACCTATCAGCTGGCTTCAACAACTCTTGGCATTTCGACAATCTTATTTCATATATTCTGCTTGACTTTAAAATGTTTTCACTTATTTTTGCTGAAATCTTTTTGCACAAACCTTGACTTGGTTATTTTTGTCCACTAAACACTTCTGTATGTTTCACTAACATAGATGCTTTTTAAAAGAATAGCCATAATACTATTCTCACTTAAAATTTACAATAGGCTTTAAAAGCATCTTATATCCAGTTCATGTTCAAATTCCTTTGATTGCCTCAAAAAAGCCTTTCTTTAATAGTTGATTTGTTTGAATGAGGATTCAAATGTTAAATGCTGCATTTTCCTGATATGTCTTATGAATATTTTTAAAATTTATGACAGTTTTCCATTTCTCTCCCCCTTTAATGCCCCAGTTATTGAAGAAACCAGGTTATTTTCCTCATAGTATTTCCCATTTTCTAGATTTGGCTTATTTTATCCTATGATGTCACTTACCTTCATCTACTTTGTCTTCTCTTAATTGATTATAGAGGATTGATGAGATTCAGGTTTTATTTCTTTAGAAAGAATACTTAATAGCTGGTGACATCCATGCTTCCTCTTTCATCAGCATCAGGAAGAACAGAATGTTGGCTGGCCCTCTTAAAGTGACATCAAAATTGATCTGTGGGTTCAAGTGTGGTCAGCTTCCTTTTGCCAATATAAACTTCCTTATTAACCTTTCCTAATGGTTTTAGTGGCCCTTGCTCTCTGTGACTTACTGTATGAGGGTCCCTCTGGCACAAACTCCACTCCTGCCTCCACCAGGAGTCTCCTGTGGAGGCCTGCTGCAGGGTCAAGGGCACTGAGAGAAGCAGTGCATGCACAGAACCTTTTGAAGGAGACCGCCATTATCTTCATTACCTCCACCATAGTTTGGTCTCAGGTCAAACAACAGGGAGGGAACACAGCCCCACCCATCAACAGAAAATTGGATTAAAAATTTACTGAGTATGGCCCTGCCCATCAGAACAAGACCCAGTTTCCCCCTCAGTCAGTCTCTCCCATCAGGAAGCTTCCATAAGCCTCTTATTACTGTGCATCAGAAGGCAGACAGACTGAAAACCTCAATCACAGAAAATTAATCAAACTGATCATATGGACCACAGCCTCATATAACTCAGTGAAGCTATGAGACATACAGTGTAGGGCCACCCAAGACGGATGCGTCATGGTGGGGAGTTCTGACAAAATGTGGTCCACTGGAGAAAGGAATGGCAAAGGACTTCAGTATTCTTGCCTTGAGAACCCCATGAACAGTATGAAAAGGCAGAAATATAGGACACTAAAAGATGAACTCACCAGGTCAGTAGGTGCCCAATATGCTACTGGAGATCAGTGGAGAAATAACTCCAGAAAGAATGAAGAGATGGAGCCAAAGCAAAAACAGTGCCCAGCTGGTGATGTGACTGGTGATGGCAGTAAAGTCCAATGCTGTAAAGAACAGTACTGCATAGGAACATGGAATGTTAGATCCATGAATCAAGGCAAATTGAAAGTGGTCAAACGGGATGGCAAGGGTGAACATCGACATTTTAGGAATCAGTGAACTGCAATGGACTGGAATGGGTGAATTTAACTCAGATGACCATTATATCTATTACTGTGGGCAAGAATCACTTAGAAGAAATGGAGTAGCCCTCATAGTCAACAAAAGTATCTGAAATGCAATTCTTGGGTACAGTCTCAGAAACAGAATGATCTCTGTTCATTTCCAAGGCAGACCATTCAATATCACAGTAATCAAAGTCTGTGCCCCAGTCAGTAATGCTGAAGAAGCTGAAGGTGATTGGTTCTATGAAGACCTGCAACACCTTCCAGAACTAACACCCCAAAAGATATCCTTTTCATTAGAGGGGACTGGAATGCAAAAGTAGAATTTTAGGAAATACCTGGAGTAACAAAAAATTTGGTCTTGCAGTGAATGAAGAAGAATGAATGAAGCGGAAAGAACAGAATGAAGCAGGGCAAAGGCTAAGTATTTTGCCAAGAAAACACACTGGTCATAGCAAACAACCCTCTTCCAAAAACACAAGAGAAGACTCAACACATGAATATTATCAGATGTTCAACACCAAAATCAGATTCATTGTATTCTTTGCAGCCAAAGATGGAGAGGCTCTATACAGTCAGCAAAAACAAGACCAGGAACTGACTGTGGCTCAGATCATGAACTCCTTATTGCCAATTCAGACTTAAATTGAAGAAAGTAGGGAAGACCACTAGATCATTCAGGTATGACCTAAATCAAATCCCTTACGATTATACAGTAGAAGTGACAAATAGATTCAAGGGATTAGATCTGAGAGACAGAGTCCCTGAAGAACTATGGATGGAGCTTCATGACATTGTACAGGAGGCAGTGATCAAGACCATCCCCAAGAAAAAGAAATGCAAAAAGGCAAAATGGTTATCTAAGGAGGTCTTACAAATAGCTGAGAAAAGAAGAGAAGTGAAAAGCAAAGGAGAAAAGGAAAGCTGTACCCATCTGAATGCAGAGTTCCAAAGAATAGCAAGGAGAGATAAGAAAGCTTTCCTCAGTGATCAGTACAAAGAAATAGAGAAAAACAATAGAATGGGAAAGACTAGAGCTCTCTTCAAGAAAATAAGAGATACCAAGGGAATATTTCATGCAAAGATGGGCTCCATAAAGGACAGAAACAGTATGGACCTCACAGAAGCAGAAAATATTAAGAAGAGGTGGCAAGAAAACACAGAAGAACTATACAAAATAGATCTTCATGACCAGATAATCACAATGGTGTGATCACTCACCGAGAGGCAAACATCCTGGAATGTGAAGTCAAGTGGGCCTTAGAAAGCATCACTATGAACAAAGCTAGAGGAGGTGATGGAATTCCAGTTGAGCTATTTCCAATCCTCAAAGATGATGCTGTGAAAGTGCTGCACTCAATATGCCAGCAAATTTGGAAAACTCAGCCGTGGCCACAGCACTGGAAAAGGTCAGTTTTCATTCCAATCCCAAAGAAAGGCAATGCCAAAGAATGCTCAAACTACCGCACAATTGCATTCATCTCACACGTTAGCAAAGTAATGCTCAAATGTCTCCAAGCCAGGCTTCAGCAATATGTGAACTGTGAACTTCCAGATGTTCAAGCTGGTTTTAGAAAAGGCAGAGGAACAAGAGTTCAAATTGCCAACATCCGTTGAATCATCGAAAAAGCAAGACAGTTCCAGAAAAGCGTCTGCTTTATTGACTATGCCAAAGCCTTTGACTGTGTGGATCACAATAAACTGTGGAAAATTCTGAAAGAGATGGAAATACCAGACCACCTGACCTGCCTATTGAGAAATCTGTATGCAGGTCAGGAAGCAACAATTAGAAATGGACATGGAACAACAGATTGGTTTCAGATTGGGAAAGGAGTATGTCAAGGCTTTATATTGTCATCCTGCTTATTTAACTTATATGCAGAGTACATCATGAGAAACGCTGGGATGGAGGAAGCACAAGCTGGACTCAAGATTGCTGGAAGAAATATCAATAACCTCAGATATGCAGATGACACACCCTTATGGCAGAAAGTGAAGAGAAACTAAAAAGCCTCTTGATGAAAGTGAAAGAGGAGAGTTAAAAAGTTGGCGTAAAGCTCAACATTCAGAAAACTGAGATCATGGCATCTGGTCCCATCAATTCATGACAAATAGATGGGGAAACAGTGGAAACAGTATCAGACTTTATTTTTCTGCGCTCCAAAATTACTGCAGATGGTGACTGCAGCCATGAAATTAAAAGACAGTTGCTTCTTGGAAGAAAAGCTATGACCAACCTAGACAACATATTAAAAAACAGACACATTATTTTGCCAAAAAGGTCCATCTAGTCAAAGCTATGGTTTTTCCAGTAGTTATGTATGGATGTGAGAGTTGGACTATAAAGATAACTGAGCTCCAAAGGATTGATGCTCTTGAACTGTGGTGTTGGAGAAGACTCTTGAGAGTCCTGTAGACTGTAAGGAGATCTAACCAGTCCATCCTTAAAGAAATAAGTCCTGAATATTCATTGGAACGACTGATACTGAAGCTAAAGCTGAAACTCCAAACTTTGGCCACCTGATGCAAAGAACTGACTCTTTGAAAAAGAGCCTGATACTGGCAGTGATTGAAGGCAGGAGGAGAAGGGGATGACAAAGGATGAGATGATTAGATGTTATCACCAACTTGATGGACATGAGTTTGAGCAATTTTTGGGTGTTGGTGATGAACATGGAAACCTGGCGCACTGCAATCTATGGGGTCGCAAGAGTTGGACATGACAAAGTGACTGAACTGAATGGTTTTAGCATTCAGAAGTGAACATTAGTTATATCCATTATTTCACT
This sequence comes from Antilocapra americana, assembly GCA_007570785.1. Taxonomy (NCBI): domain Eukaryota; kingdom Metazoa; phylum Chordata; class Mammalia; order Artiodactyla; family Antilocapridae; genus Antilocapra; species Antilocapra americana. The sequence goes on along the minus strand of ML661908.1, from coordinate 5,517,786 downwards.
CAGAGTTCAAGAATGATTTTCTAAATCTTTCGGTATGTTTCTGCTTTTATTTTCTAGGGTTCTTCTGTGAGGACCTCTCCTTTGTCAATCATTGGTAATCCCCCAAGGTGTTAGGAAAGACAGAATAAAGGCTTTATTCTGTTTACTTGTCAAGTTTTAAAAAAATGAGTTGGTGTTTTAAGAACCAATAGTGATGGTCAGTTACATGTTTGGACTCATAGATTTTCATATTTATATATTTTATTTGCAGTTATTATTTTTGTTGATCTTTGGCCAGTGGAAACCCCTCAGATTTTCTCCTTTTGTTTTAATAAGACCCCAGTAATTCATGATGTCTTCCATGCTTTCTGGCACAATAAGATATACTAGATTTAGTATATTTTCTACACCAAATCTGGATTGAGTCATTTCTCCAAGGAAGAATGTTCCCTTTTATTGGAAAATGCTATTTAAAGACCACCATCTTGGTTCTAGAAGTAAATTCATTGATTTTTTTTTTAATGATTCTGTGATATTCCATGACATGCCATGATGTGTTTAACCACTGTCCATTACTGGCATTCATTTTTCCTTCAGTTTTGTCAGGTTTTTTCTTTCAATTACAAAGCCATATAGAAGATACAAGAAAACAGTATAAGAAGGTTGCTGTGGTCCTTGCATCATTAACAGAAATTGTAAAATTGAAAACCAATACAAGAAGAGTTGAAATTTTTAGTATAAATTCTGGTAACCAAGTAGTTCTTGGGCATTATGTGAAGACTAAAGGGAAATAATATTTGTTTACATAGATAAAGAATTTCTCCTCTTCTTCCTAGAGCTCATCATTAAAAAGACAAGAAGTTGATACTCTCTTCTTTACTCTCTTGGTTGGAAAGGAATTTTCCTTCCTTCCCTCAGGGATCTCAGCAGAAACATATTTTCTGTTTACTTTTTCTAACTGTGCTTCTGGCAAAGGGATGCACACAAGCTCTCCAAATCATGAAGCAGCTTGGACCTCTCATCAGCTCCATACAACTTTGGTGGAGGTACAGCTGTGTGCCATACTGGCAGTACATTTTATTCTTGTAGAGGGCATTCTTGCTTTCTTGATTCTGTATTTTATTTCTTTGCCAGTCATCAGACAGTGTGCAATGGAGGAAACAAAATTTATTGAGAGCTTTCGGCTCTGTGACTAGCAATAACCATTCCTGGCTGGTTACAATGTTCCCCAGATGCACCATGCTGTATAACCCTGGCTTTCTAGTTTATCGTGAATTCACCGCACTGTACTAACTCTGCCAACTGGCCGTCTTCTCAGTATCTACATAAAAGAGAAAGATCTTGGTAACACTCTTAAAACTTTTGATAAAGCTTATCAACTTTACAAAAAAAAGATTATGGTAGTACATTGCAGAAAATTACACATAAGGAACAGCTTGATAAATTTCTACAAATTGAACACATTCATATAGTCACTGTTGGGATCAATAAATAGTTCATTATAAGCACCCCTAAAGCCTTGTTGTGTTCCTTTCAGTAGCTCCCCTTCTACCTCCAAGGACAGCTATTATCCTGATCTTTTAAAAGCACAGATTACTTTTGGCCGGCTTTGGACTTATATAAATGAAATAGTATAGTATATACTCTTTTGCATCTGGCTTGTTTTTCTCATCTTTTATGAGATTCAACCATATGAATATGTGTAATTAGAGATTGCTGTTTCTAATTGTCATATGAGGTTCTGGTGTGTGCCTCTACTACAATTCATGTATCCATCTTCTGTTTATAAGTGTTTGGATAATTTCCAATGTGGGGCTATTAAAATAATGTTGCTATCAGCTTTCTAATACAAGCCTTCACTGAACGTACATGTTAATTTCTGTTGGTTCTACACATAGAAGGGGGATTTATGGTCATAGTAGTATGCTCTGCCTTATTAGAAAGGAGCACATGGAAAATTTGGGGGGTGATGGACATATTTACTTGATTGTGATGATAGTTTCTTGGGCATACAGTCAGTCCTCTGTATCGTCTGTATGTTCCATATCAGCAGATTGAACCAACAAAAATATTGGGAAAAAGAAAAAATTCCAGAAAGTACCAAACACCAAAACTTGAATTTGTGATGCTTTGGCAGCTATTTACATGGCATTTACATTGTATTTACATAGCATTTACATTGTATTAGGTATTATAAGTGCTCTTGTTTTTAGTTGCTGAGTCTGTTTCCGATTCTTTCGACCCCATGGACTGTAGCCTGCCAGACTCCTCTGTTCATGGGACTCTCCAGACAAGAATACTGGAGTGGGTTGCCATGCCCTCCTCCAGGGGATATTTCCCACCCAGGAATCGAACGCTCATGTCCTTTGTCTCCTGCATTGCACAGGGATTCTTTATTCCATCTGGGAAGCCCTTTATTAGCCATTATACTCCATTTGGGGCTTCCCTGGTTGCTCAGATAGTGAAGAATCTGCCTGCAAAGCAGGAGACCCACGTTCAGTCTCTGGGTTGGAAAGATCCCCTGGAGAAGTGAATGGTTACCACTCCAGTATTCTTGCCTAGAGAATTCCATGGACAGAGGATCCTGGTAGGCTACAGTCCATGGGGTCACAGAGAGTTGGACACGACTGGCCAACTTACACATATTCTGATTTTAAACAGAGTTGATGATAATACCAAAGGAAAAATACATGATATCCATACTATAGAACCAGATGTCTGATTATTTTATGTCTGATGAATTATTTTATGAAATGAATCCTCCTTTGTTCTCTCCTTGTTTCTCTCCTCTCTCCAGTAGCCACATGTGTTACCATCACGTCTTTATATTACTGTGAACACAGCGATTGTCTTTGGCTGCTTAGTGATCCCAAGACACTTCCAGGGAGTCTGTGAGGTCAAAACCATTCTCAGTTTTGCTTTTTTCACTCTGTTGACATTTGCAGTGATAGTATAGAAGCAAAGGTAGATAAAACTGCTGACATCTTAACACAAATCAAGACAGCACCACCAGCTGCACTAGTAGACAATTTATTCTTCATCTGCATCGCACTGACAGAAAGCAAAACAAAGAGTTTCACTTAGGAATGACGTTGATGAAGCAGCAATATTATTAATTTTATTAAATCACGATCCTTGGATGTGCATGTCTTTACAGCCTATGTGATGATATGGGGAGTACAAATAAAGTCTTCCTATTACATAGAAAAGAACAAGAAAAGGCATTTTGTGCCTGAACTGAACTTTTGAGCTGAACTAGCAGCTATTTTTTTCACGAACACCATTTTTTAAAATTTGACAGACAGACTGGTTATTCAGATTATTCAGACTGGGGTATTTAGCAGACATGCCCCTTCATGCACAAAGATTTTCGTTGAAAGACAACAATCTTAAGAGATTCTTTTTCCTTGACTGAGAATGATATTTCCTGTAAAAGCTTGAACACAGGCAGAGCCCAGGGAGTTCCAGGGATTTGCTGAAGGACACACAGAATAAAGCAGCAGGCATGGATTAAGAATCAGGCCATCTTGCTTCCAGCCCACTACCCTTCCCATTTCGCTAAATGAGACAGGTGGCTTTTCATATTTCATGCGTCCTCTCCTTGAGACTGAGTTAATGCTGTAAGAGAAAGAAATGCCAGGTGGAAAAACTGACAAGTCAGGTATTACACAGCCACTTAATTTTTATTTTGTAATTTTCACAATCTGAGCAACCAAGTAGAATACATAAAGAAGGCACTAAAATGCAGCATAATAAAATTCATTTGACCAGGAATACGAGCTTCCATGTTTTTGTCTCCAGATCAGCTTTTTTTTTTTCATTTTTAATGTTAACTGTACTCTGAGTCCAGTACTCACTTTGGCAAAAACTACATTTAGTTGCAAATTGAGACATGGTGCATAGCTGCTATGATTAAGGAATTCAGAATCTTATCCAATAAAAGGCCTTGATGGCAGAAAGAAATGCGTAAGGAAAAACATTTCAACATTGCCATGTCCAGATGAATGCCTGAAGTAAATATTAACTGTTATTTCTGCAAACTTTCTCACTGTTTTATATACTTCATTTCCCCCGCTTTTGAAAAACGACAATGTATCCTAGCAACGTTATGGGTTTCCACTCATGATGAGTCTTCTCAGCGTGGGCTGGGTCAGTGTTTGTAGCTCAGCTGGCTGGTACCAGAGTGGAGGGCATGTCTGATTTGATTCCACCCCAGGCACTGAAGGACTTTCAAGATTTCCCTCTTAATATTTGGCTTTACTTGATAATCCCAGAGCATGCTGGGAAATCTCAGCAAGAGGAAAAATTTAGTAACCACAGGGAGGCCTGCTTGGAGGGTTTTGTGGGATAAGTATGAAAGTTTATGAATATGACTATTAATGACTCTTGAATGTTCTGCTTTTCACAAGATTTCCCATCAACAAAAAGTGTGTAGGCTTATGAGGACAGAAGGTATTAAGAAAACTCAGCTGTCCCCAGAAAGACAAACGCATGATTGAGTCATTTCCCAAGAGAAAAGCCACTAGTCAGCCAGGTATGTGGAACCATATGGTTTAGCCTGTAATTTAGAATTTCAAAAGCAGGAGCCGGCCAAGGGTTGCATGGGATTTTAGCCTCATTGTTTTCATCATCATTTTTCGTTCTTGGTTTTGAGTACTGACATTGCCCTTGGCATATGCAGAAGAGGAGACATGCTATCTGCCTCTAATCAACATTGGAGGAAGTGCTCAATTCAGAAGTAGCTTTTGTAGCCGAGATGGTGATCAAACCCCAAAGGCCTGAAAAATTTCTATGTGTGTGCAAATCAGTTTCTCATATATTTTCTTTTTGAATCTGTTTTTTCCCCTTTTGTTGTTGTTATCCTTTGTTTATATGTGGTCACTAAGACTCTCTGTCTTGGAAATGTTCAGCAATAAGCCAGATCCTTCTGTGGTCTGGGTGCTCCAGATGAAAGCTGGCCCCAAGGAGGTGGTGGTACAGAGGGAGCATTTGCACTCTGCACTGGCATCCGGCAGATTTCACTGACTGGACTACAAGGCTCTGAAAAATTCCATACTTAAGCACTAGCTTTTCTGAACATTTGGAGGCATTTGACAGTGGTTGATCTTGACATAGCAAGGAGAGATAAGAACGCCTTCCTCAGCGATCAATGCAAAGAAATAGAGGAAAACAACAGAATGGTAAAGACTAGAGATCTCTTCAAGAAAATAAGAGATATCCAAGGGAGCATTTCATGCAAAGATGGGCTCGATAAAGGACAGAAACAGTATGTACCTAACAGAAGCAGGAAATATTAAGAAGAGGTGGCAAGAATACACAGAAGAACTGTACAAAATAGATCTTCATGACTCAGATAATCATGGTGTGATTACTCACCTAGAGCCAGACATCCTGGAATGTGAAGTCAAGTGGGCCTTAGAAAGTATCATTACAAACAAAGCTAGTGGAGGTGATGGAATTCCAGTTGAGCTATTTCCAATTGTAAAAGATGATGCTATGAAAGTGCTGCACTCAATATGCCAGCAAATATGGAAAACTCAGCCATGGCCACAGGACTGGAAAAGGTCAGTTTTCATTCCATTCCCAAAGAAAGGCAATGCCAAAGAATGCTCAAACTACCACACAATTGCAGTCATCTCACACGCTGGTAAAGTAATGCTCAAAATTCTCCAGGGCTTCAGCAGTATGTGAACCGTGAACTTCCAGATATTGAAGCTGGTTTAGAAAAGGCAGAGGAGCCAGAGATCATATTGCCAACATTCTCTGGATCATCGAAAAAGCAAGAGAATTCCCTAAAAACATCTATTTCTGCTTTATGGACTATGCCAAAGCCTTTGACTGTGTGCATCACAATAAACTGTGGAAAATTCTGAAAGAGATGGGAATACCAGACCACCTGACCTGCCTCTTGAGAAACCTGTATGCAGGTCAGGAAGCAACAGTTAGAACTGGACATGGAATAACAGACTGGTTCCAAATAGGAAAAGGAGCACATCAAGCTGTATATTGTCACCCTGCTTATTTAACTTGTATGCAGAGGTCATCATGAGAATCACTGGGCTGGAAGAAGCACAAGCTGGACTCAAGATTGCCGGGAGAAATAGCAATAACCTCAGATATGCTGACAACACCACCCTTATGGCAGAAAGTGAAGAGGAACTAAAAAGCCTCTTGATGAAAGTGAAAGAGGAGAGTAAAAAAGTTGGCTTAAGGCCCAACATTCAGAAAACTGAGATCATGGCATCTGGTCCCATCAATTCATGGCAAATAGATGGGGAAACAGTGGAAGCAGTGTCAGAAGACTTTATTTTTCGGGGCTCCAAACTCACTGCAGATGGAGATTGCAGCCATGAATTTAAAAGATGCTTACCCCTTGGAAGGAAAGTTATGGCCAACCTGGATAGCATATTTAAAAGCAGAGACATTACTTTGTCAACAAAGTTCTGTCTAGTCAAAGCTTTGGTTTTTCCAGTGGTCATGTATGGATGTGAGAGTTGGACGGTGAAGAAAGCTGAGTGTTGAAGAATTGATGCTTTTGAACTGTGGTGTTGGAGAAGACGCTTGAGAGTCCCTTGGACTGCAAGGAGATCCAACCAGTCCATCCTAAAGGAGATCAGTCCTGGGTGTTCATTGGAAGGACTGATATTGAAGCTGAAACTCCAGTACTTTGGCCACCTCATGATAAGGGTTGACTCACTGGAAAAGACCCTAATGCTGGGAAGGATTGGGGGCAGGAGGAGAAGGGGACGACAGAGGATGAGATGGCTGAATGGCATCACCAACTCAGTGGACCTGGATTTGTGTGGACTCCGGGGTTTGGTGATGGACAGGGAAGCCTGGCATGCTGCAGTTCATGGGGTAGCAAAGAGTCAGACACGACTGAGCAACTGAACAGAACTGAACTGATCTTGACATAGCCAGCGGCATCTGTGTATAGCATGTCCCAAAGTACAGGAGACTTTCCCTATGACCCTCTACCTGTAGGACTAACCTAACATGATGGCTGGGTTTCCCTGGTAGCTCAGCTGGTAAACAATATGCATGCAATGCAGGAGAGCCCAGTTTGATTCCTGGGTCTGGAAATTCCTCTGGAGAAGGGATAGGCTACCCTCTCCAGGGTTCTTGCCTTCCCTGGTGGCTCAGATGGTGTACAGAATCCACCTGCAGTGTGGGAGACCTGGGTTCTACCCCTGGATTGGGACAGTCTCCTGGAGGAGGGCGTGACAACCCACTCCAGTATTCTTTCCTGAAGAATCCCTATGGATAGAGGAGCCTGGCAGGCTACAGTTTATGAAATTCCAAAGAGTTGTATACAACTGAGTGACTTAACACAGCAACATGACAGCTAGAATGAATCTGGTATTCTATATGCTGGAGACAACCTCACCTTTCTTTAATTGGATTCAGCTTACTTTATTAGGTTCCTACTAAGAACAGAATGCAAGAGATTTTGAACATAATTAATTCTTGTGACTTATTACCCTCATTTTATATCATTGGAAACAGAGGATTAGAGAGAGAATAAGTGGCTTATCCAAGTGTGTACAACTGACTCTTCTTGCCACATATCTTCATTTTGATAAGAGAGACAGCTTTCCCTTCTGTGGGAAGAATTCAGTCTCATGGTCTGATTAGTGTCTATGACTTTAAAAAAAACATTTAATTTTTCTAGATTGCTTTTATGTGTACAGAAAAATTGAGAAAAAGATACAGAGATTTCCCATGTGTTATGCATACTGCCTCCCCAACCCTCACACACTGTCAACATCCCAACCCTCGCACATTGTCAACATCCCCCTCCAGATTAACGTATTTTTATAATTGTTAAACCTACATGGACACGTTATCCCTCAGAGTCCATAGTTTACATTTGGGTTCACTCTTGGTTTTGTGCATTCTGTGGGTTTGGACAAATATCTAATAATATGTTTCCATTATTATGGTAACATATATAGCATTTTCACTGCCCTAAAAATCCTCTGTAATCTCTTATTCATCTCTTCACATTGCCCTCCCTGTAGCCCCTGGCAACAACTGATCTTTTTACTGTCTCCCTAGTTTTGCCTTTGTCAGAATGTCGTATGATTGGAATCACATGTTATAGAGCCTTTTCAGATTGGCTACATCCAGCTTTGTGTGCCTGCATGCTCAGTCATGTCCGGCTCTTTGTGACCCTGTGAACTGTAGCCCACCAGGTTCCTCTGTCCATGGGATTCTCCAGGCAAGAATACCAGAATGGGTTGCCGTTTTCTCCTCTAGGGGACTTAGTAATATACATTTAGGAGCCTCCATGTCGAGGATCTTCTATATATAGTATCGTGTCATCTGCAGGCAGTGACAGTTTAGCTTCTTTTCCAATTTGGATTCCCTTTACTTATGTAGCTAGGACTTCCAAAACTATGTTGAATAAAAGTGGCGAGAGTGGACAGACATCCTTGTCCTGTTCCTGATCTTATAGGGAATGCTTTCAGCTTTTCACCACTGAGTATGATGCTAGGTGTAAGTTTGTCATACATGCCCTTCATTATGTTGAGATATCTACCCTTTATGCCCACTTTCTAGAGAATTTTTATCATAAATGGGTGCTGAATTTTGTCAGAAGCTTTTTCTACATCTATTGAGATGATCATACTGTTTTTATTCTTCAGTTTGTTGATTTGGTGTATCACATTGGTTGACTTGTGGATGATAAAAAACCCTTGCATCCCTAGGTGAATTGCACTTGAACATGCTGTATGATCTTTTTGCTGTATTGTTGGATACGTGTTGCTAATATTTTGTTGAGTATTTTTGCATCCATGAAATTATCAGAATTCTTCAATGAATTTGGTTAAGTTGCCAGGTTACAAAATTAATACACAGAAATTGGTTGCATTTCTATACACTTAACAAAGATCAGAAAGAGAAATTCAAGAAGCTATTCCATTTACCATCCCATCAAAAAGAAAAGAAAAAACAAAACCTAGGAATAAACCTATTTAAGGAGACAAAAGACCTGTACTCTGAAAATTATAAGATCCTAATGTAAGTCTACTCGTTTTCTATTAATGACTTGATAGCTCATTTCTCTTTAATACTGAAGAATCTTCTACTGTCTGTATACACCATAGTTTATTTACCAATTTACCTACTGAAGAATATCTTGGTTGATATCAAGTTTTGGCATCTCTGAATAAAGCTGCTATATAAACCTAACTGCATTCCCTCAAATTTTGCTATATGTGGCAAAGATGATTTGAACCAAGATTTTTTGGAATTGGAGTCCAAGTCCATTATCATTTGATGCTTCCATCTTATTTTCCCTGCTTCCCTATAGCTCAAATGGTAAAGAATCTGCCTGTGATGCAGGAGACCAGGGTTCAATTCCTGGGTTGGGAAGATCCTCTGGAGAAGGGAATGACAGTCCACTCCAGTATTCTTGCCTGGAGAATTCCATGGACAGAGAAGACTGGCAGGCTGTGGTTGATGGGGTCACAAAGAGTCGGACATGACTGAGCAACTAACAGGCCGACAGATCTTGTTTTCAGGAGAGATTTTTAGCATCTGTGGTGGAGCTGAAGGTAACAAAGAAGATCAAAGGATGAAAAAGACTTTAGAAAAAAACCGGTAAAGAATGCTGAGGTCAGAGCTTTTTATTGTCTTTAAAAAAGAATTGATTAGAGTTTTGAAAGTAAACAACTTTTTGCTTTGTTCTTGTGTCTTTGATGAAATTTACTCATCAGAAAGTGTTGAAGTTTGCTACAGTATAAGCATCGTTTAATCACAGAGTCATTTTTTTGATTAGTCCTGGTATTTCCCTCATGATGAAATGAAAGTTTCATAAAACTATAATTTGGAATAGAAATGGATGGTGCTTTGGTCAGTTTTCTTGATAAGTAGAGCCTGACAATGCGAAAACCTGAGTCCAGGTCCATTTCAGTGATCCACAGAAGAGATCAAAGTAAAATTTCTCTCTGTTCAAAGTATTCTGTTTTATTGTTAAATATTCACTAGGAAAGAATTTCTTGAGAATTTTTCTCAAGGTCACTGAAGCTAATTTTGGTAATAAGTTTAGGATTTAAAGGCAAGCAATGATTTGATTGAATGAAAATTTGACCATTAATTGTATCATTAAAAGTACAGAAACTGTGTGATTAAGGGCTAGGGAGACAATTGCAACTATTTTGGGGGATTGAAAGTTAGTCACTCAGTCGTGTTGAACTCTTTATGACCCCGTGGACTGTAGCCCACCAGGCTCCTCTGTCCATGGAATTCTCCAGGCAAGCATACTGGAATGGGCTGCCATTTCCTTCTCCAGGGGAATCTTCCTGACCCAGGGATCAAACCTGGGTCTCCTGCATTGCAGGCCGATTCTTTACCATCTGAGCCATCAGGGAAGCCCTGGTCAGGGATTGAGGGATTGAAGAATCTATAAATGTAAACAATCTGATTTTGTTAATGGGTTCTATGAAATTTCAAGGTTATCATTTCTTAGGTTACAGCAGCTGCTTTGTAGACCCAGCGCTATGTCCCTTTGTCTAAATTGTAACCCCTTTATGGTGATGCGAAGCTTTTGATAAGAGCTTGAAAATATGGTGAGAATCACTTTGAAGCTAGCTTCAGAATCCTGGTCTTGTAGTTCTAGTGACTAACATCTTTGATAAAGTAAGCTGAAAAATCTGTTTCAAATGAAATATATGTATTTTAAATGTAAAATACCTCCTAAATGATCTGAATCTGTAGTTCTAGATCTTTTTTAAAAAAAGATTTACTTATTTAATTGACGTTTAGTTGATTTACAGTGTTGTGTCAGTTTCAAATGTATAGCAAAGCATTTCAGTTACATACATATGTATCTATTTTTCCAAATTCTTTTCCCTTATAGGTTATTATAAAGTATAGAGTATAGTTCCTTGTGCTATACAGAAGGTCCTTATCAGTTATCCATTTTCTATACAATAGTGTGTATAGTACAGTTCTGGATCTTAGATGGAGTTTAGGCATAAACAAAGGCTGAGTTTCACTTTGATTCACTGATCATATAAGTTACTACAGCAGGATGCTGATTTTTTATGTTCCTTTTCTTCTCTTGTAAAATCACCTCTAGTCATACAGAAAGAGTCCATGAGCTGTATCAACGGTTAAAGGATATTGCAGTAGGCTTTTCACTGTCTCCTCACCTCTATTCTTGTTCTGTACAGTTTTATACACATACTGCCACTGGAGTATGTAGTTATCCGCCACTGTCTAGCCCAACGTGAGGCCATCTGACATTGGGCCAGGGACACCATGTAAACAGTGTAACCTCTGACGCTCCATCTGTGGCCTTGTCCCTCACTCCAGTCTTCTCTCTGCTTCTCCTGGCTTCCTGTTGTCTGGCTCTGTGCCTGGTCACAGCACTCCATGCTCTCTCCTTCACTTTACTCTCTTCCTTACACAGAGCTCTATCCCTTCTGGGTACAGTCTTGGTGCTTGTGTTGACAGTGGTACCTCTAAGTTTGCAATGCAGACCGTGTGGCCTTGACAGGCACTTCTGCTGTGTGCTTTATCCAAGAGTGGTTTGAAGACCAATTCTGTCAGGATGACCTTGGGAGGGAAGTTTGTGAAATATCTGAGTTGACTGAGCCAGGACCTCTGGGGAGTAAGGCCCTGAAATCTGCATTTTAACAGACTTTCTCTTTAATTTTTTTGTGACCAATGTTTTGTAGGTACTGTTCTAGGCTGGATGTCATCCCAGGCATGCCCATCCTCTCTGTCGTCCTCTGCAATGACTCCTCTACCTGTGAGGGCTCCCTGGCCTGACCTGACACTGTTCCATGAGTGTCGTTAACTGTGAACTGTTTATATTGTTGTTGTTTAGTCACTAATGTCCAACTCTTTGCAACCCCATGAACTGCAGCCCTCCAGGCTCCTCTATCCATGGGATTTTCCAGGCAAGAACACTGGAATAGGTTGCCATTTCCTTCTCCAGACGATCTTCCTGACCCAGGTATTGAACCTGCGTCTCCTGTATTGGCAGGCAGATTCTTTACCATTGAGCCACCAGGGAAGCCCAGGTTGTTTGTATTGCTTGGGCCTTTTAGAAAATTCCTGAGAGTGACTGCCTGCCCTTTGCAATCACAAATGTGATTTTCCCTTTATTTCATATATAACCTAAGTTTCCCGAAAGCCTCATCTGTTTAAGGGTACAAACAAAGCCACTTAGTGTTTATAACCCAAATTTCACTGACTCATGCCCATACCGACATAATGCAAGACCTTAATTTCCTGCAGAATTGTCCTTGAGTGTTTCTGGGAGGTGTGGGGAGGAGCCTCCCAGGTGCGTCAACCCTGCTTCTCTGCGCCATGCTGCTGCCTGAGGTGTTGCTTTCGGAATCATTTAGGCTCTGCACCTGCAGGAATCCAGGGCTGTTGGCCTCCCTGCAGGTGTTGACCAGGACTACGTGCTCTCTCTCTGTACTTTCGGAGCCACAGACACTTGAGGAGCCGGGGCGGAGCATCCTGCCCAGGTCGGAGCCGTTCTGTGCTCAGTATAGGGGTAAGAAGCTGCTGTTTGCTCTGACTCTGTTGTAATTTTTCTGTTCAAGCAACACTGTTATTCTCCAGAGTCTCCAATGTCCTTTTCATTCAGTTTCTGTGAGCAGCTCCTCTCTCCAGCGACCCAAACACTGTATTTTTTTCCAATCCCATCACTTCCTTGTGCATGCGTGCATACTTAGGTGGGGAGCTTCCTTGGGGGCTCAGTGGTAAGGAGTCCACCTGCTAATGCAGGAGACACAGGTTCGATCCCTGATCTGGGAAGATCCCGTATGCCACGGAGCAACTAATCCTGGGAGCTGCAACTGCTGAGCCCATATGCCACAGCTGCTGAAGCCTGCATGCCTTAGAGCCTGTGCTCTGCAACAAGAGAAGCCACTGCAATGAAAAGCCTGCGCACCGCAACTAGAGAGTAGTCCCCACCTGCTGCAACTGGGGAAAAAGCCTGTGTAGCAACAAAGACCCAACACAGCCAAAAATAAATAAAATTATGTATAAAAAGGGAAATTATAAACTTAGGTGGAGACTCTTCCCCTACCCAGCACACGCATCTGTTGCGTTCCAGACCTCAGTGATCCCAGTTTCAGAGCTGCTACAGAGAGATCCTTGAGAAGAGGTTGAAACACACTTGAGAAGTTAGGATAAGCTGTCAGAGTGAAAGAATGCAACAGCATAGATTACTGTTACTGAAAAATTACAGGTTTTTTCTTTCAAAGAGGACATCTAATATTTAAGTTGAAGAATATGAAAGAAAGAAGAGAAGCAGAAAACTGAGGCGCATGCAGGATTTAGCATCTAAATGGAACACAGTCTTCCCTACCTTCCTCCCCCTTTACCACACAGGGCCAGCTGTCACCAAAAACTGCTTCCAAAGCAATTACCATTCCTTCATCAGCAAGGAGGATAAAATCTTCACAAAGGAACAGATGACTGGATGCGATTGGTTCTTCTGACTCTGGAACTGCTTTAGAAAGGAAGTTGCATCTTTGCAGAATTATTATTATCAATCAGCCTTTATTGCTTCAGCTTTCTTTATTGCATTCTAACACACAAAGTAATGAAAACATATAATAAAGAGAATAAAACACGTAATGCATCACTGTGCAGATATTGCAATCATAGCAAATCCGATGTAAATGCCCTACAGGGAATACTTGGGCCTTCCAATACATTGCTAACAGTTTGCATGATACTACATCACGTTATTTATCTACTAAACCTGTCATGCTCTGCTAAATATCATGCCAGCATCAACCCCAAATAGCACTACTCTTTTCCATCCTCCCAACGGAAGGCATATTTCTTTGCTGTCACCGATTTTAATGTTTGCAAAGAGTGGCTCCAGCTCCTGAATAATTAATGCATAACAATTACTAAGCTACGAATAGTTTACTGTTCTAGCCCCTCTGGTCCTTGCAGTGTTGCTTGCTTTAATATGCACTTCGAATTGGAACCAAGAGGTAGTAAAAGTCGTTAAGACAGCACGGAGCTCAGTCAGTGATGATTTACAGACTTTGGACGCATCCTGGGCTTCTCATTCATGGCTCTCAAGCCCCATCTGCTGCTTGTGTTCTTTCTTAGTCCCCTTTTGTAAATGCTTCTCTGATGGAGGATTTCTGCTCCGTTTACACTCACTTAAAAGAATCGACACTGGAGAGTTCAGGTCAAGTACATATGTCCTCTGTGGTAATTCCAACTCAGAAAGAACATTGGCAGTGACTAAATACACTTGGCATATCTCTGCCAAATATATATTAATACATGTCAAGCAACTTCATGACCTCATATAGTATGGACACTTAGTAAATATTAAATAATGATAAGAACTACAAGAGCGATTCACCCAAAGGACTGTAGAAGGGACTGTTTGAAAGCCAGCTGGGAGGGTTTTAAAGAGGAACGAGAGCATTCTCATGGTGGGAGCAGGAGAGTAGTAATGTGAAGGCTGATGCTGCTTTTGTTGTTCATGGTTTCTTCTCAAGAATATTCCTTGAGAAACTTTAGTGGTTCCCATGTGCTTTAAGCTGTGCCATCCCAAAGGGCAGAAATGGAGCATTTTAGGAGCTTTGTCTGAGAGCTGGAATGACCCAATGCTCCAGGAATATCCAAAAAGAAGATGCAAATGACTGGCAGAGCAGATGCCCCTTGGGTGGGCATTAGAATGAGAGCCACTTGCTGCGAGAAAGTCAGTGACACAAATTATATTCTCCTTGGTACTTGGTATGGGGCTGAACATATAATATACAATAGAAAACTGGTCAAGATATTTGTGAGGTGGTGGTAAATAAAGGAATATGTTATAAACACCATGCTGCATTAACCAGATTGGGGGTTTGGTTTTATATATACTTTGGATGTTAAGTCGCTTCAGTTGTGGTCGACTCTTTTTGATCCCATGGACCATAGCCCACTGCCAGGCTCCTGGATTCATGGGATTTTCCAGGCAAGAATACTGGAGTGGGTTGCTGTGCCCTTTTCTAGGGGATCTTCCTGACCCAGGGATCGAACTCACATCTCTTATGTCTCCTGCTCTGGCAGCCGTGTTCTTTACCATTAGGGCCACCTGGGAAGCTGTATGTGTGTGTGTGTGTGTATAAATGTAAATATCCATCAATAAGTTAACTGATTGATCAGTCAACTGATGGATAGGTATCTTAGTTGCTCCATGTTTTCCTCTTGTAGAATATTATGCCATTTACCTTTTTTTGGAGTCTCTCAAATTTCCCCTTAAATACAATTTTTTTAAACCATTTAGAAATCAATATATAAATTCTTTGAGTCTGATTTTGTAGATTGAAAAAAAGATTGGCGTTTGCTTATGGCAGGCAATATTAATTTGAGATGATTCAGAAAAGGTCTTTGACTAAGTGGACCCTGGCGACCTACATGTTAGCATAAGTCTAAAAGGTCAAACTTGCTATTTCCTCCTCACCCCACAGCCCAAGCTGTAGGTACTGTAATTGGTAACTTGCCCTTTCCAGTTCTGAGATTGTTGCAAGGCCTGGCACTGGGCTAAGTGTAAGGGACCTGTGTCATTGATGGAGTAAATGGAAGGGCAGCTGAAAGTGTGCATGAGTCCATGCCTGTGACTGGTTTGCTGGTGAATCATTTGTCAGAGCAGAATGAAAGGGAGGAGAGAGAGCTGCAGCATGACCCAAGGAACCCCACAATATTGTGTGTAACAGACCGAATGTCAGAATCTCTGTGTACCTTCAAGAAATAGAAGACACTGACCACAAGTCAGCATCACCTTCTGTGACAGATTCCCCACAGAGGACTCCTATGAGGTCAGGTTCCTCTGCAGCTTATGGCGAGCAGTGAGTCCACTGGACACATTCTTTGTTCAATGGGTTGGTTGCTGATTGCCATAGTGGAGGGGCTGTGGGTGAGAGGAGTCAGGAGTTCTAGGGGAGACCACCAGGCACCTGGGTTCAGTCCTCGGGGCTCTCCCCATCCCATTGCCCTCTCCCTTCAGACTTTAGCACCCCATCCTCCTCTCCAGGGGGTTACCCAATCCATGGAAGGGGAGGGGAGGGAAGGTGACTGTCCACATGAGATGGCTTTAAGGGGATGGAAAAACGGTCATGTTAGTTTACCTGCTGCTTGTCAGCGGAGGGGAGGACCCACACTGTGGTGTCCTGACTGCTGGCTCGGCCGTCACGAAGCTCCTGGGGGTCAACTGGGCAGCCTCTCAGTGGCACTCCATTCCCATCCATGACATCTTGCCTTTCTCCTCCCCAGCCAGGAAATCGTTTACTGGACTGATGATATAAGGACCAAAGATCCTCTATTCTTTATCGTTTGTATCATCTGGTACCTGTACTTTAGCTTGTCAAACAGGGGAAAAATACTTGCCTCCACTCTCTGTCCTCTGCTTTAATACTTCTGCGTGTGTTGTGCTCAGTTGTGTCTGACTTTTTGTGACCCCATGGACTGTGGCCCGCCAGGCTCCTCTGTCCATGGAATTCTCCAGGCAAGAACACTGGAGTGGGTTGACATTCCCTCCTCCAGGGGATCTTCCCGACCCAGGGATCAAACCCATGTCTCCTGCCTCTCCAGCACTGCAGGCAGATTCTTTACCTCTGAGCCATCTGGGAAGTCCCTTAATACTCCTAAGGTGATTCATAGTGCTTTGCTTGAGTCAGAAGAGACACGTTGTGGAACCTTCAAAGAAATTCTGGGGAGGGGGAGAGTTGATGTGGGAAGGAGATTGATCATTGTGTGTGTGTGTGTGTGTGTGTGTGTGTGTGAGTGTGTGTATATGTGTGTGTATGTATATGTATGTGTGTGTGTATGTATGTGTAATCACCCTCTGCTTCTGTCTTAGGACCCTTCTGATTACATTTAGGGGCCACTGAAAAACTCAGGATAATCTCTCCATCTCAAAATCCTTAATTTAATGGTATCTGCAAAGATCCTTTGTCCTTTTAAGGTAACATTTATAGGTGCCAGGGATAAGGAATTGATATCTTTGGAAGGTTATTATTCAGCCTACCAGCCTTCTATTGTTCAGTTGCTCAGTTGTGTCTGACTCTTTCCGACCCCATGAACTACAACATACCAGGCTTCCCTGTCCTTCACCATCTCCCACAGTCTGTTCAGACTTATGTCCAACCATCTCATCCTCTGTCGCCCCCTTCTCCCCTTGCCCTCAATCTCTCCCAGTATCAGGGGCTTTTCCAGTGAGTCGGCTCTTTGCTTCAGGTGGCCAGAATATTGGAGCTTCAGCTTTAGTCCTTCCAATAAATATTAGTCCCAGTCATTTCACTTGTACAATGGAAATAATGGTATGTAACTCTCAGGTTATGGTGAGGATTAATTCAATTATATGATAATTGATAAGAGATATCTTCAAAATTCCATTTAGACTAGTAGAGCTGAAGCATACATCCTGCCCTCCTATGGGAAGATGTAGCCAGCAGCCTGTGTTTTCTGAGATGGGGTTAGGAAAATCATAAGAAGCCACTAGTTTTTGTTCAGATCAGACATTACAAGCCTGCTCTGTGCTGGGCACTCTTCTGAGGACTGAGATTGCAAAGATAAAGCCTGGATACTGAGGAATTCCGTGCCTGACCTGTCCCATTTGGGGTGCACAGGTATATACAGTATGAGCCCATCGTGTTGGGTGTCCTGCTACAAAGAGTCCAGAGTGCTGTGGTGCAGCGTGGACATGGAGTTGGCCAGGGAGGGCTTCGCATCTGCATGGGTGGAGATGTTGGGAAAACTCAACTTACCTGTGGGCCTGACCCCTCATAGTTGCTTGGTGGTTACACATTAAATAGGCCATTTCTTTCCCCGTGGCTCCTGAATTTTGGAGTGGAATAGATGACGATGTTGTGGAATGAGATACAAATGTGGATTTTTCTGCTTGATTCTTTGCCAAAGCTTGAAGGTCACAGAGAGTTGTATCTGGGAGATGCTTTTCAATTTAGCACAGAGCCCAGGAGGGCTCTTTTTTCTTTTCTCCTACTTCCCAATTTAAACACGGCTGAATCTTTAATAATCAAACCAAATAAATGATGAAATGTCCAGTGACAGCTGGTGGATTTGATGGAGCTGTCCCTGGAAATAGATTTGTAATTCTGTCGTGTTGATGGGAAAGAAGATGTTGATCAGTACGTTCCCAGTTCATTATCCTGCTCATGCGGACTGCTGCCTCGTGATTTCCTGTCAGATCCCTTATTCAGTCTGCAATCGCAGTAGACACAGAAATGTGTCATTCGCATCTACTGGGAATAAATGTTTTCTCTTCCAAGTGTATTCGTTCAGCCCTCTAAGTAATTATTATATGAGAGCTAACACTTGTAGTTCCAGTTTTAGAGATGCTGATAAATTATGGGGATCCCATTTAGAGAGACAGGGCATATTTATCAAAAGATAACAATTCCCAGTAGCATCTTCTAAAGCAGCAAATGAGTGGCTCATACAAGTTTTGGAAGAGAGTGGTGTTTGGGAAAGAGGTGAGTCCAGAGCTGAGCTAGAGAGTGCTGGCAGATAAGAGGGCCTTGGAAAGCACTTCCCAGAAACCCAGAAAAAGTGGGACTAGCAAGGGATGGAGGCAAAAATGTGCTGATGTGCCTTTGGGAACAGGATTTATATCCATGTGGATAAAGTAGTATGATTAGAGCCATACAATTATACAATAAATGTCTGAATAGGAGTTTCAATCCAGATTCACTCATTCAGCATTTATTCATTTGTCAGCTGCCTATTGAGAGGACACATCAGCTACTTATTGAGACCCTGAAGTCATGTATTTTGCATGTTGCCATGTTGGTAATGAGAAATGAAGATTTTTGAGCTGTGGAGTAAAGTAAGAACATGTAAACTAAAGATGATGATCTGAGAGGATTCATTGAACTGCCTTGCATAGGATGGGTTAGAATGGGAGATACTGAAAATAGAGAGATGAGTTAGGGAATGTTGCTGGTGAAGGACTTTGGTAAGGAGTCAGCAGAAGGAATGCCTGCAGGAGCTGTTATCAGGACAAAGTGGCTGATGGTCTTTGTAGAATGTGTTGTTTACTTTCAGTTCTCCTTCCCTGGGCTTCCCAGGTGGCACTAGTGGTTGTTTGCTTTCAGTTCTCCTTCCCTGGGCTTCCCAGGTGGCACTAGTGGTAAAGAACCCACCAGCCAGTGCAGGAGACATAAGAGACACAGGTTCGATCCCTGGGTCAGGAGGATCCCCTGAAGGAGGGCCTGGCAAAACACTCTGGTGTTCTTACCTGGAGAATCCCCTGGACAGAGGGGCCTGGTGGGCTACAGTCCTTGGGTCGCAAAGAGTCGGACAGGACTGAAGCAACTGAGCATGCACATGCATGCTGTTTCCCCACTAGACGGTGAGCACGTCAAAGACAACAGCCGATTACTGTTGTGTCTCTGCAGCCCCATGTTCTGTGCTGGCCACATGGCAAGTTTTCAACAAATGTTTGTTGACTTACTGATGATTGGAGATGGATTGAATGTGAGAAAGTAGAGGAAAGGGGAATCAGAAAAAAGTGGGGTTCTCAGAGGTGAGTTATTCATTATCAACAGGGAAAGAGGTGCTCACAGCAGAGCTTTTCCTTCAAGAAAATGTTCTGCTCTCATTGATCAGACACTTGTGACATTGAGGTGAGAATGAGAAAAACTGGAACTGGTTAAGTTCATTAGTCAGTTGCATTGATTGTAACTAGGTTACATGTTAGGAAGAGAAACCAAGGGCTATGGCATCTAAGAGAATGACTCAGAATCTTGGAGAGGAGGGAGACTGTGAATATAGTTTGAAAAAAATCTAAAATTCTTCACTCTCACACAAATCTGATTTTATGCTTGGGAAAGATACAACTCATCAAAAGGAACTTAGATGTTTGCATATCAACTGGGGAACAAATTTTAAAAGATTAGTACACTTGGATAAAAAGTCTAACCAGAAACCTTTTCTAACACCCTTTAAACCATACCTCACAGATCTGGGCAATTGTTTCAGAGGCAGGCTCAGCCGACAGGCCAAGAAGGAATCTTTCACCCCATTTTTAAAATTTTATGTACCAGAAACTCTGAATAAATTTGTGCCTGTTGTAAATAATTTGGTCGCACAGTTCAAATGGTGCAGAAATGTTGGCCCCATAGAGCAGAAAGTTAAAGTCCCCTTCACAGACATCCATATCATTTTCATTATAGGCAGCCACTGATAGAAGTCTGGTTTTATTTCTTTCCTATATTTTAATCTATGCACATAACATATAGAGGGATTCTTTTTAAAAAATGGTAAATGCGGGACTTCCCTGGTGGTCCAGTGGTTGGGACTCTGTGCTTACACTGCAAGAGCACTCGTTCAATCCCTGGTGAGGAACTAAGATCCCACATGCCTTGAGGCAAAGCCAAAAAGTAGAAAATAAATCAATAAATCTCAAAAAAAAAAACCACATAAGTAAGATCATACTATATGTATTTGTTTTGGGGTACCTTTTTTCCTTTAACATCTATAATCTTGCCATGTCCATATATGTAAATCAGCCTCATGAGTTTAACAGTTGCATGGTATTCCACTGTAATAATAGTTAACATTATTTAAGTATTTGCTGTCTGTCAAGAACTGTGCTAAATATCTTAATATGATTTTCTTAATACTTATGCCATTTCTCCTAACGTTTATAACCCCCACTTTGGAGATGAGAAAACTGAGGCATTAAGAGATTAGGTAAATTTCTCAATAACACAAAGATAAAAAGTGTCAGGAACAAAATTTTATTCCTGGTAATTTGATTTTTTTTTTTTTTGGTGGGTGGTATGGCATCTGGGCTGTTAGTTCCCCAACCAGGGGTCAAACCCCATGTCCCCTACGTTGGGAGCTTGGAGTCTTAACCACCAGACCTGCTCAGGGAAGTCCTGAGGCAATCTGATTTTAGAGTCCTTGTTCTATACTGCTCTCTTATGGATCTACCATAAATTTATTTTGGAAAAAAAAATCACCATTAATAGACTCTTACTATGTTTTCAGTTCTTCAGTTCATTCACTTATTCATTGAGCAAGATTTTTTTTTTGTTTTGAATGCTTACCATCTATCACACACTGGTCTAGGTACTAGAGATTCAACAGTGAGCAAACTAGACAAAAATTCCTACCCTGTGGAGTCTACTGGAGAAAATAGACAAGATAAATAGATAAAGTATACAATATTATAGATAAATAAAAAAGATAACAGTGAAAAGAGATATGAACTGTTGGGGGCTGAGAATTTGAGAGAGTTCTGATGAAGCCTTTTGAAAAAGTAACATCCGAGCAAACTCCTGAAGGAGGTAAAACCATGAGCTTTGTCAATATTGCACACTAACTCTCCTGGATACTTGTAGATATTGAATTATCAAATCTTTTCTCCTTAGTAATTGCAGCAATCAGAGAATTACTGCTTTGTGGTTCTGGTTGTTCCTCGGGAGATGCAGCTGAATTATAAATATCAGAGAGCAAGAGAAGAAAGGGCCAAGTTGTTTTGCTCTTACATTAAGCCACTCTTGGAGGGGTGTCTCCACTCCTAGATTGCATGGTGACATCACTTTGACCAGTGTGTTATCTCCATCAGCCATTTCTTTCCAACTCCTGGGAGCCTGGATGGCTGTCTGTTTTGACAGAGATGATGTTCCGTTGGCCAAAAATCTTTTTGAAATAGAAGAGTCTTTTCTAGGTAGGGTGTAAAAACTTTTAATGGCAAGAGAAGGAAAGAACTCTGTGTTGTATAGTCACTGGGAGGAAATCAAGATTTTTTTTTTTTCATTTCTGTATTCCTTTAAACAGCCTGAGCTGCTTTTATTCATCATTCTTTATAGTGTCCTAGGTAGGTGTAACTGTCACATAGCAAAAGATGGACTTAACAGAGTATGGTCATAAAATAACTTTGTTTCCTCCTGTGGCTCTTCGGACCAACTCATTGTGCTTGGTTAAGTCTCCTAGGTTTTTCTAGTAACTCTTAAACTATCAAAAGTTCTCAATCACTGCAAGTCATAAGAAAAATCTCAATTCAACTATTTAAAGGTGCAGCCCAATTTAGTAATAAAAACTCTGAACTTCATTTAAAGTTTGAGATTTCCCCCTCTCCCAACTTACTACTGCTGCTTTGGGATGGGAAGCTAAGGAGAGGAGAAGAGAGGATATCAACTTCTATATTTTCCATTTGTGCTTAATCTTCACACACCCACTTCACTCTACCCCACTTATTCTCCTCCAGAATTGTAGTTGGCAGAAAAAATAAATAAGGGATAGGAAAGTTCTTTCTTCATTAAAAAAAGATGTTATCTGGCATTGAGGATAATTGCTATGCATTTTCAACTTTATAGGGCATAGAAAAGAAATTCCACAAAGGAATTTTTTTGAATGAAGCAAATAAAACATTGTCACCAAATACTGAAAAAATTGCATTAAAACAGAGTCACAATTTTTTATTTTAATAGTGAGACAAGTACCCCAAATAAAATGAAACTTACACAGAATCTAGAAGCACCTTAGACATTAATACACCATGCATGCAAACGTATTTGTATGCTATATAGTTGATTGGATATAAAAATGCACTTCCCAGTTTGCAGAGTGGAAAAGAACTTGCCAGCCAATACAAGAGATGCGGATTTCATTCCTGGGTCAGGAAGATCCCCTGGAGAAGCAAACAGCAATCCACTTCACTATTCTTGCCTGGGAAATCCCGGAGCCTGGTGGGCTGTAGTCCATGGGGTCACAAAGAGTTGGACACGACTAAGCATGCCTGGACACATGGTATAAAAATATGTCATAATGGATTTCATCACACTAATAGTTGTACATAGGAAAAATACTATGATAATTTTTATGAATACTAAAAAGGCATTTGATAAAGTTTGAGATCTGTTAAAATTAATTAAATAGGAATGTATAGATTATTCCTTAATATGGTAAAAAAAAATGCCCATCTCAATCCACAAAACAGCATCATAGTTAGTGGATAAACACTAGAAATAACATTTCCATTAAAGTCAGAAATGAGAGAATGTCCACAAACACCACTATTGTTTAACACTGTTTAGACTGATGTAATAGATAATGCAAATAGGCAAGGGAAATAAATACACGTGGGAAAAAGAGGAATTAACATCTTTGTGTACAGTGTGATTTGTAAACCTCTGAAACCAATGATCAATGAAAAAATTACTACAAACAAGATAATTCAGGAAGGTGACTGCTACAGAGTTATATACTTAAATAATTAACTTTGATGTCTACAGACAACCAATTAGATAATAATGGAAGATCTCATTTATACAGCTATATAAATTTCCAAGAATGAACTCAAGAAGAAGTGTATAATTTCCATACAAAGAAAACTTTGTAAGACCCTTGAGGGACATAAAAATGGTGACTTGAACAACTCAAAAGGTATGCAGTATTCTTAGAGAGGAACATGATGTATCATAAATAAGCTAGCAGTTGCCAAGTTACATGTATGTATAGGGCAAGCCCGATGCCATAGAATAGGGAATCATCAGAGAGAGTCAAGCTGGTGTTTCTCTATTTAAAACTTGTTGCTGTCCAATATTTAATTTAAAATTTTAACCCTGTTAGCGAGTTCCTTATTATTTTAAGGAAATAATTGTTAAGATTCATTCATACGCTTATTTTGCGAGCATTTCTTTTGCATAGGAAACCTCACCCCTAGGACCATATTCCTTCTTCCTAAGTATAATCTTCAGAATGTCCTTTATTGAATGTTTAGTGGTAGTAAGTTCTGTCTATCTCTCAAGTTTTTGGGGAACTGAAAATGATTTGCTTTGATTTAAAGAAAATGTTTGCTTAGCTAGGTACCATATTTAGCTGACAGATTTTTTTTTGGTACTTCGATGGTATGATAGATTTGTCTTCTGATTTCCATTCTTGCTGTTGAGAAGTCAGCTGTCAGATTAATTGTTGTTCTTGTGTAGATGATTTGTCTTCTCTTTGGCTGCTTTTAAAATTGTTTCCTTTGTCTCTGACAGTTAGCAGTTTTTGACTCTGGTTAGTCTAAATGTTGGTTTCTTTTTAATTTTTCCCCCCCTGTTCTGTACGGGATTAATAATATTTCTTGAATTTAAGAATCTGTGTATTTCATTAATTCTAGAAAGTTTTCATTCATTATTTCTTCAACTATTGCCTCTTTCAGATTCACTTCTACTTCTCTTGAAATGCCAGTTAAATATGTTGTAGACATTTTTTCAATCTGCCCTCCATGTCTCAGATCCCCTCTTTCTTCCCTACTTCTATCTCCTTTTCTTGGTGTGCTACATTCTAAAAACAAACAAAAAAAGATCCTTCAAGCACACTACTTAGAGCAGCAGCCCATGCTGCTCTGTACTTAATTTACCTATCTTCCAGGCACTGTATGAAGAAAGGAAACAGAGAATAAAATTACCTTTAGCTACCAATGTGTTGGTGGGCACTCAGCTGACTTAGACTTAGACTGACTTAGAGACACCCACCATGGCCACAGACTTGCCCATGGAGTTCTTGGTCCCTGGTCTCCTGTCCTGGCCGAGGTGCTGAGCTTCGGATTCGGTGTCCTTCATTCTGCCTCCTGGGCACTACCTGGTCTCCCTGCTCCAGCGGAAACCTGTGAAACCCTACCCCTACACTTGGTCTCAGAACACTTATACTTCTCTGGGGGTCCAGAAACTTCTGCGTTGTCCAATTCAACTGGTTCCTGCAACTCCTCCGTTTAAAGAGGGTACCCAGCTTAATTTTTAGAATAATAAAATCTTTTGTGCTATCCCATCATACAGTGGAGGGAACAGAGGCATAGAGGCCAGGGCTCAAGTCACCCGGCTGGTAGGCAGCAGAGGCAGAATTTGGGTGTGGATGGCCTCTCTTCAGTCCCTGCCCCTGACTGCTCTATTGTGTTGCTCTTGGTCTGTGACACAGAGGCTCCTCACTTTTGCTCACTCCTAGGTGTAAGTAAACACATCCCAGCTTTAAAAAATAAAGTACCGCTCTTCTTTTCTGGGGTACAGTGAAGGTTATTATTGTTGTCTAATTGCTAAGTTGTGTCCAACTCTTTTGCAACCCCATGGACTGTAGCCTGCCAGACTCCTCTGTCCATGGGATTTCCCAGGTAAGGATACTGGAGTGGGTTGCCATTTCCTTCTCCAGGGATCGATTCTTCCTGACCCAGGGATTGAACCCAGCCTCCTGCATTGGCAGGCAGGTTCTTTCCACTAAGCCACACGTGGAAACCTGTAGACAGTGAGGGAAGAATAATTAATTCTCAAAAATTTTCTTTCTAATCCACTGTTATATACCTAGTGAAAAACAATATGTTGCTTTGAAAACTGCATTAAATTAAGGTCCTCATATTCTTAGTTTTCTCATATTAAATTGAGGATAGTCATTCAACTGTGATTTTGCCTTTATGTTTTACTTCATCAGTATTTGGTGATATGAGAAAGAAGGCATTATCTAAGAAAGTGTTTGAAATCTTCAGGAAAAAAAACAACTGTGTGATATTATAAGAATAAAATTGATGCACAGCAGATACTGTAAGTGGTAAAATGAATTTTAACTTTGGTGTCCCTGTATGCTCCCTATCCAGTTCTTAGTAAAATATATTTCAATCTAGAAGAAAATAGGGTCCCTGCCAACTGTTATTAATGCTCACTTGCCTTTTAATTGAAGCACACTCTTGGAAAATGTCGTGTGTATCTGGGGAAATATAATGCATTCAGCAAAAGAATAAATCTTTTTTGAGTGAGTTAGACCCAGGGATTTTTTTTTCACTTTTCAGTCATTCCACAATCTTTCTGGTTTATCAGCTCCTTTTTCTTTGCTAAGCAGTGATGGTAATGCATACATTTGCCTTTTCCAGTAAATCATCCTTTTATAATTTGGCTTTCTTTCAATCTCAGATTCCCATCAGAAGGGTTTTACCTCGAGGCATATTGCAACCAATTTCCCCCGTAATTAATGCCATATCTGCCTCAGAGTCCATTTCAACTCCCAAATGAAAATTGATGAGGCAGCCAACCACAAATAAGGATCACATACCACTGATTAAACTATCAGTCTAGTTTCCCAGCTATTGCATTACACTGCTGAATCATAACCAGAGGGTGAGTTTTCTAGTCTTTTGCAATGTATATTGCTCAAAGTAAGTGTCCATAAATTACTATTAGCAGATGAGGAGAAGGATTTTATATGACCCCTATCAAATTCCACCAGAAAGACTAATGATTAAAGAGGTTTGTGTCATAGGGACTGAGACTCCACAACACATGATAAAAAAAAAAAAAGTGTCTAAACTTGATAAAATGAGCCACAAACTGTGATGAAAGCCTCTAGGAAAATAAAAACTACCCACCAAGGTGCTTTTTCTCATCCAGGTGGACTGTGCCTGGTATGTTGCCCTGGGAACATGGAGACCAAATTTTCCACCCACCAGCCTTCAATCCCAGATTTCAGGGTGGGAGTGGGATTAGAAGTGGTATATGAGATAACTTTTCACCAAATGGTCAGAGCAAGAATTTATTGACTCATTCACTGTGTTCATTTACTCATTTACTCCATATTTACTTACCTATCTTACAGGCACCATGTTAAGAATGGGAGCACACAGTGAAAAGGACACCATCTTTGTCCTGGTGGAGCTGATAGTCTGAGGTGGGGGTGGTATTACCAAACAAACTTGGGTCTGCTTGTCCACCTGTAGCAAAACCAATGCACTGACACTGGGTTGTAGTGAAGGAAAATACAGCATTTATTGCTGGTGCCAAGCAAGGAGTCTGGGCAGCTAGTGCTCAGAAAACATGAATTCCTTAATGGCTTTCAGGGAAAGGTTTTTAAAGACACAGTGAGGGAGAGGACTGTGGTGTGCATGATCGACTCATGCACATTATTCCGAGGTAACCAAGAGCCCACTTCAACAACCTTCTGGTTCCAAGCAGTTTGGGGTCTCTGAGCCTGTGGTCGGCATATAGTTAACCTCTTCCACCCAGTGGGGGTTTCAGTATCTGCAAAACAGCTTAAAGGACATGGCTCAGAATACTATCTCTAGCCCTTGAGGAAGCACTAAAAGTCCTTGATTTTATGGCTAAAACTATTGTTACTTTGTCTTACTTGACTGTTTTCCTTTGTTTCCGCATTTTCTCACTTCTCTGATTAAACTTACTCTTTGGCATTCTGGGAGGCAGGCAGAGGACATGGCGGGTGGGGTGGGGATCTGTCCTTGGAAGGCTCCACAGGGGTCTGGTTGATTCCTGTGGTGGTGGGAGACAGATCAGTAACCAGATCACTCAGTAAAGGGTATTCAGTGCTATGGGAGAAGTAAGCATCGAGGTGCTAAGCAAGTACATAGATGGTGTGTGTATGTGTGTGTGTGAGAGAGAGCTGGAGGAAGGAGCAGGCTTCCTGGAAGAAGTCATCAGAGCTCTCAGCAGCAGACGGGGAGAGCTAGCCAGGTTAAGGCGCAATCAGGGCAGGGCAGGCATTTCAGGTAGCGCAGGCCATGTGAGGCAAGTTTGGGATGGAAAAAGAGCATGACCTCTTCAGTGACTGAAAAATTAATCATAGCGAGAACAAAGGTGTGAGGAGTCTTGTGGAGAAAAAGATCACTAGAGGGAGGCTGCTGGATGTTCTCCATGGAAGTGTCTGTCCTTGAGTGACAGCAGAGCAGCTGGGAGTGCGATTATGACAGCAGATACGTGTGTGTGTGTGTGTAA
Source organism: Antilocapra americana (assembly GCA_007570785.1). Taxonomy (NCBI): domain Eukaryota; kingdom Metazoa; phylum Chordata; class Mammalia; order Artiodactyla; family Antilocapridae; genus Antilocapra; species Antilocapra americana. The sequence goes on along the minus strand of ML661908.1, from coordinate 5,490,106 downwards.
GTATATACATCTACCTCTAAACACATTGGGTATTTCAGTGTATAATGCATGCTTGCTGTCTTGGTATCCTTTAGACATGTTTTTAAGGAAACCATTTTAAAAATTAAATTCAGCATTACTGTAGAGATGAACCCTGCCCCCAAGGAACTGTCTGTGACACCCTCCAGCACAGTCTTTATGTCCCAATTTGAAGGATCTGACTTTGGTTTATCTCACTAATATCTGTAGCTACCCCCCAAAGTAGTGGCAGAGTGGAGGCAAGAAATTCCAGAGCTTCTCCCATTATAGAACAAGCTGTACTCAGTGGGGAACTAAATCACAGTGACTTACTAAATTAAAAAGGTTGGCCCTTCCACCTTTCAGAGACCCAGCCACCCTGTCCAGTTTTTCAGCTGCCCGCCGCCACAGCATGTAGAGGGGGTATCATAGCAGTCCAGGGGAGGGACCACATTGTCTGCTTGTCAAGAATGCCCTGTGGAATCAGTGGATGCTCAAAAAGGATCCTGTCTCAAAAAAATACATCAAAAAAAAAACCCAGTGAGTAAATGGTTTAGTACTACATATTGGCTATGCTTGTACTTTTTATTTAATAAGCTGATTTGTTTTCACAATTTATCTTAGATAAGAAAACTTCTTGTCTCAAAAAACGATAAGCTAACTTTCTAGCTATTATAATTCTTAAAACTGAGGAGATGATGATGATAGTAGTTATTCATCCAATAACATGCCCAGGACAAATCCTATGCGAGGAACGCAGTCAGAATCATGTGGAGAGATTTGGCTTTGCCCACGGTCCTTGGAAACTAGAAATTTCTAAAGGTATTCTGTGTGCATGTGGCACTGTGCAGTTTTTAGCTTTTTAATTTCAAGGACATCAGTTGGAAGAGATTCAAAGAAGGATAATAAAATGTGTACAGGGCTGCCTGGTAGAAGTGGGCCCGTCACGTAAGGTAACAGCAAGGTTGCATGGGCTCTTGCTGAGGAAGCCCACACAGGACGCTGAGACCCCCTCTGTCCCATCCATGGGACAAGGGCAGAGGCCATTATTTATGGCCTGACTAGCCTGCCTTTGAAGAAGAACACTGCAGGTGTGTTCAGAGCTCAGCGCCTTGCTGTGTGGTTTCTTCAGAGAGAGTTTAACCACATGTTTGCCATGGACTCTTCTTGCTCCTTCCTTCCAGTTTTTCCCTGAGAGAGTTTAACCACATGTTTGCCATGGACTCTTCCTGCTCCTTCCTTCCAGTTTTTCCCTTAAACCGTTTTAAGAGGAGTGAAGCCTCTGGATCTAGATCCTGATCCAGGAGTAGATGAATGAATGCCACGAATGCCTCTGGGCAACGGGCACCCTCTCAGACATGCCGGATCTTGGACTCTGCAGGAAAAAGAGAGCTGAGCTTTGCACAATGGTGAGTCCATCCTGGGGTGAAGAGGGTGACTTGGAGTACCGGAAGGTTTCAAAGCCCCAGGTATTTTTTAATGTGTAAACTGCCCTTGATGTATATTTCTGTGTCCAGGCAGCTGGGACTTCCCTGGTGGCTCAGCTGGTAAACAATCCGCCTGCAAAGCAAGAGACCCCGGTTTGATCCCTGGGTTGGGAAGATCCCCTGGAGGAGGGCATGGCAACCCTCTCCAGTATTCTTGCCTGGAGAATCCCCATGGACAGAGGAGCCTGGTGGGCTACAGTCCATGGGGTCACAAAGAGTTAGGCACAACTGAGCGAATAAGCACAGCACAGCATCTAGGCAGCTGTGAGCCTTGTTGGTTGGTTCCTGCTCCTTGCTTTCAGAAACACTTAGGCCAAGGTTGGCAAAAGCACCTCAGTATTATACACACATCACAGTGAGAGAAACAGCCCTGCAGTGTGGCTCCAAACTCACCCTCTCCCTCTTACACATGTGGGTGTTTCCTCCCCATCTACCAAAGTGTAACAAATTCCTCTGCTTAGTGTTTCAAGTCTTCCTCAAAAGGCCTCCATCGCAGCTCAGTCTGACATCTCTTTATGTCCCCATGGGTAAGTCTATGCCAGCTAAATGCCTCACTGCTCCCCCAAACATCCCAGTCATATTTGCTTCTGACACTTAACAGTAAGGTTAGGGGGAAAATGTTAATTTTAATAAAGTTTTCAAAAGAAGCTACCCTAAGTATCTGGGCCTGATAGTCATCCCATACCATTGAGATCTTAGAAGTTGCTTTCTTTTGCTGGGCCATTATTTTGATGTCATGAAGAAACACAGAACATTCCTTAGTTCCATCCTCGAAGTCAAGTGTTAGTACGTGATGGAAGTAACTACCTCAGCATCAGGCTCTGGCCCCTGACACAGACGATGTGAAAGTGAAGAGGAGGAAGTTGTGAGGGGAACCGATGTTCTTTGAGTTTCCATCGTGTGCCAGGCACTGAGCTAAAGGTCCCAAGCATGTTCTCTCATTCTATCCTCTGGCGTACCCTTTAGGAACCCTTTGTTGGCTTGCTATGTTAAAGTGACATGCCTCAAGCCACCCAGAGAATGAATGATGAGGCTGAGGTCACACTGGCTCTTTCTGCCTTCTAAGCTCTAGTTATTTCCATTATGCCACATTGCTTTACAAGACATAGAGAGTAGAGGTGGGGAATACTGTAGAAACAGACAAAAAGACTTGTGTTCAGTATCCAAGAAGTCCTGTACCCTCTTTGATAGCCCCAGCTTTGTTTTTTAAAGAAGATAATGACCAGGAAAATGAGCAATCAGTACCTTTCAGGTTCGACTCCATGCCTGTTTTTCTTCAATATCTCAGTCACTAGGAAAGGATTTATTTAAAAATCTTGTTCTGACTGGTTTCTGTCTCAGTACAGGTTGTTGAGCTCAGTGTTTCTACCCTTTGTTCATTGGTATGGCTACTTTCTGTATTTTATAATTTCATTATTGCAAGTGAACTCAGTAATAAAATTCCTGGTCACCTACTGGAGCCGTTTGTTGTTTAGTTGCTAGGTCACGTGTGGCTCTTTGCAGTCCCATGTATCCTGTCAGGCTCCTCTGTCCATGGAATTCTCCAGGCAAGAGTACTGGAGTGGGATGCCTTCTCCAGAGGATCTTCCTGAACCAGGGATCGAATCCATGTTTCCTGCATTGGCAGGCAGATTCTTTACCACTGAACCACCAGTGAAGCGCTGGAACCTTTTAATACACCTCCAAATAGAGGGTTGTTGGTGTTCGGAGTAATCCCTTGCCTTCTCCTGTTTTAGCAAGAAACCAAAAGAATTTAGACTGAATTTATTCAAGCATGCGTAAGATCCATTGACTCAATATTCCCTTCAGTAATCACACATTTCTGTTGCAGCTGTTAGTTCCATGTCTTGTCATCCCACCCCACCTAAAAAATTCAGCATTGGAGTTCTCTGATGGGCTTGAGACAAAGGGCTAGGACAGAGGATGTTAAGTCCTGCAGATGCTCGGGATCAGAATTCTTTCTTAACCTCTGTCCATGATCCTCTCTGTGGAGAAATGCCACAGCAGAAATAGCTTGAGAGTTAACCCATGAATTGCATAGCCACCATCAGATATATATTCAGCACCTCTCAACCATAATAATGGCATACTCAGGAGTAAAAGGACATAAAAAGAGATAAAGATTAAAAGACTGAATAATAAAATGGGTGAGTCAGTTAGCAGAGCAGAAGAGAATAGTCATAGGCTGGCAAATGTTATAATTATCAAGCTCCATGAGTGCCAAGTCCAAGAAGTAATGGGAAAGTAGAATTAGCGGAGACAGTGGCAGAGAGCAAGGTTAAGGTGGGGGGCTGGGGGGCAAGGGATATGGAATGAGGCTAAGTAACTAGGAATGAATCACAAGAAGCGGAACTAGTGACAGCAGAGAGCAAAGATTGGGAGGAGCAGGAAGGCACACCAAATTGAAGACTGCAACAAAATAAGGAAAAGAATGAATTATATGTGAGCATTGAGTTTCAGGGCAAGATGACGTATAAATTCCAGTGACTCCTGAGGTTGGCATCACTGGATTATAGCACAGTACCATAACTGGTGCTTGGAATGATAAGGCTGAGCCATTGAGAATATCTTAAATTATGAATATATTATATGGTAGACTGCAGAGAAGTACAATAAATTTTAGAAGGATTTTAATAAAATATACTTAAAATTTAAGTTTTATCAGCGAATGCATAAATATCCAGCTATTTGCAAGTATAACAAGTTCCTAACCATCCTAGGTTAACTAAAGCATTGCCAGAAAGGTCACTAGTCACATTTCCAAAGGCACAGAAGTGTGCAAGTAGTGAAGGGAAGCAGGTTCCTATTGGTGAATCACAGGGTGCACGGGGGCGAGAGTAGGGGGCAGTGTGGAACTGAAAGGCTTGGCCACCACTGAAGGCATTTGAGCAGGAGTGTGCTGTGAGTAGACCTGTGTTTTAGCAATATCATTCTGGTAGGACACTGTTGGAGGCTGCCCTGGAGGAAGACTTGGGAGCAGAGTAAGGCGCATTAGGCGCTTCTCTAGGATGCAAAACATAAGGGACACCAAAGCCTCCAGTAATCAAGCTCAATAATATTTTAATGAGGCGTTTAAAAAAATCAAAATTAGTGCAAAAAATCCTTGATGAACAAGATACCAAACTTTAAAGACAGAATTAGCAGCGACGCGGAAAGCAGCCAGGTGAGGCTGAATGAGACAAAAAGCTATTTAGAAGAAAGAATTACATGACTGGTGCAATGAGCCGAGAGAGTGCGGCGAGAGAGTCAAGGATAAAGTCCAGGTTCGTGACTCGTGTAGCAGTGTCTGTCTCCAGCCTCAGGGATGCAGAGAAGAAGCTGGTTTGGGGGAGGAGGATGAGGAAATGTGCTACAAGTTTATTGCATGTGAGGTGTTACATGGGTTATCGCACAGAGGGAGTCCAGCCGATGGCTGGTCAAGCATTTGGTGAGACAGCTAGACTGGGTGTAGAGACAGGGGCTTTTTCCCATGTAGATGCTAATAGCAACCACGTATAGGTGAGCCTGCCCCGGGAATGGGTGTATAGACAGACAAAACAGACAGTAGTCCTGAAGTTAAAAGCAATACTAGCGAGACTTCCCTGGTGGCCTAGGGGTTAAGAATCTACCCTGCAATGCAGGGGACACGGGGTTTGATCCCTTATCAGGAAACTAAGATCGTACATGCCTTGGGGCAACTCAGCCTCTATGTGGCAGCTAGAGATGGCGTCTACCTCAACTAGAGAGTCCATGTGCTGCAAGGAAAGATACTGCATGTTGTAACTAAGACCCGAGGTAAACAAATAAATAAATACTGTTTAAAAAGCGATGGTAATGTTTATTGAGGCTTACTGTACGCTAGCTACTCTGCTAAGTTGTTTAGAAGCATTTTGTAATCACATTCTCACGACAACTCTGCAAGTTCTGTGCTGTTAGCCTCATTTCACTGATGAGGAAGTGGATGTTAGAGAGCTTATGTAACTGGGGATTTGAGCTCAGTGAGTAAATGACAAAGCCAGGATTTAAACTTAGGAAGTCTGAAGAGACAGTGGAGGCAGCCTGGCTTTGGAGAGCAAGGACCGGGGTTTGAATCCCATCTTGTGTGCAGAATGGAGTTCAAGGGCTGATTCTCTACAATAGCGATGAGAAGGGCCACTCGTGGAAGGGCTGAGCTCCACGTAGGAGAAAAGGGATGGAAAAGAAGCAGTGATGTGAAGAAGCAGAGACTTTTTGTTACTCTCCATGTAGACAGGAGAGCGATGTCTGAAAAGGACTGTGATGTTTAAATTTACCTTAAGAATATACTAAGACTTTAAAAATTTCAAGAGAGTAAGTGAAGACTGGAATTGTGTGCAGTGTTTTGGCTTTTCTGCAGCCCCAAGCACATGGGACCTGGTAATATTTGGGTTACATATGGCTGGCAGATGCTGGGACCAGACTTAAGCTCGGGCCTTCTCATGCAGGGCCAGCATCCTATCCACCAATCCACATTGCTTTTGTTTACGAGTACAACTCTCAGTGTGCAGAAAGTGTTATTTGCTCAGTTGTGTGCGATCCCATGGACTGTAGCCTGCCAGGCTCCTCTGTCCATGAAATTTTCCAGGCAAGAATATTAGAATGGGTTGCCATTTCCTACTCCAGGGAATATTCCCAACCTAGGGATTGAACATGTGTTTGCAGAAATAGAGTAGAAAATTCATTTTCTTTTTAAATTGGGAGGATTCTGATTTCAACTATGCTGGGATCATGAAGAAAGCTTCCAGGAGACAAAAGGTTAGGGATGATTCACACAATATTAGCTTGTTGAGGAAAGGCTTTTATTTCATTAGATTGATTTAATAATCATTGAGGGCATGGTGTCATGGAGAAGAACTTAGGATTGCAGAAACTAAAAGTAGGCTAAACTTAAACTATTTGCCGAAGTGCCCCAAATCTGAAGCTGTTCATGCTAGAACAGAATTTGATTCATCAGCATGTACCTGACATGCCCTTTGGGAACTTTGTTAACCATTTTATGTAAGCTGTGACATTTTATCCAGGTTCACTTATTTACATACTTGTGATTTCATTTGCATATATTTTACTGTGCTTCACTCTGGGAATATATTTACTTATTTCTATTCTCTCTTCTTTTAAATTTCTTTCACCCTCTACAGTCCTTTGGTAATGTTGCTGACCAAATATTGAGGAAAACATTGACAACTCGGTAGCTTCTATATCCAATCTGCCATCAAAACTTTTCTTCCTTTAAATATCTGGTGGAGGCTTGAGGATATATTATATGACATGGAAGTATTGCCAATATCTAGTAGTAGCTGTAAATGGAAAATAATCTTTAAAATTTTGTATTAAAATTTAAAAATATATATTAAGAAAAACATTGATGAATATGTTCCCTTAGTTTTTATTTTCCCTATCACCCTAGACTGGGGATTTCTCACCTCCTAGGTGGTCTCTTGGGCTCTCCAGATGGCTCAATAGGAAAGAATTCACCTTCGAATAAAGGAGATGCAGGTTCAATCCCTGGGTTGGGAAGGTCCCCTAGAGAAGGAAACGGCAACCTGCTCTAGTATTCATCCTGGGAAATGCCACGTACAAAAGATCCCATTGGGCTACAGTCTGTGGGGTCACAAAGGGTCAGACACAACTTAACAACTAAACAATAACAGCTAGTCTCTTGACTTTGAGTCAAAACCATGCAATTCAGTCATTTTCTACATCCTAAATACTTCCCTTAACTCACCACTTAGTGCTCAGTGGCCCTCATAGTGAACTAATGGTACTTTTAGATACATCATATTTCAGATTCTTAACTCCTACAGTTGTGAAACTGTTAAACATCAATGGTTGTATTTATGGATTTACCCACTTTCACACTAAAGAGACAAAAGTCTTTTTAAATTCTACTTCTCACTTTTCTTCTGTCCCCTGAGAAATACTGTATCCTCAATAGCTTAGTTCCTTATTGGGACAACAAAGAAAGAAAATTAGAAAATGGAGAAAAAGGAATGCATCAAAAAGGGCTGGAAAAGTGTTTTTCTTTTGTGGAAATGAAGAAAAAAACAGAGATGGAAAGAAGCGGGGAGAGAGTGGAAAGATGCAGTTCTTTAAAAAGGATGAAGTTTCAAAGTAGGACTTAGGGTTTAGGGAAGGTGGTTGGAGATGAATAGAGATTGGCTGAGGGCAGATCCTGGAAGAGGAAATCTAAGCTGAGTATTCAGGAAAAGCAAGACATGGAGAGAAGTCGAGTTTAATTGTGTTGGTGTTGGACCGACTGCTTTAACAGTGACTCAAATAATAGTAGTGTGAAAAATATGGAGGGTTTACTTCTTTCACAGAAAAGTCTGAGTTGAAAGCAGTCCACGAGGAGAGGGGTGCTTTATGAGGTTGAAAAGGTGGCCCAGGATCCTTCTGTAATTTGCTCCCACATGCGTTGTCCTTGTCTGTGTGATCCACATTGGCCCATCTCCTCTACATCCGTATTCCAACCCAGTGGAGGGAGGAGAGAGGAAGTGAGATCACTGAGTTTTAAGATCACTTAAAGCTTTTAAGATCACTGTGTTTCAAGAACAGAAGCTCTGAATTGCACACATCACTCTACTCACATTCCATTTGCAGAGCGTCTTCAGTTGGCCATACTAGTTGCAAGGGAGCCTGGGCACCATTGTCTCTAAGCAGGCGGTCCTGTGCCCAGTCAAAGCTTAGGGGAGTATGTTGCTAACAGGGAGAAGAGAAGACTGCAAACTGAGTAACAGTCAGTCTCTGCATTTTTCGTTAGATACCATAGTCAGACAGGCAGAAGATCTTCAATAAGTGAGCTTGAATAGGTTATGCAGAATTCAAGGGACAATCTGAATTCAGATTATAGAAGTCAGGTAAGTTGGAATAGGAAAGGAAAGCTGTATGTGGAGTATTATTGGCATTGAAATTCAACAGGACACACTCCAAGGCCCCTGAGTCTGGCCCTTACGTAAGTGTGTCTCTAGTTCAGAGGTGAGCAAACATTTTCTGTACGGAGACAGATAGTAAATATTTTAGCCTTTGAGGGTCATACAATCTCTGCCAATCTACTCAACTCTGATGTTGGAGCATGAAAGCAGCCTAAACAATACGTAAGCAAACAGATGTCATTGTTTCTCAGTGAAACATTGTATTCTAAAACAGGCTATGGGTCAGATTTGACCTTGGCCATAGTTTACTGATCCCTGCTCTAGTCTGTGGTTTTAAAAGTACAGTCTTCTGAAGTTAGCATCTGACATCATTAATCATAACAATTCTCTCTACCTTTCTCTGATAAAGAGTCTACCTTGGTGGCTCAGATGGTAAACAGTCTGCCTGCAATGTAGGAGACCCAGGTTTGATCCCTGGGTTAGGAAGATCCCCTGGAGGAGGGAATGGCAACCCACTCCAGTATTCTTGCCAAGAGAATTCCATAGACAGAGGAGCTTGGTGGGCTACTGTCCACAGGGTTACAAAGAGTCCATGAGTCAACCTGACTGAGCAACTTAATACTTTCACTTTTCACAAATAAATTGATTTAACTGAGTGTGTTCTATGCTAGGTCTGGGATACAAAGGAAAGTGAGCCATAGTGATTGAACATATAGGAAAGGAGATATTATATATAAGGAAGTAATTTTCAAGCAGCATGATAATAGATATATTTAACAGATTCTGTACAAACACATGGGAAAGAGTGCCAAGGGAACGTTTCTCAAAAGCAAGGCTTATGCTGGGACCTGAGGATGAACAGAAGAATCCCTGGCTCAGCATTGAGGGAAGAGTATTTAAGGGAAGGGAATTTAAGGAAACAGTGTGCCTAGAAATGTGTTTAGTTGCCAAGTTGTGTCCGACTCTTTGTGACCCCATGGACTGTAGGCCGCAAGGCTCCTCTGCCCATGGGATTTCCCAGGCAAGAATACTGGAGTGGGTTGCCCTTTACTTCCCCAGGGATCTTCCTGACCCAGGGATAGAATCTGTGGTTGCTGCCACACCTCCTGCATTGCAGGCAGATTTTTTTTTAACCACTGAGCCACTTGGGAAGCCCAGTGCATAGAAATAGGAAATAAGAGAGCTTGGCATGTTTGGAAAACACAAGTGCTTAAGGAGTAGAGAGGTCATGGCTTAGAAATTCAGATTATAAAAGGCCATTTACAAGTCATTCTAAAGAATTTTGTTTCATCTCAAAGCCATTGAGAAAAAATGAAGCCAGGCAGGGACATGATCAGGTTTGAGTGTTGAGAGAGATCCCTCCTGCAGGAGTGTGTGCCATTGACTGGAGAGGGGTGAAAGGAGAGAAGGGAAGCTGTTAAGGATTACCGTATATTTAGGCAAGGGAGATGGAGGGCCTGGATTAGTTACCAGTGTGAGGAAAGAAAAAAGAAATAGACTCAAGAGATCTTTGGAAGTCAAGGATAATAAGAATTGGAGGTCAACTGGAAGCAAATTGTGTAGGAAGAAAGAAGAATCCAGTATGGTACTCAGGATTCTGACTTGCGTTGCCAAGTACATGGGGGCACTTATCAAGACAGATTAAGGAATATAGAAGGATTAGGTTTGGAGAACTGAATATGTGTTGGAGTCACAGAAAATCCAGGTGAAGTCCACAGTGCAGATGGCTGTTTATGTCTGTTAATGTTTGTTGCTTGGGAGAGAATCTAGACTAGAACTACAGATTAAGATGCTTCAGTTTGGAGGAGATATTTATATTCTGTTGGGGCTTTCTGGTAAAGAATCTGCCTGCAGAAGACGCAGGTTCAATCCCTGAGTCAGGAATACCCCCTGGAGAAGGGAATGGGTACCCACTCCGCTATTCTTGCCTGGAGAATTCCATGGACAGAGGAGCTTGGCACACTACTGTCCATGGGTCACAAAGAGTCAGACACAGCTGAGTGACTAACACTTTCACTTTTACCCTCTGTTACATCCTAGGTTACAAGACCAAAACAAGCAAATACAGAAATCAAGGGAAATTCAAAATGTGAATCTGAGATATAAAATCAAACCAAAGACTGCCTACACTAACAGCAGACTTCAAGATTTGCACTGAAATTCCTTAGGATCCATACAAAGAATGAGGTAGTGACTTGAGTCTACAGAATTTATTAAGTATTCAGGGGAAACCAGTTGGTTTTGGTACTGAAATTTGAGTTTCCCATGTTATGTGGTAAGCAGTTTCTCCAAGTATATCCCCATAACAAATAAAATGACTTTCACTAAGCTGTTTCTTCTTTGGCTCTTGAAAGGGTCATGTGAAAGTAAAGCTCTACCAGAGCAGTTTTATACGGGTCAGTCATCTGAACTCATCTGTTATCTTCATAAAGTCCCTAGATCAGTAACTCTTCCAAGGGCTGCGACAGAGAAATTCTGAACCAGGTAGAACCTATATGTCATTCTGCTTCCTAGAGCAGGCTGATCAAGAAAACAGTGACAGCCCTGACCGTTGTCTTAAAGTGACAGTTTTCTTCTCTCTCTTTTTTTTTTTTTTGGATTTTTATTTTTATTTTTTATTTATTTATTTTTATTATTGTTTCTGCCATACACTGTCATGATATCACCATGGGTTTACATATGCTTCCCCTCCGGGTCCCCCCTCCCTCCTCCCTCC
>ML661908.1:5350306-5459037 GCA_007570785.1 Antilocapra americana | reverse complement strand
AAGAGATAAGAATGGGGAGAAAGCAGTCAAGCCAATGATCTCACTCCCAGGTAGCAGTGGGTACTGGAGCTTGGATCTTGAACCCACCTCAAACCTAGGGACACATATAGACTGAAAGTTATAGGCTGGAAAAAGATATTCCATGCAAATAAAGACCAAAAGAAAGCAGGAGTGGCAATACTCATATCTGATAAAGTAGACTTTAAAATAAAGGCAGTGAAAAGAGATAAAGATGGACATTACATAATGATCAAAGGATCAATCCAGGAAGAAGAAATAACAATTATAAATATTTATGCACCTAACATAGGAGCTCCACAATATGTAAGGCAAATGCTAACAAATATGAAAGGGGAAATCAACAACAACACAATAATAGTGGGAGACTTTAATACACCACTCACACCAATGGATAGATCAACTAGACAGAAAAGTAACAAGGAAATTCAAACTTTAAATGAAACAATAGACCAACTAGACCTAATTGATATCTATAGGTCATTCCACCCCAAAACAAGGAATTTCACCTTTTTCTCAAGTGCACACGGGACCTTCTCCAGGATAGATCACATCCTGGGCCATAAATCTAACCTAGATAAATTCAAAAATATTGAAATCATCCCAAGCATCTTTTCTGACCACAATGCAGTGAGATTAGATATCAACTACAGGAGAAAACCTCTCAAAACTTCCAACATATGGAGGCTCAACAACACACTGCTGAATAACCAACAAATCGCAGAAGAAATTAAAAATGAAATTCAGTTATGCATGGAAACGAATGAAAATGAAAACACAACAGCTCAAAACCTATGGGACACTGTGAAAGCAATGCTAAGGGGAAAGTTCATAGCAATACAAGCTCACCTCAGGAAACAAGAGAAAAATCAAATAAATGACCTTACTATACACCTAAAGCAACTAGAAAGGGAAGAGATGCAGAAGCCCAGGTCTAGTAGAAGGAAAGAAATCTTAAAGATCAGGGCAGAAATAAATGCAAAGGAATCAAAAGTGACCATAGCAAAAATCAACCAAGCCAAAAGCTGGTTCTTTGAGAAGATAAATAAAATTGACAAACCGTTAGCCAGACTCATCAAGAAACAAAGGGAGAAGAACCAAATCAACAGAATTAGAAATGAAAACGGAGAGATCACAACAGAAAACACAGAAATACAAAGGATCATAAGAGACTATTATCAGCAACTATATGCAAATAAACTGGACAATTTGGATGAAATGGACAAATTCCTAGAAAAGTATAACTTTCCAAGACTAAACCAGGAAGAGATAGATAATATTAATAGACCCATCACAAGCATGGAAATTGAAACCGTAATCAGAAATCTTCCAAAAAACAAAAGCCCAGGACCAGATGGCTTCACAGCTGAATTCTACCAAAAATTTAGAGAAGAGCTAACACCTATTCTACTCAAACTCTTCCAGAAAATTGCAGACGAAGGTAAACTTCCAAACTCATTCTATGAGGCCTCCATCACCCTAATTCCAAAACCTGGCAAAGATGCCACAAAAAAAGAAAACTACAGGCCAATATCACTGATGAACTTAGACGCAAAAATCCTCAACAAAATTCTAGCAAATAGAATCCAACAACACATCAAAAAGATCATACATCATGATCAAGTAGGCTTTATCCCAGGGATGCAAGGTTTCTTCAATATTCGTAAATCAATCAATGTAATACACCACATTAACAAATTGAAAAATAAAAATCACATGATTATCTCAATAGATGCAGAGAAAGCCTTTGACAAAATTCAACATCCATTTATGATAAAAACCCTCCAAAAAGCAGGAATAGAAGGAACATACCTCAACATAATAAAAGCTATATATGACAAACCCACAGCAAACATTATCCTCAATGGTGAAAAACTGGAAGCATTCCCCCTGAAATCAGGGACAAGACAAGGGTGCCCACTCTCACCACTACTATTCAACATAGTTTTGGAAGTTTTGGCCACAGCAATCAGAGCAGATAAAGAAATCAAAGGAATACAGATTGGAAAAGAAGAAGTAAAACTCTCTCTGTTTGCAGATGACATGATCCTCTATATTGAAAACCCTAAAGACTCTACGAGAAAATTACTAGAGCTAATCAGTGAATATAGCAAAGTTTCAGGATACAAAATCAACACACAGAAATCCCTGGCATTCCTATACACTAACAGTGAGAAATCAGAAAGAGAAATTAAGGAAACAATTCCATTCACCATCGAAACAAAAAGAATAAAATACTTAGGAGTATTTCTACCTAAAGAATCAAAAGACTTGTATATAGAAAACTATAGAACACTGATGAAAGAAATCAAGGAGGACACAAACAGATGGAGAAATGTACCGTGCTCATGGATTGGAAGAATCAATATAGTGAAAATGAGTATACTACCTAAAGCAATCTATAGATTCAATGCAATTCCTATCAAGCTACCAGAGGTCTTCTTCAAAGAATTAGAACAAATAATTTCTCAATTTGTATGGAAATACAAAAAACCTAGTATAGCCAAAGCAATCTTGAGAAAGAAGAATGGAACTGGCGGAATCAACCTACCTGACTTTAGGCTATACTACAAATCCACAGTCATTAAGACAGTATGGTACTGGCACAAAGACAGAAACATAGATCAATGGAACAGAATAGAAAGCCCAGAGATAAATCCACGCATCTATGGACACCTTATCTTTGACAAAGGAGGCAAGAATATACAATGGAGAAAAGACAACCTCTTTAACAAGTGGTGCTGGGAAAACTGGACAGCCACTTGTAAAAGAATGAAACTAGATCACTTTCTAACACCATACACAAAGATAAACTCAAAATGGATTAAAGATCTAAGCATAAGACCAGAAACTATAAAACTCCTAGAGGATAACATAGGCAAAACACTCTCTGACATAACCCAAAGTGGGATACTCCATGACACACCTCCCAGAATATTGGAAATAAAAACACAAATAAACAAATGGGACCTAATTAAAATTAAAAGCTTTTGCACAACAAAGGAAACTATAAGCAAGGTGAAAAGACAGCCTTCAGAATGGGAGAAAATAATAGCCAATGAAGCAACAGACAAACAATTAATCTCAAAAATTTACAAGCAACTCCTGCAGCTCCATTCTAGAAAAATAAACAACCCAATTAAAAAGTGGGCCAAAGAACTTAACAGACATTTCTCCAAGGAAGATATAAAAATGGCTAACAAACACATGAAAAGATGCTCAACATCACTCATTATCAGAGAAATGCAAATCAAAACTACAATGAGGTACCACTTTACACCAGTCAGAATGGCTGCCATTCAAAAGTCTACAAGCAATAAATGCTGGAGAGGATGTGGAGAAAAGGGAACCCTCTTACACTGTTGGTGGGAATGCAAACTAGTACAGCCACTATGGAAAACAGTGTGGAGGTTCCTTAAAAAGCTGCAAATAGACCTGCCATATGACCCGGCAATCCCACTGCTGGGCATATACACCGAGGAAACCAGAATTGAAAGAGCCACGTGTACCCCAATGTTCATCGCTGCATTGTTTACAATAGCCAGGACATGGAAGCAACCTAGATGCCCATCAACTGACGAATGGATAAGAAAGCTGTGGTATATATACACAATGGAATATTACTCAGCATTAAAAAAAAAATTCATTTGAAGCAATTCTACTCAGATGGACGAAACTGGAGCCCATTATCCAGAGTGAAGTAAGCCCGAAGCAAAAACAACAATACAGTATATTAACACATATATATGGAATTTAGAAAGACAGTAACGAGAACCCAACATGGGAGACAACAAAAGGAACGCAGATGTATAGAATAGACTCGTGGACTTTGTGGATGAGGGTAAGGGTGGGATGATATGGGAGAAGGGCATTGAAGCATGTTAATTGTTATGTGTCTAATCAATCGCCAGCCCAGGATTGATGCTCGGGACTGGTGCAGCGAGATTTCCCGTGGGGGAGGGAAGAGGGAGGGGGGTTCCGGAGGAGAAGCATATGTAAACCCATGGTGATATCATGACAATGTATGGCAAAAACAATAATAAAAAAAATAAAATAAAATAAAATAAAAATAAAAACAACCCCAGTGATCCCCTATTGTCTGCTCGTTAAAATTTATCTACGACTGGGCTGTAATTTCTTCCTGGACTTATTTCCCACTACTCGTGTATATGTGCACTTCAGCCACACCTAATTCCTTATAAATGTAATCGTTAATAGATGTTATTCCCACTCGCTCTCAGGCACTGCAAATAGATGAATGAGTAAATAGCATGTAAGAACTGCTTTATGTAGCCCATCTCACCGTGAGATATTAATCATAACATTTTTAATTTTGAAATAATATGTAAGAGTTTTTTTCAATTCTTGTTTCAATTATGTAGGTTATCTTAAGAATCATGTTCAATTCTAAAATGACTTTCTTTTTTCATGTATGCCTGTGATATGATTTATAATAAGAAATGTACATTTGGTCTTCATCCTATTTATGGCACAGAGTTCCTAATGCCCTTGGAATTTCCTGTGATGAGAGCGATAAAGGTATCTTTGATTATGTTAAAGAGGTGATTTTTGGAAAGTACCCAAGGAACCTTTGGAGCCCACCTTGTGTTCAGAGGATTGGAGCTTTCAGTTCCACCCACCTGTCCTCCAGGAAGGGAAGGGAGAGTGGCTGGGGATTGAATTCAGTCACCAGTGGCCCATGATTTAATCAATTATGCCTACTTAATGAAATTCTTATAAAAACCTCAAAAGACAAGATTCAGAGGGCTTCCAGTTGGTTAACAGGTGGAGAGGCAGGAACAGAGGCACCTGGAGAGCTCAAAGCCCCTTCCTGTACACCTGGCTCTATGCATCTCTTCTGTATAGCTGTTCTTGAATTATATCTTTTTATAATAAGCCAGTAATCTAGTTATGTAAATATTTTCATGAGTTCTGTGAGCTGCTCTAGGAAATTAATTGAACCCAGTGAGGGGGTTCATGAGAACCTCTGATTTATAGCCAGTTGGTCAGATGAGCACTTAGCAACCTAGATGCCATGGAATTGGCATCTGAAGCATGGACAGTCTTGTAGGACTGAGTCCTCAACCTGTGGAATCTGATGCTAACTCCAGGTAGGGACAAATTCCAGCTGGTGTCTTGAGAATTGCTTGGTTTGGGGGGAAATCCCACACATTGGAACTGGAAGCTGAATCGGAATACCCTTTTCCTTCTTTTGGAAAAGTGCCTGACAGCTTGAATGGTAACACCTGACTTTCTCTCCTGAAATGAAAGGTCACTTAATTGCCGTAGATCATGTGTATATGTGTGTGTGTGTGCACGTGCATGCTCAGTTGCTAAGTCGTGTCCAACTCTTTGCAACCCCATGGACTGTAGCCTGCCAGGCTTCTCTGTCCATGGGATTTCCCAGGCAGAATAATGGAGTGGCTTACCATTTCCTTCTCCAGGGGATCTTCCCTGACCCAGGGGTCAAACCTTGCATCTCCTGCAGTGGCAGGCAGATTCCTTACCACTGAGCCACCAGGGAAGCCCTCTATAGATCATACATATATTCTTTTAGTATTAATTAACTTCTTATCTGACTTCATAATCCTTCCATCACTTTGGTCATAACCCATTTGACATGCTTCTCAGCTTTTTTAAGCTCTTAGACCCCTCAGTTAGGAAGTGGAGCCACATTTTACACCTCATCCCTGACTTATACACACAATCTGGCCTCCCCAGCTTCACTCCCCCTGGCCCGTCCCAGTCTTAGATGTGCTTCAGACAGACCCCCTGACTTATGGGACTTTACCCTCTGATCTTTCCTTATTTACATAATGCAACACATGCTCTAATAGCTGACTGAATTTAAATAAGGAATATATTTACAATTGCATGTTAATTTTTTTTTTCCTTATATGAAACTGGGCTTCCCAAACATCACTGACTGTCCGACTGTTTGATCACTGTTCTGGACTTATTTGATTACTTTTAAAGTAAGACCTTTCTTTCTCTAGATCCTTCTGTTTATAAACAGGTATTCGTTTCCCCTTGGGTCTGTGAGCCAGGAGGATGCCTGGGGGCTCACACCATGTCGCATCTCAATGTTTGGCTCAGTTACAGTTGGGGAATTGCCTCTGACATCTGTGATTTTCAAAGCAACAGGGGTTTCCTCTACTTCTGACCTGATGGAATCCATTGTGTAACCTGAAAACTCTTAATGTGGAAGAAAATGAAGGACAGTTCTCTGGAGGCAAACAAAGGATTGATTTCTAACATAGGGATTGATTACATTTCAGGCAATGGACTGTAAGGGTCTGAAGGCTGGTATAATGTTTTCTTCTATAGCACTGATGTAATTAGCAACTCATTTTAATTGAGAGGGTACAAGACTCTTGGGCAGGTTCCCATAGCATTTGTCACAAAATAGGAAATGGGAGATAAAACCAAGTCAAGATTCATTTTGTTGAAATTGTAATGCATATATAGTAATGCCAAGTCTAGGAAGAATAAATCATCTAAGTTGATGCAAGTACCCTTTATAACATACCACTGATGTGACCTGACTGAGTAAGAATAATAAGCAGTTTATTTTAGATGAGTTACTGAAGATTCCTAAGGGGATGCTTCCCCTTCGCTGAAAATCTCTTTCATCATGGAGCCTTGCCCCTAAATTTTTGCTGAATTTGACAAACAAAAATTCAGTTTATTAAGGTTAAAGCACCCAGGTGGCGCTCATGGTAAAGAACCCGCCTGCCAGTGCAGGAGATGCAAGAGACACAGGTTGATCCCTGGGTCAGGAAAATCCCCTCGAGTAGGAAATGACAACCCACTGCAGTATTCTTGCTTGGAAAATCATGTGGACAGAGGATCCTGGCAGGCTGCAGTCCTTGGGGCTGCAAAAGAGTTGGACATGACTGAGCAACTGAGCCTATAATGTCTTCCAAGGTCATTCAGCAAATGCAAAGGGCAGTTATATATATATATATATAAAAGATATTTACTTATTTATTTGGCCACCTGACTCTTAGTTCTGGCATTCAGGATCTTTTTGTGGTGTTTGAACTCTTAATTGTAGTGTGTGGAATCCAGTGTCCTGACCAGGACTGAATTCTGTTTGATCTTAGCTACTTGACCACCAGGGAAGTCCCTATATGTTGGCAATCACAAGTATCACCTGGGATGCTATTGTTCAGATTCTCATTCACTGGGTCTAGGATGGGACTGAGAGAGTCAGTTCTTAGGCAGGTTGATAAGAAGTCCGGGGATCCCCAAGGAGAAATGGGTTTGGAATTCTCAAGGAGGAGGAAAGGACAAATGTTTTTTTTTTTTTCCTTCTACATTCTTTAGTCTTAGTCAACATAAAACGTTTTTATCTTTAAGTCTCGAACTGATGATTATGCAACAAACAACTCAGTTTAAACTCTGTAGTGAGGATTATATAACAGCATTGTATCCTGCTTGAGGACAGTTTCTCCTTCCTGAAAACCTTCTGGCTAATCCTGTTGTCTTAAAATGTAAATTACAGGACTGAGTCTAGTAAGATCTTTACAACCTCCAGACACTCTTTTGATTCATTGTAATAACTAATTAAAAGGTCTATAACTCCCTTGCTAACCCTAGCAAAGGGGGCACTCTTTCTGCCCCCTTCTGATGTCTATGTCAGAAGCTTTCTCTATCTCTTTTATACTTTAATAAAACTTTGTTACACAAAAGCTCTGAGCGATCAAGCCTCATCTCTGGCCCCAGATTGAATTCTTCTCCTCCGGAGGCCAAAAATCCCAGCGTCTTTTGTGGTTCAGCAACAACATTTCAGGATCCAAGAATTTGACCTTAAGCATCCTCAGTGAGTCTGGTATATGGATTGTATTTTGTTTAATACTGCTCCAAATGTATAGATTATATATGAATTGGTATTAATTATTGAATCTCCTAGGCTTATCTGAAATTCCTTTTTCCTCAACAGCATGTTGGAGGATTTGAACACAAAACAGTTGAGTTTTGTCGCTGAACCAAACTTAGGTCCACTTGCCCACGTGCAGTAAATTCAATTTACTGACACCAGGTTGCAGTGAAGAAAGATGCAATCCTTTATTACAGGATTCCAAGTGAGGAGTCCAGGCAGCTAGTGCTCAGAACACCTGAATTCCCTGATGGTTTTCAGAGAAAGATTTTTGAAGACAGGGTGAGGAAGGGGAGTTGTGGTATAGATATTGTTCTGACTGGTTGGTGGTAAGGTAATCAAGGATCAACTCCATCAGTCTTCTGGGTCCAACATGCTTCTGGGTCTGGAGTCTACATGCTTGTGGGAAGCATACAGGAAGCTGAAGACTCTCTGTAGCATGGGACAGTCATTGGAGAAGACAGGCTCAGACTGGATGTCTCTGCAAAAGAGCCCTGACCGGGTCTCAGAGTCATCATAGAGGGTGCATGTGGGAGACAGCAGAGCCACGACTAAAGTGCAGCAGTGAGATGTCTAGGAAGGGGCAACATGAGATTCACGCTTGGAATCATGCAAAAATGAGTGTTTATTTCAGTCTTGGAACCCAGGCACCTTACTCAACTTACCCTAGTTTTGGCTTTGGTAGATAACTTCTTAAATGGTTCCCAGTGATACCCCCCAACACCCAGCCCAGTTCTGGTATACAGGCCCTTGTGTAATCCCTTTTTCTTGTGTGTGGCTCAGACCTGGTTACTTATTTGGAAGTAGTAGAACATAGCAAAGGTGTTGGCATGTCACTTCCAAGATCAGGTTATAAATGACTGACTTCCACCTTACACACCATTCTTTCTTGCTCTCCTTCATTTTCTGAATCAGATGAAATAAGTTGCCATTTGTGACTTATTGAGATGTCCTGAAATTTCTACCCTGTTGAGGGGCTTATGTAGCAAAAAACTGAGGGTGGCCTCCAGACAACTTCCAACAAGCAACTGAAGCTCTGAGTCCAACAGCACCCAAGAAGCTAAGTTCTTCCAAGCATGAGCTTGGAAGTAGATACTTTTCTAGTTGAATCTTCAGATGAGACCACAGCCTCAGCTGACATCCTGACTGTAATCTGTTGGAGACACTGAGCCAGAAGCCCCAGCTAAGCCATCCCTAGATTCCTGACTATGGAAACTGAGATAGTAAATGTTATTGTCTTAATTCACTAAGTTTTGGAGTATGTTTTCTGCAGGAATAGGTAGCTAATACAGTCCTTAAAGATTTGGGCAGTGGTGGTGGTAGGGGGTGATGTTGATTGCTGAACCTGAAGAACAGTGCAAATAAGGAAAGTGAAAACATACTGAGGACACTCTGAACTGCATCATAGTTTTGCCCAGGGGTGGCCTTTTCTACAGGGGTTGCTTCTATTCTTCCTCATCTCCTCCAAACCCTTCCTTCTCTAAAAATAACCTGGAGAGTTGCCTTATCAGGATTGACTCTTAAACTTTGAAATTTCTCCTGTTAAATCTTCATGACTATTGCCATCACCACCCTCATGTTTATCATGACTTCTTTCCCTGAAATTTGCCATGGTTTCCAGTAAGATTGTGACTATAACTGATAGTGACACTTATCTTCCACTTATCCAAGTTCTCTTCTGCCCAGCAGCAGCAGTCACTAACAGACAAAAGTTAAAATGCCTGATATTGCAGGGTATAGAGCAACTGGAGCTCATACATTGCTAGTTGGAAGGCAAAATGGTGTCACTGGTTTGGAAAACGCTATGGCACTATCTTATAACGTGAAAGCTAAATCTACCATATGACCCAGTAGCCATATTTTAAAGTATCTACTCAAGAGAAATAAATGAATCCTCATTGGAAGGACTGATGGTGAAGCTGGAGCACCAGTATTTTGGTCTCCTAATATGAACGGCCAATTCATTGGAAAAGTCCCTGATACTGGAAAAGATTGAGGGCAGAATGAGAAGACGGCATCAGAGGATGAGATGGCTGGATGGCATCACCTATGCAGTGGACATGAACTGAGGCAAACCCTGGGAGATGGTGAGGGACAGGCAGGCCTGACATGCTGCAGTCCATGGGATAGAAAAGAGTTGGAGACGACAGGGCAACTGAACAACAGGAGAGATAAAAACTTATGTTCACATAAAAGCTTACACGAAACTGTTTATAGCAGCTTTATTTGTAGTGGTCCAAAGCTAGAAACAATCCAGATGTTCATCAACTAGTGAATGGATAAGCACTTGTGGTATAACTATACAATGGAATGAATGCTACACAGGCAGCACAGGGAACCACAAGAGCATCATGCTAAGGGTGAGAAGTTGTATACAAAAAACTGTCTACCCTGATTCTAATTATGAGAATTCTAGAAAAGGCAAAACTATAGTGATAGAAAGCAGGTCTGTGATTATCATGGGCCAGACTTTGAGGGAGAAGATTGTTTATGGAAGTACACAAGGAAACATTTAGGGTAACGGACTGTCCTATATCATGATTGTGGTAGTGGTTTCATGACTGTATTCGTTTGTCAAGATTTATTAAACTTTGAGTACATTTACTGTGTTTAAATTATACTTCAATAAAATTGTTTAGAAGAACAAAAAGGCTAAGTGGCCACGTAAAGTAAAGAATTGAAGTAATTCAAGTTCTTTTTTCTTTTGTCTTTGTGATCATGGTGTAATAATTAATCATTGTTCATTCAAAACCTTTTGTTTAAATGCAAGAATACATAATACCAGAGTGGTTGAGGATATGTGAACTGATATGGTTTTGGAATTCTCGGAATTACTTTCTGTGCCGAATAAAATGATTATTAAAGGAAAAGCAATAAAAATATGTTGCTTTCGAGTTTACATATATATTATTAAAACTCAACAGTAAGCTCAGCAATTGTTTAGACCTTAGGCCAACAAAAAGATTTTTGGTAAAGGAATATTTTGTCATTCATATTGTTTAGAATTGCTGGCTTATAGGGATGATAGAATGCAGACCAACATTTAATCAGTTTTATTATTGTCTTAAAATCCTTTCCAGACAATGCACCTCTATCACTGGCATCTGGATGAACTACTCCTATGCACGGTTCTTCACAAACTCCTGCTACTCCTCACTAATATTTGTGGCCTCCTGGAACCCTAGAAACAACAGCACAAATTCATAGGCCAGTCTGATTTGCCAAATCTTTCAATGTTCTGTAATTATTAACAAGTATTATTGATTACCTACCACAGACCAGGTGCTAGTTCTGGGTACCAGCCCCTGGCCTGTGGTGCTAGTCACTTCACTGAAAATGTTAGTAATCTCAAGGACTTTAAATTCTGATGATGTGTATTGACACTGTAAGGACAAGCATTAGAGTCTCCAACAGGTCAACATTGTAGACCTTCCTAGAAGTTACAGTTTGCCCTTTGTTTCCTCTTGATCATCTTTCTCAACATCCCCCCAGGTGATCACCTTTTTCCAGTATCACAACCAATCATATTCCTCATAAGCTTTGGGTGTGGGGCTCAATAGGTGTGACATTATCTTCTCAGAAGAGAGATCCAACAAGTGGGACCTTCTGCACCAACTTTAAGTTTTTTGTTCTTTTGTGCCTTGTACCATCCACTTGATAATTAGCTTTCACAATTCTATATCAGAAACAAGGTGCTTCTGAAGTTTTTTTTAATTAATTTATTTTTAATTGAAAGATAATTGCTTTACAGAATTTTGTTGTTTTCTGTCAAACCTCCACATGAATCAGCCATAGGTATACATATATCCCCTCTCTCTTGAACCTCCCTCCCGTCTCCCTCCCCATCCCACCCTTCTAGGTTGATACAGAGTCCCTGTTTGAGTTTCCTGAGAAAGTCAAAGTGAAGTCACTCAGTTGTGTCTGACCCCTTGCCACCCCATGGACTGTAGCCCATCAGGCTCGTCTGTTCGTGGGATTCTCCAGGCAAGAATACTGGAGTAGGTTGCCATTTCCTTCTCCAGGGGATCTTCCTGACACAGGGATTGAACCCAGGTCTTCAGCACTGCAGGCAGACTCTTTACTGTCTGAGCCACCAGGGGCTCCTGAGTTTCCTGAGACATACAACGAATTCCTGTTGGCTATCCCCCACTGCCACTGGCTATCTGTTTTACATATGGTAATATAAGTTTCTCTGTTACTCCCTCCATGCACCTCACCCTCTCCTCCCCTCTCCCCATGTCCATAAGTCTGTTCTCTATGTCTGTTTCTCCATTGCTGCCTTCTGAAGTTTTTGATATAGGAATGCTGCTCAGAATTATAAGTGGCCTCCTTGATATTCTGCATCACTAGCTAAGGTTTTCATAGCGAATATCTGTGCCCATCAAAAAAGGTCTAAGCTGAAAGTGCCTGCAAGAATTTCAAAAGGATAAATGCCCCCTTGATGGCTAATACAGGCCAAGTTAGGTCAACCACAAATCCCTGTGCCTTAGAGGGCTGCCCTTTTTAGCCCACCCCAGTTCCATTTGATTTGTTTTTCTCCTTTTAAGCTCACCTAAATGGTTTCCCTGGTGGTTCAAGCAGTAATAAATCTGCCTGCAATGCAGGAGACCCGGGTTCAATCCCTGGGTTGGGAAGATCCCCTGGAGAAGGAAATGGCAACTTTCTCTAATATTCTTGCGTGGAGAATCCCATGGACAGAGGAGCCTGGGAGCTACTGTCCATGGGGTTGCAAAGAGTCAGACACGACTGAGTAATTTTCACTTTCACAACAATTCTTAACCTAGAAACACAGAGCTCCTTAGAGTACATAAATTGGGGCCTGAATTTACAGAGATCAAGAAACTTCTTTGTGATTAAGTGAAGGAACCCAGCACAGTCAGCACTGGCTTCCCCAAGATTTCCAACCATGCACCCTCGTCCTTCACAAAGAAAAGCAGATCAGATCTCAGAACCAGTGCTGGGAATCTTCAGAATCTCATAAGAACTTTTACATCTTCTATGCTAATAGTTGTAGGATGAAGATGATGATAATTGTCAATGAGTTTTTCTATTGAGATTGCAACATCTTCTTTTCAGATCATTGTTAGCATATTCCTTGTCAAGCAAGCTAATACTTCATTTCAACCAACTCCTTTTTATAGGCTTGACAATGTCATTGAGTGATTTGAATGAGACAAAGCAGTTGAACATTTAGAAATTAGATGAAGAAAGGCATTTTTACATTTTGACTTTCTGTGAGCACTGCTGACTTACTTTTAACACACAAAAAAATCACTAGTGATGTAACTATTAAATGTCACTAACAAAATACTCTACCATTTGTATGGTGATCTGACTCATGGTTATCTCGTTTTTTGCTTATTTGTGTAGTCTTTTAACTAGTTGGATAGCATCTCCTATTCAATGGACATGCATGCATGCATGCTAAGCCACTTCAGTCATGTCCAGCTTTTTGTGACCCCTTGGACTATAGCTTCCCAGGCCCCTCTGTCCATGGGATTCTCCAGGCTGGAATATTGAAGTGGGTTGCCATTTCCTTCTCCTCAGCAGACATAAACTTGGACAAACTCTGGGAGATAATGAAGAACAGGGAAGCTGGGTAGGCTGCAGTCTGTGGGGTTGCAAAGATTCAGACACGACTTAGTGAGTGGACAACAACAGTAGTCTTAACACCATTAAGGGCATAAAAAGGTTTGACTTGAGGTCCATGCTTTGGGGCTATTTCTTCTGCTGCTGGGACTATCCTCAGCTGCCAGGGGAAGATATGTGCATGAATCCTCTTACCCGTGCCAAGGTCATTTACAGCTGTGTAGGATGAACCCAGCTGTAGCAGGTTGATAAGTTTCAAGAGGATACAAAGTGACTGAGTTAGTCAAGAACCAGAAGATTTGGGGCCAAGTTGAATGGTATTGTTTGATGGGGAAGTAGAGAGGAAGGAGCCCATGGAAAGGCACAGTCCAGCAACTGCTGAGATGATACGGTCCAGAAACCCTGCATGCCCAGTGTTCCCTCTGTGTCCGTCTGCTTATTTTCAATATGCACAGCAGGGGGCTTGCAAAATATGTCCACCCAGTGTCAGAGGACCTGAGCCCTCTGGTCACTTGTCCTCTTCCAGTGTTCTTGGGATTTCTCTGGAATGTTCTAATTCAAAGGAAGCTTTTACATTAAAAGCTTCAAAAGTCATTTTATTCTACAGATTATATTTGCAATGAAAGCCTTGCTTACTCTTTAAAAAGAATTTTTTTTTAATTGGAGGAAACTTGCTTTACAACGTTGTGTTGGTTTCTGCCGTACAATGCAAATCAGGCATAACTGTACATATATCCCCTTCCCTCCCGTCCTCCCATCTGAGTCATCACAGAATACCAGGCCAGACTCCCAGTGTGGTACAGCAACTTCTCACCAGCTGTCTGTTTTGCACTGGTAGTGTATGTGTGTTGATGCTCCCTTCTCCGTTCATCACACTCTTTCCTTCTCCCATTGTAGGCTTGCTTACTCTTAGCTCCATTGCTCTTAAACCTTTCTTCTTGTTCTTGCTGGTAAAACGCACATGAATGGGGGTGGGGAATTATTTCTAGGTGTGGGGTTTGTATTAGATGTTATTCTTTTATTCATTCCTACTCAACAGATATGCACTCAATACTCACTAGACACTAGGGGAACATGGGCGCCCACTTGTTCAGAGCTTGTGCACAGCCCTGGACCTGAAGGATGGGAGCTTTGTGCTTTGGGCCCTGAGTGGAATCACACACACAGGTCGTGCTGAGGGCTGTGTTCTTGTCCTGCCCGAGGCTCTCTGGGGGACGGTTCTATGAGGACCTGCCTTGGCTAAGGCTCTTCTGGTTGAATCTCTTAGTACAGCTGCACAGGCTAAGGCCTCCCGTTGAGTAATATAGCCTGGAGGGAAGAAAGGAGATAAACTTCAAAGTCAACAGCTTTACAAAGCAAACAACTCTGCAAATATCCACATAGGCACAAAATTCCTTCTACTTTGTATGGTAGAAACAATTATGTTTAGCAGTCTCAGACTGTACAGTTTTTCAGGCTATGAGGTATGTTTTTCTTTGGGTACATTTCTCATAGAATAAGTTAATAAATCAATAAATTAGTAATAATCTGTAAGTGTTGACAAATAGACAAATATTTGGAGAGGGACTTGAGCCGTGAGAAATCGTCACGTGAGTTGCTTATCTTTTTTTTTGTCAGTATAATTTTATTTTATTTTATTTTTTACTAAAGTGATTTTTTTTTATTGTGTTTGCCATACAATGTCATGATAACACCATGGGTTTACATATGCTTCCCCTCCAGAACCCCCCTCCCTCCTCCCTCCCCCTCGGGAAATCTCGCTGCACCAGCCCCGAGCATCAATCCTGGGCTGGCGATTGATTAGACATATGATAATTAACTTGTTTCAATGCCATTCTCCCATATCATCCCACCCTTGCCCTCTTCCACAGAGTCCACGAGTCTGTTCTGTACATCTGCGTTCCTTTTGCTGTCTCGCATGTTGGGTTCTCGTTACCGTCTTTCAAAATTCCATATATATGTGTTAATATACTGTATTGTTGTTTTTGCTTCTGGCTTACTTCACTCTGGATAATGGGCTCCAGTTTCGTCCATCTGAGTAGAATTGCTTCAAATGAATTTTTTTTAATGCTGAATAATATTCCATTGTGTATATGTACCACAGCTTTCTTATCCATTCGTCAATTGATGGGCATCTAGGTTGCTTCCATGTCCTGGCTATTGTAAACAATGCAGCGATGAACATTGGGGTACACGTGGCTCTTTCAATTCTGGTTTCCTCGGTGTATATGCCCAGCAGTGGGATTGCTGGGTCATATGGCAGGACTATTTGCAGCTTTTTAAGGAACCTCCACACTGTTGTCCATAGTGGCTGTACTAGTTTGCATTCCCACCAACAGTGTAAGAGGGTTCCCTTTTCTCCACATCCTCTCCAGCATTTATTGCTTGTAGACTTTTGGATGGCAGCCATTCTGACTGGTGTAAAGTGGTACCTCATTGTGGTTTTGATTTGCATTTCTCTGATAATGAGTGATGTTGAACATCTTTTCATGTGTTTGTTAGCCATTTTTATATCTTCTTTGGAGAAATGTCTGTTAAGTTCTTTGGCCCACTTTTTAATTGAGTTGTTTATTTTTCTAGAATGGAGCTGCAGGAGTTGCTTGTATATTTTTGAGATTAATTGTTTGTCCATTGCTTCATTGGCTATTATTTTCTCCCATTCTGAAGGCTGTCTTTTCACCTTGCTTATAGTTTCCTTTGTTGTGCAAAAGCTTTTAATTTTAATTAGGTCCCATTTGTTTATTTGTGTTTTTATTTCCAATATTCTGGGAGGTGTGTCATGGAGTATCCCACTTTGGGTTATGTCAGAGAGTGTTTTGCCTATGTTATCCTCTAGGAGTTTTATAGTTTCTGGTCTTATGCTTAGATCTTTAATCCATTTTGAGTTTATCTTTGTGTATGGTGTTAGAAAGTGATCTAGTTTCATTCTTTTACAAGTGGCTGTCCAGTTTTCCCAGCACCACTTGTTAAAGAGGTTGTCTTTTCTCCATTGTATATTCTTGCCTCCTTTGTCAAAGATAAGGTGTCCATAGATGCGTGGATTTATCTCTGGGCTTTCTATTCTGTTCCATTGATCTATATTTCTGTCTTTGTGCCAGTACCAAACTGTCTTAATGACTGTGGATTTGTAGTATAGCCTAAAGTCAGGTAGGTTGATTCCGCCAGTTCCATTCTTCTTTCTCAAGATTGCTTTGGCTATATGAGGTTTTTTGTATTTCCATACAAATTGAGAAAGTATTTGTTCTAATTCTTTGAAGAAGACCTCTGGTAGCTTGATAGGAATTGCATTGAATCTATAGATTGCTTTAGGTAGTATACTCATTTTCACTATATTGATTCTTCCAATCCACGAACACGGCACATTTCTCCATCTGTTTGTGTCCTCTTTGATTTCTTTCATCAGTGTTTTATAGTTTTCTATATACAAATCTTTTGATTCTTTAGGTAGAAATACTCCTAAGTATTTTATTCTTTTTGATTCAATGGTGAATGGAATTGTTTCCTTAATTTCTCTTTCTGTTTTCTCCTTGTTAGTGTATAGGAATGCCAGGGATTTCTGTGTGTTGATTTTATATCCTGAAACTTTGCTATATTCACTGATTAGCTCTAGTAATTTTCTTGTAGAGTCTTTAGGGTTTTCAGTATAGAGGATCATGTCATCTGCAAAGAGAGAGAGTTTTACTTCTTCTTTTCCAATCTGGATTCCTTTGATTTCTTTATCTGCTCTGATTGCTGTGGCCAAGACTTCCAAAACTATGTTGAAAAGTAGTGGTGAGAGTGGGCACCCTTGTCTTGTTCCTGATTTCAGGGGGAATGCTTCCAGTTTTTCACCATTGAGGATAATGTTTGCTGTGGGTTTGTCATATATAGCTTTTATTATGTTGAGGTATGTTCCTTCTATTCCTGCAGTTGCTTATCTTTAATAGCAAACTTGCTTCAGATAGAAACAGATACATTCAGTCTCAGTGTTTCTAAAGTGCAGTCTGCAGACACTGCACAGCAGAATCATTTGGTTGAGGCCACACTAATAATGCTCTTTAAAAATACAGGTTTCTGGCTCTATTTCAAAGAACTTCCGAGTCAGAAACACAGATGGTTAGGCTTGTAAGTCAGTATTTTTTTTTTTTTTTGGTCCCACTGCATGGTATGCATGATCTTAGTTTCTAGACCAGGGATCAAACCCATGCCCTCTCCATTGGAAGCTCAAAGTCTTAAGCAGTGGACCACCAGGGAAGTCCCGGGAAGACTATTTTAATAACATACAAGTGTCTTATGTGCACTAAACCTTGCACATCCCTGTTTCTGGTTTCATTGGCTTCTGTGAAGTTTCACTCTACAAATAAGGCTACCAGATGATGATCGTCATGCTTTCAGTCAAGCATAGGGATCAGGCATGACAGTAGTCAAGTTGTTTAACTTACTCACGTGTCCAACTCTTTGCAGTCCTGTGGATTGTAGCCCACCAGACTCCTCTGTCTATGGGATCCAGGCAAGAATACTGGAGCAGGTTGCCATTTCCTTCTCCAGGGGATCTTCCCAAACCAGGGACTGATCCCATGTTTCTCATGTATCCTGCATTGGCAGATGGGTTCTTTACCACTAACGCCACCTGAGAAACAAACCTTGCCCAACATGGGACATGAACCCATGACCCTGAGATTAAGAGCCTCATGCTCTACTGACTGAGCTAGCTGGGCAGTTAATAAAAGATCTTCTATAAACACTCACTTGCCTTTAGCACTTCTACCTTATTAGTGTTATTCCTGTATTTGCACAAAAGGAAAATGCGATTGTCGATTGTTCTTGGTTTTAAATCACTTGCAAAAACCATGCTTTCCTTTTGTGCAAACATAGGAACAACACTTACAAGGTAGATGTGCTAAAGACAAGTGAGTGTTTACAGAAGAAAGGCTCTTTTGGAGTTAGGAGAAGAGTGTAGTAAGTAGGAGGCAGAGACTGAGAACATCTCCTGGAAGAAAAGGATTTTAATATAACTACCTTTCCATAGACTGTTCTTTACAATATATGAAGGTTTTCCACAACCACTCTTTTTGGTTCATAAAATCCCATGTGGTTGGTGGAAGAAGAGAGATGGCAGACCTTGGGGTGAAGATGCGTGATCTTTGGTGTGATGCTCCTCATTGATGTTTACTATCTGTGTGATCTTGATTGAGTCCTATAATCTGCCTGAGTTATAGCTTCCCACAGCAGTAAAGTGGGGTGAAAATGAGATATTCTGTGTAGAGCTCATAGCACAGTGTTGGAAACATGGTAGATACTTAATAAACATAAGCATTATTGCTGTGACTCAAACAAGCCAGTGAGTCTGCACAACCAGTGATGGGCTAAGTGGTGGGTTGAGCCTGGGTCATCTGCCTGAGCCCATTACCACTTCTACTAGACCAAGTGCTCATAAATCTCAGAGAGTTGTTGACATTTTATAACAAACTCTACTCCAATTTCTTTAAGCCCTCTTAATTTCCCCATAAAACCTTGCTTTTTATTGTCAGAGAAAATCATTTTTAAATTGACCTGCCAAGCATGTTGATAAAACAGCAGGCTGACAGGAGGCCATTCTTCTTGAATTATTTATCTGGAAACCCAACTTCTAGTGCTGTAGCATAGGAGTCCTCCTTCCTGAGGCACCTGGTTCAAGTCAGGTAGTTAAACTCACCAAGCAGCTGCTGGTGCTGAAGGCTGTGAATGTAGCGGGTCTGCAGGGCCTCCCACTGGGGCCTGGGGCTGTAAATCCTCATGATGCTGTAAAAATAGCGCTGCTGCCCTTGGGTTAGGTCCTGCCAGAGCAGAGCAGGGGACTGGTGAGTTGCTGGACTTGAGGATCAGAATGTGATGTATTCAGAGCTGACTTCCACAGAAATAAGATGCTTCTCCCACTGTCTCTTTCCCCCTTTCCCTTTCTCAGTGAGTTTTCTTTCACCTCCCTTAGTTTAGTTAAACCATCTTCCACCGGCATCTGTAATGGTGGAAATGAATTAAAAAAAAATAAATGATTCTAGGTAGGTAGGTCACAGTATTAGGCTGAGGGAGATCCAAGGATTTTCAATATCTGATGCTGAAGCTGAAGCTCCAATACTTTGGCCACCTGATGCAAAGAGCTGACTCATTGGAAAAGACCCTGATGCTGGGAAAGACTGAAGGTGGGAGGAGAAGGGGATGACAGAGGATGAGAGGTTGAATGGCATCACCAACTCAATGGACATGAGTCTGAAGAGACTCTGAGAGATGGTGAAGGACAGGGAAGCCTGGCGTGGTGCAGTCCATGGGGTCACAAAGAGTTAGACATGACTTAGCGACTGAACAGCAACAACAGCCTGTACTGATCTGTTATAATCCCTGTTGAGGAAGGTAGACTGCTGAGGAAGTCTACCTGTTGAGGAAGAGAGTCTGCACAGGGCCTGAAGGGTGCCAGGCCTTTGGAGAGTAAAAGAACTTTCCATTCAGAGCTCTCAGCTTAAGCAGAGAAGATAGATGAGTGGATGGGTAATGTGATAAGCTTTCAAGGTCATTAGTGAAAAAGTGCTATGAAAACAGAGAAGGAATATAAGCTCATGTTAAGGAGTCAAGGAAGCTTCCTGAAAGTGAAGACCAACACGTCTGAGTCTGCCTTGTCATGAGAGATTCCCTAAAGGGGCTAGAATATGGATTCTCAAAGGGCATCAGCATCGCTTAGGAATCTGTGAGAAATGCAGATTCCCAGGCCTCACCCAGACCTACAGAATCAGTCACTGGGGAGGAGGAGTGGGACCTAGGACTCTGGTGACCTCTGGGTGGTTTTGACACTCACACCGTAAAATTTGAGAACCACTGGACTGGAAGAAAAAGAAAGGCTGATTAGAGAGAGAAAGTGGTACAGATTTTCTTCTGGGGTACAAAATATCTGAATATATTAGGAACCAGACTTTTGGCATTTTTTTTTTAAACTTTAACCTGGTGGCTCAGATGGTAAAGAATCTATCTGCCTGCAGTACAGGGGACTCGGGTTCGAGCCTTGGGTTGGGAAGATCCCCTGGAGAAGGAAATGGCAAGCCACTCCACTATTCTTGCCTGGAGAATTCCATGAACAGAGAAGCCTGGCAGGCTACAGTCCATAGGGTCACAAAGAGTAGGACACAATTGAGCGATTAACACTTTCACTGCAATTACAAAAAAAAAATTAATTTAACCAAGATATAAAGTCTGAGCTGGAAAAGCCTCTAGAGTGGGACAGCGGAAGATCATGGCAGCCTTTTATGCTACACTAAGAGGTTAAAGATTATCTTTAATATGAAGAAACACTGGTCTTTCTTTAAGGCAGTGGTTCTTAAGAGGTACAAATGTCTTTGACTCTCAAGGGACATTTGGCAGTGTCTGAAGAAATTCTTGGTTGTCAGAGATAGTGGGAAGGAAGATGGCTGCCACAGGCATTAAGGGGTTAGAGGCCAGGGATGCTGAACACACTACAGAGCATGAGACAGCCTCCCAGTGCCCCCAGACAAGAATTACCCAGACCCAAATGCCATTCGTTGAGCTGACTGGATCTGCATTGTAGAAAGACCACTCTGGACCTGCTATGGAGAATGGTCTTAAGGGAAGACAGACCGCTGGTAAGGGGACCATTTGGAAAGCCACCACCTAGTGCTGGGAAGAACAAGAAGGGCGGCACTAGAGTTGCTTTTATATACCTGCCTGATAAATGGAGATGAGGAAACAGAGAAAGTGGCATCAACGTTTTAGAAAAATCAAGATAAATTCGTGTGTGTGTGTGCGCTAAGTTGCTCAGTCATGTCTGAGTCTGTGACCTCATAGACTGTGGCCTGACAGATACCTGTCCATGGTATTCTCCAGGCAAGAATAGTGGAGTGAGTTGCCATTTTCTTCTCCAGGGGATCTTCCTGACCTAGGGATCAAACCTACGTCTCTTGCATCTTCTGCATTGGCAAGCAGGTTCTTTAGCACCTTGGAAACCCCAAATAATTTCACCTTAGGCTAAAAAATTCAAAGCAATGACAGAATTTCAAAACTAGTTGTTAACCATGTAGTAAAAAGTAAGATAATTATATTTAAGCTAAGTGAATTTTATCTGCTAAAACCTTTTGTGTGGCATTGAAATCTGTCAGTTTTTTTTAAAGATCTAGAGACCTTAAACTTGATATTAAAAATATATTCAGAGAGAAAGTAGCTGAGCCAAGTACTTCACACTTGAGATATTTCAGTTTTACAGTTTCTGAATTAAATGTTTTAAAAGATAATATATTTGAAGAAGAGAATAGATCCCTAATTAAGCCCTTTCAAATGATTGAGAACAATATAACAGGAAAATTGCAAGCCATTTCAAGAGCAAAGCTCCAAAGTGCAATGGGAGTTTCTATTATATAAGATAAAACCTTAAAAATTATAGTTTTATTTTACAAGGGAAAAAAAAGCATAGTTCTTTTCCTTAGGAGAATACCATCTTCCTAAATGAGAAGTAATAGATAATGCTTTTTTTCTGATTTTATTTTATTTTAAACTTTTTATTTTGTGTTGGGGTATAGCCAACACAGCTCTGAACACAGAGGTGTGGGTTTTAAAATATCCTTTTTTTTTTTAATACTGGAGTATAGCCCATTGAGAATGTTGTGATAGTTTCAGGTGAACAAGGAAGGGAGTCAGCCATACATATACATGTATCCATTCTCCCCCAAACTCCCCTCCCATCCAGGCTACCACATGACATTGAGCAGAGTTCCATGTGCTGTATAGTGATGCTTGTTGGTTACCCATTTGAAATACAGAGTGTGTACCTGTCCATCT
Source organism: Antilocapra americana (assembly GCA_007570785.1). Lineage (NCBI taxonomy): Eukaryota > Metazoa > Chordata > Mammalia > Artiodactyla > Antilocapridae > Antilocapra > Antilocapra americana. Next base: position 5,436,755 of record ML661908.1, on the reverse strand, counting down.
CAAACACCTTACCTAACCCTTCCCCCCATCCTACGCCTTGGCAACCATAAGTTCCTTCTCTAAGTCCATGAGCTAGCAGATGACATTTTTGATATTGTCACCCTGTTGCTTAGCTTTCCTAGAGGGGAAGGAAGAGTTCCTAAAGGGGGATGGATGTAGGATTAGATCATCTGAGTGCTCCTTCATTCTCTCAGACACACTGTCGACAAACATTGAGGGTGTGCGTCGAGCCTTATGTTCTCCTTAATGCCAGGTGAACAAGGACCCAAGAAACCCTCACCCCCTGAAGAAGAGACAGAGAAGGCCCCTCCATCTGTGAATAACATGCTGTACCTTCAACAATGGCGTGTCAGAGGCAGAGTGAGGGACACGGATGCAAGGAATTTGTGGTACATTCCACAGCTTTTGTTGTCTTTTCCATTTTTCTCCCATCTTTATTCTGCACCTCGAAGGAACAGCAAAGCACAACATAAATTTTCATGTCATTCAAACAATTTGGGAGAAAGTTTGTGACACTGTACAGGAGACAGGGATTAAGATCATCCCCGTGGAAAAGAAATGCAAAAAAACCAAAATGGCTGTCTGAGGAGGCCTTACAAATAGCTGTGAAAAGAAGAGAAGCAAAAAGCAAAGGAGAAAAGGAAAGATATTCCCATCTGAATGCAGAGTTCCAAAGAATAGCATGGAGAGATAAGAAAGCCTTCCTCAGTGATCAATGCAAAGAAATAGAGGAAAACAATAGATTAGGAAAGGCTAGAGATATCTTCAGGAAAGTTAGAGATACCAAGGGAACATTTCATGCAAAAATGGGCTCAATAAAGGACAGAAATGGAGTGGACCTAACAGAAGCAGAAGATATTAAGAAGAGGTGGCAAGAATACACAGAAGAACTGTACAAAAAAGATCTTCACAACTCAGATAATCATGATGGTGTGATCACTCACACGCAGCTAGAGCCAGACATCCTGGAAGGTGAAGTCAAGTGGGCCTTAGGAAGCATCACTACAAACAAAGCTAGTGGAGGTGATGGAATTCCAGTTGAGCTATTTAAATCCTCAAAGATGATGCTGTGAAAGTGCTGCACTCAATATGCCAGCAAATTTGGAAAACTCAGCAATGGCCACAGGACTGGAAAAAGTCAATTTACATTCCAACCCCAAAGAAAGGCAATGCCAAAGAATGCTCAAACTATCACACAATTGCACTCATCTCACACACTAGAAAAATAGTGCTCAAAATTCTCCAAGCCAGGCTTCAGCAATACATGAACCGTGAACTTCCAGATGTTCAAGCTGGTTTTAGAAAAGGCAGAGGAACCAGAGATCAAATTACCAACATCTGCTGGATTATCAAAAAAGCAAGAGAGTTCCAGAAAATCATCTATTTATGCTTTTTTGACTATGCCAAAGCCTTTGACTGTGTAGGTCACAATAAACTGTGGAGAATTCTGAAAGAGATGGGAATACCAGACAATCTGACCTGTCTCTTAAGAAACCTGTATGCAGGTCAGGAAGCAATAGTTAGAACTGGACATGGAACAGCAGACTGTCCATGTCAAGGCTGTATGTCAAGGCTGTATATTTTCACCCTGCTTATGTAACTTATATGCAAAGTACATCATGAGAAACGCTGAGCTGGAGGAAGCACAAGCTGGACTCAAGATTGCTGGGAGAAATATCAATAACCTCAGATAGGCAGATGACAGATATGCAATAACCTCAGATATGGCAGAAAGTGAAGAGGAACTAAAAAGCCTCTTGCTGAAAGTGAAAGAGGAGAGTGAAAAAATTGTCTTAAAGCTCTCAACATTTATAAAACTAAGATCATGGCATCTGGTCCCATCACTTCATGGGAAATAGATGGGGAAACAGTGAAAACAATGTCAGACTTTATTTTTCTGGGCTCCAGAATCACTGCAGATGGTGATTGCAGCCATGAAATTAAAACTCTCTTACTCCTTGCAAGGAAAGTTATGACCAACCTGGATAGCATATTGAAAAGCAGAGACATTACTTTGCCAACAAAATTCATCTAGTCAAGGCTATGGTTTTTCCAGTAGTCATGTATGGATGTGAGAGGGACAGTGAAGAAAGCTAAGTGCCAAAGAATTGATGCTTTTGAACTGTGGTGTTGGAGAAGACTCTTGAGAGTCCCTTGGACTGCAAGGAGATCCAACCAGTCCATCCTAAAGGAGATCAGTCCTGGGTGTTCATTGGAAGGACTGGTGTTGAAGCTGAAACTCCAGTACTTTGACCACCTCATGCCAAGAGTTGACTCATTGGAAGAGACCCTGATGCTGGGAAGGATTGGGGGCAGGAGGAGAAGGGGACAATAGAGGATGAGATGGCTGGATGGCATCACCAACTCAATGGACATGGGTTTGGGTAGACTCTGGGAGTTGGTGATGGACAGGGAGGCCTGGCGTGCTGGGATTCACGGAGTCGCAAAGAGTCAGACACGACTGAGCGACTGAACTGAACTTAAACTAAGTAAGTAAGCAATCAAGTAAATAAGTAAACAAATAGATAAATGTTATTTATTTCCAGAGAAAATACATTTTCTCAAATGTTTCCATGGAATTGCACCTCACCAGACTTCTTAATTCTGCACTTTCCCCAATTCTCATCCCGTACCTGTTCCTATCGCTAAGTCATGTCCGACTCGGCTGTAGCCAGGGACGACAGCACGCTAGGCTTCAGGTCCTTCACTGTCTCCCAGAGTTTGCTCAGACTCATGTCCACTGAGTTGATGATGACATACAAACATCTCTTTCTTTGTCTCCCCCTTCTCCTGCGCTCAGTATTTCCCAGCATCAGGGTCTTTTCCAATGAATTGGCTCTTCACATTAGGTGTCCTAAGTATTGGAGCTTCAGCTTCAGTATCAGTCCTTCCAGTAAACATTCAGGATTGATTTCCTTTAGGATTGATCTGGTTTAATCTCCTGGCTATCCAAGGGACACTCATGAATCTTCTCCAGCATTACAGTTTGAAAGCATCAGTTCTTTGGTGCTCAGCCTTCTTTATGGTCCAGTTCTCACATCTTTACATGACTATTGGAAAAACCATAGCTTTGTCGGCAAAGCAATGTCTCTGCTTTTTAATACGTTGTCTAGGTTTACCATAGCTTTTCTTCCAAGGAGCAAGTGTCTTAACTTAGTGCTGCAGTCAGCATCGAAGGCATTTTGGAGCCCAAGAAAATAAAATCTGTCACTGATTCCACTTTTTCCCATCTATTTGCCATGAAGTCATGGGACCCAACCCGAGGGAATAAATCAGAGTCCTTTGTTTTTCTGCTTACTCAGCATTCAGAACAGGTGGGTTTAAAACCACACCAGGTCTTAACAGTTATTTCTTGATAACTCTAAATAATAGTTATTACTTTATGTGATTCTATACATAATATATATCATTTTTAAAATTTTAATAATTGAAGAGGAAATAAGATCATCCATAATTTAACAGTGCATAACTATTGTTGTCATTTGATTGATTTCATTTTACTGTTTTTTCCCTGAGCAATCCACTATGATATTAAAACAGGGAGATCATCCTCTATATGTTATGCACCTTCCCAGCACATTTAATAACCTCTGAAAATATGATTTATCATGGCAGTATATATATCTTTACATCATTTTCCATTTCTTGCACATTCACATTTGCTGTTTTTCCAGCCTTGTACTATAAAAGAAGCTGTTGAGTTTGGCCATGTTTCTAACCTGACAAAGATACAGAATGAAGGAGCCACAGTTGCTATGATTAAGTCTCATTCTGTTTCCATGCAATTCAGGATTTAGAATCTGAGGTGTATAGAATAATTTAAAAATTAACCATCAAGAAAGAATAAACATATTGGAGCAGGGTTGACACGCCAGAGTGGAAATCACAGCATTTCTCCTCTCTCTCTTCCTTTGCCCTTGTCAACAGTGTCTACCTCATCAGTTTACTTGATTACCTGAAATTTAAAAAAAAATTCATTTAATGAAGTACAGTGTTGTGTTGATTTTGGCTATACAGCAGAGTGATTCAATTATATGTAGATATACATTCCTTTTCATATACTTTTCCATTATGGTTTATTACAGAGTGTTGGATATAGTTCCCTGTGCTATAGACTGGACCTTGTTGTTTATCCATTTTATATAAAATATGATTAGCTGAGATTTTAAAATAGAATGCTCTCACTTTAGGCCAGTTCCTCTTCTCTCCTCTACTCTATTGTGTGCTCACACACATGTGCATGCATGAGCACCACAGTACACGCACTGAAGAATTTTAACATGTGAGAAATCTCCGATTCCAAGTTTACAGACCTAAGGCTCAGACCTTCCAGAAGAGAAATTTATTAGGGAAATGTCAGTCAGCATTTTTGTGTGTCTTGTTTCCTCAGTATAAACTTATAATTTAAACTATAAGTATTTTATTCAATACTGCTTTCCTCCCAAGTGGTCTCCAGAAGGCATCCCAACCAAGATGCAGTCTTTTAATATTGATGTTGATAGACACCTACACTCTTACCTTGTAATCAAATCATCTCCATATCCCTCCTCCCATTTTCCAGGTCTGTAGAGCAGAACATAAATATTCTTCAAAGCTGGAAAGATATTTTTTTTTCTTTCCTCAAATAGCATCAGGAAATGACTGACGATCTTTCTTATGGCAGCAATTCATATGTGCTTTCCTTGGGCTACAGCTAAGGAAATCCATCTTACCTAATCAAGTGGTCTCCACTTGATAAAGTTTGATTAAAATGCTTGCAGAGCTCAGGGAGGAAATATCTACCAACAAACTTATATCTGAAACAAAAATACAGATTTGCTTAAAATAAACTTACCCTGTATTGTAATCTCCCCTCTTTAAAAAGCTGGCATTCATATTCAGTGTAGTTTTCCTGCAAAGTCTCTTTCTTCCTGGAGTGGTGGCAGTACAATCCTGTTTGTTGATAAGCTGATATCCAAGCGACATCATGTGATGAAACAAAGAGCTGGGAGATTTGGCTGCTCGCCTTTCCCTGCTTCTAGGCAACATTCAGCTGCACAGTTTAATCTTTCATCTTTTTTCCCCTCAAATCTTATATCTAATTAAGTGTCAACTTCTCAGTCTACCATATTTGCATTCAGTGCAGACACCAGGGAGAAAAGTACATGGAGGCAGAGAGACTGAATATTAAAGGTCAAGAAATCCATCAGGGCAACAGCCCATTACATATGTATTTCTCAGATTTGGAATCAGTAATCCCCATCCCTGTTGCTCAGAAGGATGAAGGAATAATTCCTAAATACAGAGGTACAGGCATAAACCTGTGGTAATCTATAGAGTGGTCCCATTTGTTAAGATAGTGTTCCATTCTAAGTTTTTGGAGCAGTGAGCTATTCTCCATGTTTGATTTTGACTTGAGGCGAACATGATGAAGAACTTAAGGCACAAGATTCTCGCCCACACTGACATCATCAGCGTGAGCCTCCCATTATAACCTGACTCATGAGAGCAATCTTTCACTTCCTCTGGGCTAGCATTATGACTACAGACTACTTTTTCAGATTGTCTGCAAAAATGAAAAGTTCCAAGGGAAAATGGAAGAAGAAATAGCAAAAAGGGAAACCACAAATTCAAGATTCTTTAGAGGCTAACGGGAAGAAAAATATAGGGAGATAAAAGTGATGAATTGTATAGCTTAAAGGAGAAAAGACTCAACACACAAAAATAGTTTGCATTTTCCCACAATAATTTAAGTGCAGACCTTCTGGGGAATAAACATGATACAAGCAAGAGTCTATAAATGCCAGTGAATACCCCAGAACCTCTCAGATTCAGGTCGGAGAGGTGATTCTCTACTGAGAGAGAAAGATCAGTTGTCTACAGAGTTGACACTGTCTGTTGAGTTTCCCTTGAATGTTTTTCCAGGATGTGATGAAATGCCTTCTAGGGCTCACCACATCTGCTGACAGTTACACACACATGCTGATTCATAACAACATGCATCACTCCCTGCCAGGCAGGGAAAACAGTAGACAGATCTAGGAGTTTGACTGAGAGGGAACTGAACATAAGAAATAGAAAAGTTTGGGAGCAAAACAAGAAAGGTTAGCTAATCCAAAGCTTGGCAATTGCACTGAATTACTACTGCACCTAGAGCTGGGGGTCAAAGGGAAAAATGATTTCAGCCAGAGCCCGTGAACACTGGGCTACAGAGGCTGCTTCTATTGGGCCATTGCTGCTGAAACAGCACTCCAGGACCTGGTACTCACCTGCTAGTCTTGCCTCCATGTTCTGAACCTTCATTACTGTTGCTGTCATCACTGTCCCTGGCCCGGCTGCTACCGTTGCTAACATGGTCACTGATGGCTGCTGCTGTTACAGGTGCAAGCAGCGGTCATTCTCCTTCCCCTTTCCCCCAGATTTCCATCTCCTGCATCCCGGCAGATGCCAACCGGTGAGGAATTCCAAAATGTATTTTGCAGTCTTTTCACTACTGTGGTAAGGGTTTCCCTGGTATCTCAGATGGTAAGGAATCTGCCTAAGTGCAGGAGACCTGGGTTCGATCCCTGGGTTGGGAAGATCCCCTGGGGAAGGGCGTGGCAACCCTTCTTGCCTGCAGAATCCCATGGACAGAGGAGCCTGGAAGGCTACAGTCCAGGGAATTGCAAAGAGTCGGACACGACAGAGCAACTAACATTTTAACTTTCACTGCAGTAAAGAGAAGGGTGCAGAAGGGTAGGCATGAAGCTGAGAGATGAAAGACACTCCTGCACATGAGAATGACATCAACAAAAATTTAAGAGGTACCTCGAGGATTTATGAAGTCTAATAGAAGGCTGAAGGACTTAGACATACAGCCAGTGTTTGCCTAATACCACTAAAGTTTGGAATTTTGTTAGAAAATACAAAAGGTAATCACCTAGCTCTATAGATGGTATGGGGGCTTCCCTGGTGACTCATCAGTAAAGAATCCACCTGCAATGCGGGAGACCTGGGTTGGATCCATCGGTTGGGAAGATCCTCTGGAGAAAGAAATGGCAACCCACTCCAGTATTTTTGTCTGGGAAATCCCATGGATGGAGGAGTTGGTGGGCCACAGTCCATGGGGTCACAAAAGAATCAGACACGACTTAGTGACTCAAACAACAATAAATGGTATTAAAGAATGAGAGATACATTTTGGGACAGTAAGAATTAGAAATGATAAGAATGTATAGTATCACTTTTGGACAAAAAAGTATTTCCCCAATGACAGCTAGACTTTTCAAAGAGAAATTAACTACAAAAATATATATATATATAGAAAAACTTAACATCTAGTTACTGTAGAAAATATCGTTTTGACTATTGATGAAAATGCAGACTATTTCATAGATGAAACATTGGTACATCAATGGGGCACAATGCTTAAGATATTGGTATGTTTAAATTCCATGCTTAAAACATGGATCAAAAAGTGTTTCTTATAGGATAGTAGGATATACATGGCCTCATGGGCATTACCAAGTGAGGAAAAGTGATCCATGATTGGAATCCACAATAAGATTAAACCATAAAGTAAAGAATAGAGTTAAGTTCAGTAGCTCAGTCATGTGCAACCCTGTGACCCCATGCACTACAGCACGCCAGGCCTCCATATCCATTGCCAACTCCTGGAGTTTACTCAAACTCGTGTCCATTGAGTCGGTGATGCAATCCAGCAATATCATCCTCTGTCATCCCCTTCTCCTCCTGCCTTCAATCTTTCACCGCATCATGGTCTTTTCAAATGAGTCAGTTCTTTGCATCAGGTGGCCAAAGTACTGGAGTTTCAGCTTCAGCATCAGTCCTTCCAGTGAACATCCACAACTGATCTCTTTTAGGATGAACTGGTTGGATCTACTTGCAGTTCAAGGGACTCTGAGAGTCTTCTCCAACATCACAATTCAAATGCATCAATTCTTCGGTGCTCAGCTTTCTGTATAGTCCAACTCTCACATCCATACATGACTACTGGAAAAACCATAACTTTGACTAGATGGACCTTTGTTGGCAAAGCAATGTCTCTGTTTTTTAATATGCTGTCCAGGTGGGTCATAACTTTTCTTCCAAGGAGCAAGCATCTTTTAATTTCATGGCTGCAATCACCATTTGCAGTAATTTTGGATCCAAAAAAAATAAAGTCTGTGACTCTTTCCACTATTTCCCCATCTATTTCCCATGAAGTGATGGGACCAGATGCCATGATCTTAGTTTTCCGAATGTTGAGCTTTAAGCCAAATTTTTCACTCTCCTCTTTCACTTTCATCAAGAGGCTCTTTAGGTCTTCTTCACGTTCTGCCATAAGGGTGGTGTCATCTGCCTATCTGAGGTTATTGATATTTCTCCCAGCAGTCTTGATTCCAGCTTATGCTTCCTGCAGCCCAGTGTTTCTCATGACGTACTCTGCATAGAAGTTATATAAGCAGGGCAACAATATACAGCCTTGACATAATCCTTTCACTGTTTGGAACTAATCTGCTGTTTCATGTCCAGTTCTAACTGTTGCTTCCTGACCTGCATACAGATTTCTCAGGAGGCAGGTCAGGTGGTTTGGTATTCCCATCTCTTTCAGAATTTTCCAAAGTTTGTTTTGATCCACACAGTCAAAGGCTTTGGCATAGTGAATAAAGCAGAAATAAATGTTTCCCTGGAACTCTCTTGCTTTTTCGATGATCCAATGGATGTTGGCAATTTGATCTCTGGTTCCTCTACCTTTTCTAAGTCCAGCTTGAACATCTGGAAGTTCACAGTTCATGTATTGTTGAAGCCTGACTTGGAGAATTTTGAGCATTACTTTGCTAGCATGTCAGATGAGTGCAACTGTGCAGTAGTTTGAGCATTCTTTGGCATTGCCTTTCTTTGGGATTGGACATTTTCCAGTTCTGTGGCCACTGCTGAGTTTTCCAAATTTGCTGGCATATCGAGTGCATCACTTTCACAGCATTATCTTTCAGGATTTGAAATAGCTCACCTGGAATTCCATCACCTCCACGAGCTGTGTTTGTAGTGATGCTTCTGAAGGCCCATTTGACTTCACATTCCAGGATGTCTGGCTCTAGGTGAGTGATCACACTGTGGTGGTTATCTGGGTCATGAAGATCTTTCTTATATAGTTCTTCTGTGTATTCTTGCCACCTCTTCTTAATATCTTCTGCTTCTGTTAGGTCCATATCATTTCTGTCCTTTATTGAGCCCATCTTTTCATGAAATATTCCCTTGGTATCTTTAATTTTCTTGAAGAGAGCTCTAGTCTTTTCCATTCTATTGTTTTTCTCTATTTATTTGCATTGATCAATGAGGAAGGCTTTCTTGTCTCTCCTTGCTACTCTTTGGAACTCTGCATTTAAATGAGTGTATCTTTCCTTTTCTCCTCTGCTTTTCACTTCTCTTATTTCCTCAGCTATTTGTAAGAGCTCCTTAGACAACCATTTTGCCTTTTTGCATTTCTTTTTCTTGGAGATGGTCTTGATGACTGCCTCCTGTACAATGTCATGAACCTTTGTCCATAATGCTTCAGGCACTCTATCAGATCTAATCCCTTGAATCTATTTCTTACTTCCACTGTATAATTGTAAGGGATTTGATTTAGGTCAAACCTGAATGGTCTAGTGGTTTTCCCTAATTCCTTCAATTTAAGTCTGAATTTGGCAATAAGGAGTTCATGATCTGAGCGACAGTCAGCCCTCAGTCTTGTTTTTGCTGATTATATAGAGCTTCTCCATCTCTGGCTGCAACGAATATAATCAAGCTGATTTCGGTATTGACCGTCTGGTGATGTACATGTGTAGAGTCTTCTCTTGTGTTGATGGAAGAGAGTGTTTACTATGACCAGTGCATTCTCTTGGCAAACTCTATTAGCCTTTGCCCTGCTTCATTCTGTACTCCAAAGCCAAATTTGCCTGTTACTCCAGGTGTTTCTTGACTTCCTACTTTTGCATTCCAGTCCCCTGTAATGAAAAGGACATCTTATTTGAGTGTTAGTTCTAAAAGGTCTTGTAGGTCTTTATAGAACTGTTCATTAACTTCTTCAGCATTAGTAGTCGGGACATAGACTTGGATTACCGTGATATTGAATGGTTTGCCTTGGAAATGAACAGAGATCATTCTGCCTGTTTGCGATTGCATCCAAGTACTGCATTTTGGACTCTTCTGTTGACTATGAGGGCTACTCCATTTCTTCTAAGGGATTCCTGCCCACAGTAGTAGATATAATGGTCATCTGAGTAAAATTCACCCATTCCAGTCCATCTCAGTTTGCTGATTCCTAGAATGTCGACATTCACTCTTGCCATCTCCTGTTTGACCACTTCCAATTTGCCTTGATTCATGGACCTAACATTCCAGGTTCCTGTGCAATATTGCTCTTTACAGCACTGAACCTTGCTTCCATCACCAGTCACATCCACAACTGGGTGTTGTTTTTGCTTTGGCTCCATCTTTTCATTCTTTCTGGAGTTATTTCTCCACTGATCTCCAGTAGCCTATTGGGCACCTACTGAACTGGGGAGTTTCTATCTTTTTGCCTTTTCATACTGTTCATAGGGTTCTCAAAGTAAGAATACTGAAGTGGTCTGCCATCCCCTTCCCCAGTGGACCGCAAAGAATACAGTCTGCTAGAACAAGAAGCAGAGTCGCACTGTATATCATGGAGGTAAGTACTTGCCCAGAAAACTGTGAACCCAGAAAGAAATTATGCATTCATATCTTTCTGCTTGAATTTGAGCAAACTCTGGAAGTTGGTGAAGGACAGGGAAGCCTGGCATGTTGCAATCCGTGGGATCGCAGACAGTCAGACACTACCGAGTGACTGAACAGCAACAACAGTCCTTCTGCTCTAAGATCCTTCTAGCTGAGGAGCTGTCCATGGGGAAAACTGCATTCTCTTGTTGTGGTGGAGCTCAGGGTTTAGGCACAGGGTCTTCGGTATTTGCAGCACACAGACTCAGTAATTGCTGCTCTCGAACTCTAGAGCGTGGGCTTAGTAGTTCTGGTGCATGAGCTAAGTTGCTCGGAGACACGTGGAATTTTCCTGGGCCAGGGGTTGAATTGATGTCCGCTGCATTGGCAGGCGGACTCCTATCTACAGTACCACCAGGGAAGTCCCAGAGCTTTCACAGTCTTTGTTGGACTTTCACAAAGAGCTGTAGAGTCCATAAGGCTCTATTCTGTTCGGTGGGGTTTGGCCAGGAGTCTAATTATTCCTCTGTTATCTTCTTATTGTTGTTCTTGTTTTCTCTGATATCTCTTCAGAAAAAATTTCTGTTTCTTCAAGATTCCCCAAACAAAAACTCTTACATGTACCAACCCCTTAAGGATCACTGGTTTCAAAAGTGAGAAAACTAAGAATCCCAGTTTTAATCCTACTTTAGACACTTAAAAGCGGTGATTAGCAGCAAAGGAAACACTCAATAGGTCATATATGTGCCCGGGACTTTGGAAAACAGGTTCCTGAAGTTCAGAAAATAATCTAAAATGGAATATAACTCAAATGCCCAGAGATTTAACTTTGACTCTATAATCTCAAATAACTCTATAGAATAAAAAGGTAAGATGTCAGAAGGCAATAGAGTAGGTGCCCTGGGTACTTGCAGGTAATTCTAGATTCAAGGACAGATTATTTTTTAAAACTGTAAGAATTTACCAAAAGGTCTTTTTCACTGGGGATTAGTGCTGGTCCTCTGAAAACAGATGCTATGGCGTAGCTAATTCTAGAGCCAGGACTCAAACCCATGGTTACCTGAAGTCTATGATTTCTCCCCTTAGACTCTAGAACTAAAAGGGAATTCAAGCAACATACCTGTTGCTGTAATAGAAAATTACCCCTCTTATGGAGCCATTATATGCACACAGAATTCATGCATCTTGATGATTTCTGTCATTGGGGTATGTTTCATTTCCATCCAGAATACTGCTTAGTTGAGCAAGGGAAGCTTTAGTTTCACAAAGACTCATGGTCATAATTCTGGAGTAGATGGGTCTTATTATACCAAGTCACTGACCTTCTGACAGGGCTCCTGGGAAGGCTTCATGCAAGCATCTAACAGGCCATTCCCATCAGTCCATAAATTTCCCAGGCATTTCCCAATTCACAGAAAATGTAGGTGTAAAGCTTAGGTCCTTACCCATAAAAACACTCTCTGCATGTATTCTGATTTTTTTTAATGGACTGAATAAAAATACCATCTACCACTTGACAGTGGCTTAGTGGAGCAGCTTATTTATTGAGATATAACTGGCATAATTTAGATTCAGTATTTGTATATTTTGGAAGGTAATCACAACAATAAGTCTAGTTAGTATCTGTCCTCGTAAATATTCATAAACATTTAAAAGATCAATACTGACAGCTATGTTTTGAAACAGTCATTTCTTTTTCTGTTGTTAGTAGGGATAGAGTTCTGGGGCTTTTAGATGTTGTAGACCTGGTATTTCTGAAATTGACAAGGTGCCTTGTAAAATTTTTGTGGAAAGATAAGTACAAAACTTGAAACTTGTTAAAAATCAATGCTAGAGGTGCCAATTAAAGGGTCAGTGACAACCTGGGTAGGATTTTGGTGGCATGCCCTGATTTGTTCCACAGTTTTACTGAGGTCTTGTATGTAGACATAGTAGGCAAGCTTATTAAGTTTTCAGATGACAAAGATTTACTTTTCAAATGACAGAAATTGAGGTGGGATGAAGAACATAGTAGATGGCAGAATCAGGACACAAAAAGATCTTGACAGGTTAACATGTGGATTGACTTTAAAAGGATGAAATGGAATAACAATGAAAGTTATATTCTGCATCAGTTTCATTTCTAGTTGCAAGAATACAGAAGTGAAATTTGGAGTTTAGTGGCAGTTTAAGCATAGGAAAGTATTGCAGAATGAGGCTGCTAGGGAGATTTTGGGCTCCATCAATAATGCCTTATTAAATATTTGAAGGGCTCACACGTTAAAAAAAATTCTGGTTTTATTGAGATATAATTAAAAATACACAGAAGAACTGTACAAAAAAGATGTTCACCACCCAGATAATCACGATGGTGTGATCACTCACCTAGAGCCAGATATCTTGGGATGTGAAGTCAAGTGGGCCTTAGAAAGCATCATTATGAACAAAGCTAGTGGAGGTGATGGAATTCCAGTTGAGCTATTTCAGATCCTAAAAGATGATGCTGTGAAGGGGCTGCACTCAATATGTCAGCAAATTTGGAAAACTCAGCAGTGGCCACAGGACTGGAAAAGGTCAGTCTTCATTCCAATTCCAAAGAAAGGTAATGCCAAAGAATGCTCAAACTACCACACAATTGCATTCATCTCACACACTAGTAAAGTGATTTTCAAAATTCTACAAGCCAGGCTTCAGCAATACATGAACCATGAACTTCCAGATGTTCAAGCTGGTTTTAGAAAAGGCAGAGGAACCAGAGACCAAATTGCCAACATCTGCTGGATCATTGAAAAAGCAAAAGAGTTCCAGAAAAACATCTACTTATGCTTTATTGACTATGCCAAAGCCTTTGACTGTGTGGATCACAGTAAACTGTGGAAAATTCTGAAAGAGATGGGAATACCAGATCACCTGACCTGCCTCTTGAGAAACTGTATGCAGGTCAGGAAGCAACAGTTAGAACTGGACATGAAACAACAGACTGGTTCTAAATAGGAAAAGGAGTACATCAAGGCTGTATATTGTCACCCTGCTTATTTAACTTCTATGCAGAGTACATCATGAGAAACACTGGGCTGGAAGAAGCACAAGCTGGACTCAAGATTGCCAGGAGAAATATCAATAACCTCAGATATGCAGATGACACCACCCTTATGGCAGAAAATGAAGAGGAACTAAAAAGCATCTTGATGAAAGTGAAAGAGGAGAGTGAAAAAGTTGGCTTAAAGCTCAACATTAAGAAAACTAAGGTCATGGCATCTGGTCCCATCACTACATGGCAAATAGGTGGGGAAACTGTCAAACTTTATTTTTCTGGGCTCCAAAATCACTGCAGATGGTGATTGCAGCCATGAAATTAAAAGACGCTTACTCCTTGGAAGGAAGGTTATGACCAATCTAGATAGCCCATTGAAAAGCAGAGACATTACTTTCCGAACAAAGGTCCATCTAGTGAAGGCTATGGTTTTTCCAGTAGTTATGTATGGTTGTGAGAGTTGGACAGTGAAGAAAGCTGAGTGCCAAAGAATTGATGCTTTTGAACTGTGGTGTTGGAGAAGACTCTTGAGAGTCTCTTGGACTGCAAGAAGATCCAACCAGTCCATCCTAAGGGAGATCAGTCCTGGGTGTTCATTGGAAGGACTGATGTTGAAACTGAAACTCCAATACTTTGGCCACCTCATTCGAAGACTTGACTCATTGGAAAAGACCCTGATGGTGGGAAGGATTGGGGGCAGGAGGAGAAGGGGACGACAGAGGATGAGATGGCTGAATGGCATCACCAAATTGATGGACATGAATTTGGGTAGACTCTGGGAGTTGGTGATGGACAGGGAGGCCTGGCGTGCTGCGATTCATGGGGTCGCAAAGAGTCGGACATGACTGAAAGACTGAACTGAAATGAACTGAACTGAACTGAATTGACATACATCACTGTAAAAATGGTTTGACTTAAGTATATTATGAAACAGTTCTGTAGTAAGTTTAGTTGGCATCATCATCTCACATAAATATAATATAAAGAGAAAGCAAAAAAACTTTTTTTCTTGTGTGAGATCTTTTAGGGTTTATTCTCTTATGAACTTTCACATGTACCGTAGAGCAGAGTTAACAGTAGTCATCATGCTGTACATTACATCTCTAGTATTTCTTTACCTTGTAACAGTAAGTTGGTACCTTTAGACCACCTTTCTCCAATCCTCCCTACCCATACCCCCAGCCTCTACACAAATCTGATCTCTTTTTCTGTGCATTTGGTTGGTATTTTCTGTTACCGTGTTTTTGTTTTGTTTTCAGATTCTACATATAAGGTTATACAGTATTTGTCTTTCTCTATCTGAATGATTTCACTAATAATAATTCTGTTGAAGTCCATTTATTTTGTCTCTAATGGCAAAGTTTCCTTGGGTTTTTATGGCTGAATAATATTCTATTGCATATATGTGTGTATGTGTGTGTATATATATATATATCTCATGACTTTTTATCCTGTCAATGAATGCATAGATTTTTTTTTTATGTCTGGCTATTGTAAATAATGCTTTAGTGAACATGGGTGTGCAGGTAACTTTTCAATACCCAGAAGTGGAACTGCTGGATCGTATGGTAGCTCTGTTTTTAATTTTTGAAGGTCCTCCATACTGCTTTCCATCGTGGCTGTTAAGGAGAAAGGAGGTCATGATCGCCCTTGGAAGATGGCCAAATCAAAAAGTAACTTCTACTACACATGGAATATTTCAATGTGGAGAGAAGGTGTATGCTGAAAGTGAAGGAAGGTTCAGTGAGGAAAGTGAAGCTTTGTACCCATCAGGGTGGTTATGGGGAATATGGTCCTCTAGGGGGGCATTCTAAATGCTTGGGTATCAGGTGAATTAGTTGGTAACTCTGGCTGTATGAGCTATCCAACTCACAACCAGTACCGGTGTGTGCTCAGTCATGTCCAATTCTTTGAGATCCCACAGACTGTAACCCGCCAGGCTCCTCGGTCCATGGGGTTTTCTAGGCATGAATGTTGGAGCGGGTTGCCATTTCCTCCTACAGGGGATCCTTTCCATCCAGGGATTGAATCTGCTTCTCCTGTGTTTCCTGCATTGGCAGGTGGATTCTTACCACTGAGTTTGGTGAAACTCACAAATAGCAACATGATGCATGACATCCATTCACAAACCAGAAATCATTCTGGGAACTGTCAAATATGTTAGCTTATGTTATAAAAGCTAGAAATCTTAGAGTTAAGTATCATTTAGGATACATTCAACTGCAGGTAACAGAGATGTCCAATAAATCATAATGTAAACAAACAAGGATTTATTCTTGTTACTTCACAAAAAGTGAATCAAGATGGTTGGTGGCACTGATTTAGGAATTCTAGGCTGGTGTCTGTGATTGTCTGGGCCTTCCCCTTGTGGCCATAAGCTGCCTCCTTCAATCGGAGTTGAGATTGACTCTGAGGAGAAGGTTGATCTTTTTGCACCTTTTCTTTTTGTATTTATTTATTTTTCTTTACATTATCATGTTGGTTTTGCCATACATTGACATGTATCCACCATGGGTATGCATGTGTTCCCCTTCCAGAACCCCCCTCCCACCTCCCTCCCGATTCCATCCCTCTGGGTCATCCCAGTGCACCAGCCCTGAGCATCCTGTATCAATTGCCAGCCCAGGTTTGATGCACCTTTTCTTATCAGAGAAGAAAACTCCTTCTCAGAAGCTTCTCTACTAATCTTGCCTAATATCACGTAAGTCAGGTGTTATCAGTCAGCTGCTTCAATTACTGCTGAACAAACAACCACACATCATCTCAGTGACACACAGTAACACACACTCTTCTCATCAACCCGGGCAGCTGTTCTATGAATCTCTCCTTCTTATGAGACTCAGGCTATCCATGACATATCCCCTCATGGCAGAAGCTTCTAAGAGGCAAGCCTTGGCTTGGAATTGGTGCTTTCTTCCTTCTGCTGCATTCCAAGTCCAGTATCACTGAGTCAGGAAAGGATACTTTTCTCAAAGAGGTCATGGAGCAGGAGTGAATATTTGATGAAAGGTTATGTGATCTGCCACAAAAGGTCTGGATTTAGGCCAACTCCTAGACGATGGGCTGAGATTACCTTCTTGGAAACTGAAAGATATATATCCAATCTTCAGCATGTATGGAGGGCTGCTGTCAAGGAAGAAAAAAATGTAAGTGGTTTTTATCAATAGCTAGGTAAGAAACCATGTCAACTGTGTCTGCCACAAAAGAGAGGATTTGATCCAGAAGGGATTTTTATAGTTCTATCCACAATTTAAACTATCAAAGTAATCAGAGGTAGTCTGTTTAAACAGATAATTGTCTTCACACCTCCAGGGATGGGGAAGAAGATGAGGAAGGAAATTCATTTATTACATATCTAATATACACCAAAAACAGTGCTAAGAATTTAAGATAGACTATTTTATTTATTCTTCCTAATGCTTTGAGATAAATATTATTAAAATAGTTCATGGGAAAAAAAATGAAGCTTTGAGAAGTAACTTGACAATTTATATATATCATGCAAGGGGGAGTGAGGATTTATGCCCAGGTTTGTCTGGTACTAAGGCTATTAAGTTTTTATATTATAGTGTGTTGTCTTTTCTATATTTTGTTCAATTTGTTTAGAGCTATTTCTAGAATATTCTGTGTGGCATCTCATAGAGGAAACTTAATTATTCTCAAACAAGATAGTTCTTTATATGTGTAAAATCAATAATTCTGCCTCTCTAAAGTCATTGCCTCTCCAGGTTAAAAAATAGTTTCTTCAATAATTCCTTTTATTATATGTGTAAGCCCTGTAATAGGCCCATTTTTCAGAAGGCCCCTAGGCAGTCAGAGGTAGAAGAAAAACTCTTAACCAAAATGGTCAGGACTCAGGGGTGCCTGGCTAATCATAGGAAGGCAATTGAAATAAGACAATCATCTAAAAATGATACATGTCTTAAACATATATACTGCTGTATACTATGCTTAGTCGCTTTAGTGGTTGCTGCTCTTTGTGACATTATGGACTGTAGCCCGCCAGGCTCCTCAGTCCATGGGATTCTCCAGGCAAGAATATTGGAGTGGGTTACCTTGCCCTTCTCCAGGGTATCTTCCTGATCCAGGGATTGAACCCAAGTCTCCTGCATTGCAGGCATCTTCTTTACCACTGAGCCACTGGGGAAGCCCTAAACATATATATTCTTAAATTTAAAATATATAAGTCAACATTCTGACTTTCTGCAGTACAGCCAAGGCCCTTTATTTTGATACAAGCAGCAATTCTTAGTGGGGGCACTAAAACTCTTACATTTATTATAAGGAGCATTTGAAAGTGCAAGGAGGGCTCTTCAGTGGTCACAATGAATGAGGGCCACCATAGCATTTAGTGCAGAGATCCTCAAATGCTGGGATCTATTGCCTGATTATCTGAGCTGGAGCTGATGCAATAATAATAGAAATTAAGTGCACAAAAAATGTAATGCACTTGAATCATCCTGAAACCATCCCCCCACCCCCAGGTCTGTGGAGAATGTGTCTTCTACAAAACTGGTCCCTCGCACCAAAAAGGTTGGGAACCATTAATTTAGCCAAAGAGGGAGAAGCTCTATACAGTCAGCAAAAACAAGACCAGGAGCTGACTGTGGCTCAGATCATGAACTCCTTATTGCCAAATTCAGACTTAAATTGAAGGAATTAGGGAAAATCACTAGATCATTCAGGTTTGACCTAAATCAAATCCGTTATGACTCTTCAGTGGAAGTGAGAAATAGAATTAAGGGACTAGATCTGATAGACAGAGTGCCTGATGAACTATGGACGGAGGTTCGTGACATTGTACAGGAGACAGGGATCAAGACCATCCCCAAGAAAAAGAAATGCAAAAAAGGAAAATGGCTCTCTGAGGAGGCCTTACAAAAAGCTGTGAAAAGAAGAGAGGAGAAAGGCAAAGGAGAAAAGAAAGATATACTCATTTGAATTCAGAGTTCCAAAGAGTAGCAAGAAGAGCTAAGAAAGCCTTCCTCAGCAATCAATGCAAAGAAATAGAGGAAAACAACATATATAGGGGTCTTGTTTCTGTATCCAATCGGCCAATCTTTGCCTTTTGGTTGGGGCATTCAGCCCGTTTACATTTAAGGTAATTATTGATAAGTAAGATCCCGCTGCCATTTATTTTATTGTTTTGGGCTCCAGATTATCTATCCCATCGGTGTTTCCTATCTAGGAAAGATCCTTTAGCATTCGTTGGAGGGCTGATTTGGTGTTGCTGAATTCTCTCAGTTTCTGCTTGTCTGAGAAAATTTTGAATTCTCCTTCAAATTTGAATGAGATCCTTGCTGGGTACAGTAGTCGGGGTTGTAGATTGTTTTCTTCCATGACTTTAAGTATGTTTTGCCATTCCCTTCTGGCCTGAAGCGTTTCTGTTGAGAGATCAGCTGTTATCCTTATGGGATTCCCCTTGTGAGTTATCTTTTGCTTCTCCCTTGCTGCTTTTAATATTTGGTCTTTGTATTTGATATTTGCCAATTTGATTAATATGTGTCTTGGGGTGTCCCGCTTGGGGTTCATTCTATTTGGGATTCTCTGTGTTTCTTGGACCTGAGTGGCTATTTGCTTCCCCAATTTAGGGAAGTTTTCTACAATTATCACTTCAAGAATTTTCTGATGGTCTTTCTTTTTGTCTTCTTCTTCTGGGACTCCTATGATTCGAATATTGGTGCCTTTAATATTGTCCCAGAGGTCTCTAAGATTGTCTTCATTTCTTTTAATTCTTTTTTCATTTTTCCTTTCTGTTTCATTTATTTCTGCCATTCTGTCTTCTACCTCACTTATTCTGTCTTCTATCTCTGTTATTCTACTGTTAGTTCCCTCCAGGGTGTTTTTGATCTCATTTATTGCATTATTCATTGTATTTTGTCTCTTTTTCATTTCTTCTAAGTCCTTGTTAAAGCTTACCTACATCTTCTCAATCCTTGCCTGCAGGTTATTGAGCTGCAACTCCAACTTATTTTCCAGGTTTTGGATCATTTTCACTATCATTATTCGGAATTCTTTGTCAGGTAGACTTCCTATCTCTTCGTCTTTTGTTTGGTCTAGGGGGTATTTATCCTGTTCCTTTACTTGCTGGGTATTTCTCTGCCTTTTCATCTTGTTTATCTTGCTGTGTTGTCCCTTTATTGTGGGGATTCCTCTCTATGGGAGGGGTTGGATGCGTGGTTTGTCGAAGTTTCCTGGATGGAAAGGCTTGTGTGGTTTTCTGGTGGGTGAGTCTAGGTTTCCTCACTGTTACTAGTAAGAGATAAGAATGGGGAGAAAGCAGTCAAGCCAATGATCTCACTCCCAGGTAGCAGTGGGTACTGGAGCTTGGATCTTGAACCCACCTCAAACCTAGGGACACATATAGACTGAAAGTTAAAGGCTGGAAAAAGATATTCCATGCAAATAAAGACCAAAAGAAAGCAGGAGTGGCAATACTCATATCTGATAAAGTAGACTTTAAAATAAAGGCAGTGAAAAGAGATAAAGATGGACATTACATAATGATCAAAGGATCAATCGAGGAAGAAGAAATAACAATTATAAATATTTATGCACCTAACATAGGAGCTCCACAATATGTAAGGCAAATGCTAACAAATATGAAAGGGGAAATCAACAACAACACAATAATAGCAGGAGACTTTAATACACCACTCACACCAATGGATAGATCAACTAGACAGAAAAGTAACAAGGAAATTCAAACTTTAAATGAAACAATAGACCAACTAGACCTAATTGATATCTATAGGTCATTCCACCCCAAAACAAGGAATTTCACCTTTTTCTCAAGTGCACACGGGACCTTCTCCAGGATAGATCACATCCTGGGCCATAAATCTAACCTTGATAAATTCAAAAATATTGAAATCATCCCAAGCATCTTTTCTGACCACAATGCAGTGAGATTAGATATCAACTACAGGAGAAAACCTCTCAAAACTTCCATCATATGGAGGCTCAACAACACACTGCTGAATAACCAACAAATCACAGAAGAAATTAAAAATGAAATTCAGTTATGCATGGAAACGAATGAAAATGAAAACACAACAGCTCAAAACCTATGGGACACTGTGAAAGCAATGCTAAGGGGAAAGTTCATAGCAATACAAGCTCACCTCAGGAAACAAGAAAAAAATCAAATAAATGACCTTACTATACACCTAAAGCAACTAGAAAGGGAAGAGATGCAGAAGCCCAGGTCTAGTAGAAGGAAAGAAATCTTAAAGATCAGGGCAGAAATAAATGCAAAGGAATCAAAAGTGACCATAGCAAAAATCAACCAAGCCAAAAGCTGGTTCTTTGAGAAGATAAATAAAATTGACAAACCGTTAGCCAGACTCATCAAGAAACAAAGGGAGAAGAACCAAATCAACAGAATTAGAAATGAAAACGGAGAGATCACAACAGAAAACACAGAAATACAAAGGATCATAAGAGACTATTATCAGCAACTATATGCAAATAAACTGGACAATTTGGATGAAATGGACAAATTCCTAGAAAAGTATAACTTTCCAAGACTAAACCAGGAAGAGATAGATAATATTAATAGACCCATCACAAGCACGGAAATTGAAACCGTAATCAGAAATCTTCCAAAAAACAAAAGCCCAGGACCAGATGGCTTCACAGCTGAATTCTACCAAAAATTTAGAGAAGAGCTAACACCTATTCTACTCAAACTCTTCCAGAAAATTGCAGAGGAAGGGAAACTTCCAAACTCATTCTATGAGGCCACCATCACCCTAATTCCAAAACCCGGCAAAGATGCCACAAAAAAAGAAAACTACAGGCCAATATCACTGATGAACTTAGATGCAAAAGTCCTCAACAAAATTCTAGCAAATAGAATCCAACAACACATCAAAAAGATCATACATCATGATCAAGTAGGCTTTATCCCAGGGATGCAAGGATTCTTCAATATTCGTAAATCGATCAATGTAATACACCACATTAACAAATTGAAAAATAAAAATCACATGATTATCTCAATAGATGCAGAGAAAGCCTTTGACAAAATTCAACATCCATTTATGATAAAAACCCTCCAAAAAGTAGGAATAGAAGGAACATGCCTTAACATAATAAAAGCTATATATGACAAACCCACAGCAAACATTATCCTCAATGGTGAAAAACTGGAAGCATTCCCCCTGAAATCAGGGACAAGACAAGGGTGCCCACTCTCACCACTACTATTCAACATAGTTTTGGAAGTTTTGGCCACAGCAATCAGAGCAGATAAAGAAATCAAAGGAATCCAGATTGGAAAAGAAGAAGTAAAACTCTCTCTGTTTGCAGATGACATGATCCTCTATATTGAAAACCCTAAAGACTCTACGAGAAAATTACTAGAGCTAATCAGTGAATATAGCAAAGTTTCAGGATACAAAATCAACACACAGAAATCCCTGGCATTCCTATACACTAACAGTGAGAAATCAGAAAGAGAAATTAAGGAAACAATTCCATTCACCATCGAAACAAAAAGAATAAAATACTTAGGAATATTTCTACCTAAAGAATCAAAAGACTTGTATATAGAAAACTATACAACACTAATGAAAGAAATCAAGGAGGACACAAACAGATGGAGAAATGTACCGTGTTCGTGGATTGGAAGAATCAATATAGTGAAAATGAGTATACTACCTAAAGCAATCTATAGATTCAATGCAATTCCTATCAAGCTACCAGAGGTCTTCTTCAAAGAATTAGAACAAATACTTTCTCAATTTGTATGGAAATACAAAAAACCTCGTATAGCCAAAGCAATCTTGAGAAAGAAGAATGAAACTGGCAGAATCAACCTACCTGACTTTAGGCTATACTACAAATCCACAGTCATTAAGACAGTATGGTACTGGCACAAAGACAGAAATATAGATCAATGGAACAGAATAGAAAGCCCAGAGATAAATCTACGCATCTATGGACACCTTATCTTTGACAAAGGAGGCAAGAATATACAATGGAGAAAAGACAACCTCTTTAACAAGTGGTGCTGGGAAAACTGGACAGCCACTTGTAAAAGAATGAAACTAGATCACTTTCTAACACCATACACAAAGATAAACTCAAAATGGATTAAAGATCTAAGCATAAGACCAGAAACTATAAAACTCCTAGAGGATAACATAGGCAAAACACTCTCTGACATAACCCAAAGTGGGATACTCCATGACACACCTCCCAGAATATTGGAAATAAAAACACAAATAAACAAATGGGACCTAATTAAAATTAAAAGCTTTTGCACAACAAAGGAAACTATAAGCAAGGTGAAAAGACAGCCTTCAGAATGGGAGAAAATAATAGCCAATGAAGCAACAGACAAACAATTAATCTCAAAAATATACAAACAACTCCTGCAGCTCCATTCTAGAAAAATAAACAACCCAACTAAAAAGTGGGCCAAAGAACTTAACAGACATTTCTCCAAAGAAGATATAAAAATGGCTAACAAACACATGAAAAGATGCTCAACATCACTCATTATCAGAGAAATGCAAATCAAAACCACAATGAGGTACCACTTTACACCAGTCAGAATGGCTGCCATCCAAAAGTCTACAAGCAATAAATGCTGGAGAGGATGTGGAGAAAAGGGAACCCTCTTACACTGTTGGTGGGAATGCAAACTAGTACAGCCACTATGGAAAACAGTGTGGAGGTTCCTTAAAAAGCTGCAAATAGACCTGCCATATGACCCGGCAATCCCACTGCTGGGCATATACACCGAGGAAACCAGAATTGAAAGAGCCACGTGTACCCCAATGTTCATCGCTGCATTGTTTACAATAGCTAAGACATGGAAACAACCTAGATGCCCATCAACTGATGAATGGATAAGAAAGCTGTGGTACATATACACAATGGAATATTACTCAGAATAAAAAAAAAATTCATTTGAAGCAATTCTACTCAAATGGACGAAACTGGAGCCCATTATCCAGAGTGAAGTAAGCCAGAAGCAAAAACAACAATACAGTATATTAACACATATATATGGAATTTAGAAAGACAGTAACGAGAACCCAACATGGGAGACAACAAAAGGAACGCAGATGTATAGAATAGACTCGTGGACTTTGTGGATGAGGGTAAGGGTGGGATGATATGGGAGAAGGGCATTGAAGCATGTTAATTGTCATGTGTCTATTCAATTGCCAGCCCAGGATTGATGCTCGGGACTGGTGCAGCGAGATTTCCCGGGGGGGGAGGGAGGAGGGAGGGGGGATCCGGAGGGGAAGCATATGTAAACCCATGGTGATATCATGACAATGTATGGCAAAAACAATAATAAAAAAAAATTTATAGGACAAAAAAAGAAAAGAAATAGAGGAAAACAACAGAATGGGAAAGTCTAGAGATCTCTTCAAGATAATTAGAGATACCAAGGAAAGCTTTCATACAAAGATGGGCTCAATAAAGGACAGAAATGGTATGGACCTAATAGAAGCAGAAGATATTAAGAAGAGGTGGCAAGAATACACAGAAGAACTGTACAAAAACGACCTTCATGACCAGATAATCATGAAGGTGTGATCACTCACACTCACCTAGAGCCAGACACCCAGCAATGTGAAGTCAAGCGGGTCTTAGGAAGCATCACTGCGAACAAAACTAGTGGAGGTGATGGAATTCCAGTTGAGCTATTTCCAATCCTAAAAGATGATGCTGTGAAAGTGATGCACTCAATATGCCAGCAAATTTGGGAAACTCAGCAGTGGCCACAGGACTGGAAAATGTCAGTTTTCATTCCAATCCCAAAGAAAGGCAATTGCAAAGAATGCTCAAACTACCACACAATTGCACTCATGTCACATGCTAGTAAGATAATGCTCAAAATTCTCCAAGCCAGGCTTCAGAAACACGTGAACCATGAAATTCCAGATGTTCAAGCTGGTTTTAGCAAAGGCAGAGGAACCAGAGTTCAAATTGCCAACATCCATTGGATCATCGAAAAAGCAAGAGAATTCCAAAAAAACCTATCTACTTCTGCTTTATTGACTATGCCAAAGCCTTTGACTGTGTGGACCATAACAAACTGTGGAAAATTCTTAGAGATGGGACTACCAGACCATCTGACCTGCCTCTTGAGAAATCTGTATGCAAGTCAGGAAGCAACAGTTAGAACTGGACATGGAACAAGAGACTGGTTTCAAATCCGAGAAAGGAGTATGTCAAGGCTGTATGTTGTCACCCTGCTTATTTAACTTCTATGCAGAGTACATCATGAGAAAGCCTGGGCTGGAAGAAGCACAAGCTGGACTCAAGATTGCCAGGAGAAATATCAATAACCTCAGATATGCAGATGACACCACCCTTATGGCAGAAAGTGAAGAACTAAAGAGCCTCTTGATGAAAATGAAAGAGGACAGTGAAAAAGTTGGCTTAAAGCTCAACATTCGGAAAACTAAGATCATGGCATCTGGTCCCATCACTTCATGGCAAATAGATGGGGAAACAGTGGAAACAGTGTCAGGCTTTATTTTTCTGAGCTCCAAAATCACTGCGGATGATAATTGCAGCTCTGAAATTAAAAGATGCTTGCTCCTTGGAAGAAAAGTTATGACCCACCTAGACAGCATATTAAAAAGCAGAGAACCTATGCCAACAACGGTTGGTCTAGTCAAGGCTGTTGTTTTTCCAGTGGTCATGTATGGATGTGAGAGTTGGATGTTGAAGAAAGCTGAGCACCAAAGAATTGATGCTTTTGAACTGTGGTGTTGGAGAAGACTCTTGAGAGTCCCTTGGACTGCAAGGAGATCCAACCAGTCCATCCTAAAGAAGATCAGTCCTGGGTATTCATTGGAAGGACTGATGTTGAAGCTGAAACTACAATATTTTGGCCACCTGATGCAAAGAGCTGACTCATTTGAAAAGATCCTGATGTTGGGAAAGATTAAGGGCAGGAGGAGAAGGGGACAACAGAGGATGAGATGGTTGGATGGCATCACCGACACAATGGACATGGGTTCGGGTCAATTCTGGGAGTTGGTGATGGACAGGGAGGCCTGGCATGCTGCGGTTCATGGGGTCGCAAAGAGTTCGACATGACTGAGTGACTGAACTGAAGTGAACTGATTTAATGGGTGTGAATCAAAGATGCTGAATGTCTTACGCTGTGTAGTGTTGCAAAAGACAACATCTTACCGAAGATGTCAGTAAGGCTCCTGTTGAGAAGATTTGGGTCATTTAGCTGATGAACTTGTATGTTAACTCAGAAAAACAAGCTCCTAATAAAGTATCTATGATTTCCAATCTTGTTTCTTTAAACTTGAGGAAGTTCTTAGAAGACATTTGTGAAGCATATGGGATACAGAATCCTCCTAGCTTTTGTTTATTTTTTTTATCATTGCCTCTTGTCTTACCCATATCTAACCAGGCAGCACTTTTTTTTTAGGTGGCTCATTTATTAATGCTTTCTAAGCATTCTACTTAGTTGTTGTAGAATCAGTATGTGTAATAGTTAATAAAAGCATGCAATGAGATTGCAGTTAACAAATGCAATACTCAACAGACTTGAGAAATATACAGTAGAACTAAAGACACTATTTGTTAATCAGGAGATTCCACAAAAGTAAAACTTGTTCAGAGAACTCCCATTAAAATATGTTTGTTTGAATTGCTAACAAAGGCCTAAGGAAAGTCCCTTGCAGCCCAAGTTGCAGATGTAGTAGACAGAAATCTTATTTTACTGTTAAATATCCCATCAAGTCTGTTGCTTATTTTCCTTCTTTCTCACTTTAGCAGTACAGTTCAGTTCAGTTGCTCATTCATGTCTGACTCTTTGCGACTGCCATGGACTGCAGCACGCCAGGCTTCCGGTCCATCACCTACCCCTGGAGCTTGCTCAAACTCATGTCCATCGAGTCAGTGATGCCATCCAACCATCTCATCCTCTGTCATCCCCTCTCCTACCCTCAATCTTTCCTAGCATCAGGGTCTTTTCAAATGAGTCAGTTCTTTGCATCAGGTGGCCAAACTATTGGAGTTTCATCTTTGGCATCAGTCCTTCCAGTGAATATTCAGGACTGATTTCCTTTAGGATGGACTGGTTGGATCTCCTTGCAGTCCAAGGAACTCTCAAGAATCTTCTCTAACACCACAGTTCAAAAGAATCAATTCTTCAGTGCTTAGCTTTCTTTGTGATCCAATTCTCACATCCATACATGACTACTGGAAAAACCATAGCTTTGACTAGACAGACCTTTGTTGGCAAAGTAATGCCTCTGCTTTTTAATATGCTGTCTAGGTTAGTCATAGCTTTTCTTCCAAGGAGCAAGTGTCTTTTAATTTCATGGCTACAGTCACCATCTCCAGTGTTTGGAGCCCAAGAAAATAGTCTGTCACAGTTTCCGTTGTTTCCCCATCTATTTGCCATGAAATGATGGGACTGGATGCCATCATCTTCATTTTTGAATGTTGAGTTTTAAGCCAGCCTTTACACTCTCCTCTTTCACTTTCATCAAGGACTCTCCTGCTTTTCTATCCTTTGTTTTGGTCTCTTAACCCACTTTCAGTTACACAATATGCACCCTGAAGAAGGGTAGCTTCATGAGACACAGCTTTATTATCTTTTTTCTTACAGGTAATGGGAAAGAGCTTTTAAAGCTCACATGCCCTGCTCACATTGCTGCATGTGGATCTAGTGATCCAGTTCTGTCCAAACAGCTCTCCTTGGTGAAGTTGTCCTGGAAATCTTTTATGATGTTGCCCCTCATAGTTGTTCCTCTGTCTTCTCCCCAGCACTCTGATCCTTAACTGCTGGCAGGATCATCAAAACCGTGGCCTCCCGCTCCTTCTGATGTTGGAGATTAGACCTACTGGGCATCATCTTCAGCTCTTCCAAAGCCCACAGGTAATACCACCCTCTCTCGTTTGGTGGTTTGTTCAGATGTGTTCTGTGCTCCCTAGTTATTGTGAGATCACGTTAAGCCCAGAGATTAACATCTCTGATACCTGAGTCAGGAAAAACTGTGTTGGAAAAATGGTTCCACGGTATTCTACCTTGTAACTTTGGACTGGTTCTCTAACCTTTCAGAGTTTTAGCTTCTGCATTTGTAATCTGTTTCCGTAGATTCTGTATACTCAGGTTGTTCTGACCATTAGATGAGAAAAAGTAGCTTGAGATACAGCAAGTGTCTGATCTATGACCAACTTGCATAGTGCTTCACCTGTCAAACATGAGTCTACAAACTTTGCATACATCATCCTGTTTAATCCTCACATCAACCCCACGAGCTAAGTACTGTACTCCCACTTAACAGGTGAGAAATCTGAGGCACAGAGAAGTTTAACAGCTCAAAGTTATGTGGTTATTAGCAATAGTCCCAGGATTTAAACTCAGGCTGCCTGACTTCAGAGTGGGTCGTGTTGACGGCTGTGCTATGCTGACTCTGCATGTCTAACTCTGACCATGGGTGTTAGTGCATAACCTTGAGAGACGAACCTGGAAAAAGACTGATGCTCCCGTTTCTGCATGAATTCATCCATCCTGCTTTCTTTTGTCACCAGCATGAGCTCCCCTTTCTCCTTTCCTGCGCAGAAGATAATTTTCAATCCTCTTCCCTCTGCCTTGCTTGTGACGCCCTGCTCCCTCCTTCATCTCTACCTCGCTAGGATCTTCCTCTGTTATTCCATGCCTCTAATTTAGCTTTAGCACCTGACAAGGCATGAACTGACATGCTTCTAGGTTATGGCTGGTTAAAGGCAGGCTCTATGTGGTTTCTAAATTCCTTCTAACCCTCATTGTGCTCTTCTGGTCTACCTTGGTTTGTCAGGGACCATTTGAACTAGATACCATGTAAATGACCAGAGTAGATTCTGACAAGGCCAGCTACTTCTAATGACCCAGATGTTATACACCTCTTTATACCTACCTAGGGAGTGTTTGTTCCCTTAGAAGCTACATCTAGATTTATATTGTTGAATCATACCAAATTCTCAATCAAAGATAATTTCCCAAGGATGGTCACCGTATTTCTATAGTGGTTAAATAGATACTTTGATACCTTTTTTTGTTGTTGTTTTGTTGTTTAGTGGCTAAGTCATGTCCAATTCTTGTGTGACCCCATGGACTATATATAGCCCCAGGGATCAAAACTCATGTCTCCCACATTGGCAGGTGAATTCTTTACCACTGAGCCATATATGCTACTTTCAACCCTGCTAAATCTTATTAATTTTACACTTGCTTTCAACTCCATCAAAATAATTTTAATTATGGATTATATTGTCTTTTATATTAAGTACTTTCAAATTTTACAGTATCTGACATTCTTATGTGTGTGGTATAGGTTCTAAGCAAAAATCTAGACTTTCTGGCACACAACTAGTTCATTCAGTTCAGTTCAGTTGCTCACTCATGTCTGACTCTTTGTGACCCCATGGACCCAGGCCTCCCTGTCCATCACAAACTCCCAGAATTTACCCACACCCATGTCCACTGAGTCGATGATGCCATCCAACCATCTCATCCTCTGTCATCCCCTTCTCCTCCTGCCTTCAATCTTTCCCAGCATCAGAGTCTTTTCAAATGAGTCAGCCAAAGTATTGGAGTTTCAGCTTCAACATCAGTCCTTCCAATAAACACCCAGGACTGATCTCCTTTAGGATGGACTGGTTGGATCTCCTTCCAGTCCAAGAGACTCTCAAGAGTCTTCTCCAATACCACAGTTCAAAAGCATCAATTCTTCAGCACTCAGCTTTCATTATAGTCCATTAGCATCTTCAAAAAGAAGATGGATTAAGGAGACAAAAAGGAACAAAGCTTCTAGTTATAAAGTAAATAAGTCATGGGATGTAATGTATAGCATGGTAACTATAGTAATAATACTGTATTGTATATTCCAAAGTTGCTCAGTGAATGTATCTTAAAAGTTCTCATCACAAGAAAAAAAATTTTGTTACTGTATATGATGACAGGTACTCACTAGACTTATTGTGGTTATCACTTAGCGATATACACCAGTATTGAATCAGTATACCTGAAACTAATAGAATGTTACACGTCAGTTACACCTCAATTTTTTTTTAAAAAAGCGGGTTTGGGCCGTCATACAGATTTAAGTTGGAAGACTTCTTCAGTCCCTCACGTTATTCACTTCACCTTTCCAAACTTGAGTGTCCTTATCTATAAAATGGACATAATAATTATGTGAGGACTAAATTGGATAATATGTATAAAGTCCTGGGCATCTTGCCTAGAGTGTGTTAATCCCCCCACAAAAAAGCTACAATTATTGTGGCAAACATAAATAGCAATCATGAATATCCAAGGATGTACCCCAAACTCCCCTTCTTGGTCAGAATGAAAGAAGTTTGGAGTTCCAACTAAAGAAAGACAAACAGAAAAAAAAAGATAGTGATCATTCACAGCCAGCTTGAGTCCACCAGGACCAGATCATTCTATGCTAACCTCATTTCCTTTTCAGAGAGTCATTGACTCTGAGAAAAGCCGTTTACAAATTGCATTCTGATTTCTTCA
Source organism: Antilocapra americana (assembly GCA_007570785.1). Classification (NCBI taxonomy): domain Eukaryota; kingdom Metazoa; phylum Chordata; class Mammalia; order Artiodactyla; family Antilocapridae; genus Antilocapra; species Antilocapra americana. The sequence continues at coordinate 5,406,558 of ML661908.1, read as the reverse complement.
GGGTACTTGACAGAAGCTCTGATGATATTACTGTGAATAAAGATGTGAAGTAGGATCTGTAGGACAGTATGTTCTTAGGGGAATTCATAGTTCAGTGAATATCTGTATCCAAAAACTGCTGATGAAAAAGACTTTCGGTCAACCTAGATGATGTCTCTATAGAGGAAGATAGCAGCTCTGTATTGGGTGAAGCTGTCTTGTTCCACTTTTGTGTCAAAACTTTACACCGTGTTATGCATGTCTGGTAAGCAGTCCACTCTTATTACTGCTTGAAAATTAGGATGCTTTTTTCATCTTTCTCATCTCCTGTTCAAGATTGCCAATAGTGGTCCTGATGTTGATCAAATGTGCCTTTAGTACCTGGAACACCAGTCTTCTGGGTCTGAAGACAGGAGTACATATAAGACATGCTCTGAATTGCAATTCCCCCTTTTATCTGGATGTTTCTGATGTTTTCAGTGTGTGTGAATTGCAATTCCCTCCTGCCCTACCCTTTCAAGTTACTATTTTCTTTTGTTTATTGGACAAGACAGAAGCAAAATAAGAGTTGAATAATTTTATTCTCTGTCATCTGCTAAACTGTACTCAGCATTTCCCAACCACCTGTGTGCTTATCTGATTCTTACTCTTCTTGCCTCTCATGGTTTAAAAACCCCTTTCTGTGGTTCTGACATTGTTTCTAAGTTTCAGTTCATTCTAGAATTTTGCCTGTCTGACACCATTCTTCAGGCCTAGTCCATTTGTTCAACAAATTTATCAGGCGCACAGTCTAATGGAGGAAGAAAGACAATAAACAGCATAACCAGGTGAATGGTATCATATATTATAAGATAAGTGTAGTGGAAAAAATAAAGGAGAACAGAGATTTAGAGTTCTGGGTGAGAGGGTGAGTTGCAGTTTTAAATAGAGTGGCCAAGAAAACTCAGTGAGCCAACATCCTTCAAGCAAAGACTTGAAAGAGGTGCACAGTGAGCTGACCTTTAGTGGTTCATGTTTATTCCCTGTCTTTTTTTCCCTTTTGCAGACATAGGATGTTTTTTTTTAAAAAAAAAAAAACAACCAACATTTTTCCTTCCAATTTCCATTAGTACCTCCCCTTTTTCTTTTAGTCAGGGACTAAGAGCTACAGATTAATTAATTTCAGCTGTCAAATAATCCTGTCTTGCCACATAGTAGACACTTAATGAATATTTATTTAAAGACTCAATAAAGGAACAAAGGCCACTAATTCTAGTGGTAACTGAAGGCTGATTTTGAAGCCTCCAGGAATGTAGTCTTTTGAGGGGAGCTGCAAGCAGACTAGATGAACAGCAGGTGGTGGATCTGTAGTTTGGGGCCATCGCCCTCCTTATGCAGTGTCTTAAGAAATGCCTTTGGTTATAGTTAGGCTCACAAGTTCACTCCAGAAGCTATCCCTGAACTTGGGAACTGTATATTCAGACACTGATTCTATGAGAATAGGAAGTGGGAAAATTATCCATGAGGTATTTTTCCATTCAGCTTTTAATCATCCAAGTGAGTTTGCTGCCGGTCACCACAAAACAAACAGTGAGCAGTTTTTCCCAGGGTCCCACATCTTGGGAGGGCTGGACCCAAAGGCCCTTGCCAAGTGCCTGCATTTCATAAGGAAGAAAAACAAATTCACAAATCATGGAATTCTGACGTTCAGTTCAGGAAAGCCTTCTGGGACACGACTTTTTCCCCTTGGTTTGAGATATGCAAATGGTGGAAATCATATGCACTCTATATTCTGTAAACATAGATGTTGAGCAAAAGAAACTTGGAAAATGGGTGACCATATAATTTATGGTCCCAACTGGGGAACTCTTAACAGTGATAAGGTTTCTATTAATCATTACTCTGGGAAAACAGACACATACCAAGACTTTCTCAGACAAATCAGAATCTATGGTGACCCTCTGTGAAGAAAAGTGGGCATCTCAGGTGGCTCAGTGGTAAAAAAAAAAAAAATCCGCCTGCCAACCCAGGAGACTTGGGTTCAATTCCTGGGTGGAGAAGATCCCTTGGAGGAGGACATGGCAACCCACTCCAGTCTTCTTGCCTGGAGAATCTCATGGACAGAGGAGCCTGGCGGGCTACACATCATAGGGTTGCAGAGAGATGGACATGACTGAGCATGCATGCACACAAGGCAGCTTTAAGCATGTTCTTGAAGCATGTGTTCTCAGTAAATTCAGACCATGGCATACAACCCCTAAGTTAAAAGTTTTCCTCAGCTGGAGGTGGCTTATGTGTTCAGTCTCTGAGGCTTCTCAACCTTGGCCACCTGTGGCTGCAGTCGGGGTGATGGTTAATCTCAAACCTGGTGCCCGGGTGTTTGGTCAAACACTACTCTAGATGTTGCTGTGAGAGTGTTTTTCATACTGAAGTATTTTTCTGAAGTGATTAACATTTACAGTCAGTAGAATTAAAGACAAGCACATTATCCTCCATGATTTGGGGAGGGGAGGTCTCTTCCAATCGGGAGAAGGTCTTAAGAGCAGAGGCTGACCTTTCCCATAAAAGGAAGTTTGCCTTAAGACTGTGAAGCAGAAACTCTGCTTGAGTTTCCAGCCTGCTAGTTCTTGCCTGGAGAATCCCCAGGGACAGAGGAGTCTGGCAGGCTGCAGTCCACGGGGTGGCAAAGGGTTGGACACGACTGAGTGGCTAAGCACAGCACAGCGCAGTCTGCCCTGTGGATTTGGGACTCAAGAATACAACTCCTTGCCACATTTCTAGCCTGCTGAGCCTGCCCTGTCAATTTCAGGACTGCCAGCATCCATAGTTGGGTGAGCCTGTTCCTTTAAATAAATCTGTCTGTCTCTATCCTCCTGCCCCCCTCCCCACCCCCCAAACACATATCCTATTGTCTTATTGGTTCTCTCTTTCTGGAGAACCCTGCCTAATAGAAGCAGCATTCTGATTCTCTCAATGCTCCTTTAACCAGAAGGTAATTATTAGACAGAAACTAGACAAGTCCTTGTTCCCAAGTTCTGCCTAAAGGAGACAGGGTTCATGTGTGACTCACCAGCCTGTCCTCCATGCCTAAGACTGCCTGGCACAGAGACAGAGAAGGAGCTCAACGTTTGTGAATGAATTCACATGAGATAATACTTACTTGTGTAAAAGGTCAGGTTTAGGCAGTATAGTCAATTTGCATAAGCAATAAACGGTTTACAACAACCTTGAAGAAAGTCATTTTCTGTAGATAGAGTGAAAGAGAAAGATCTCAGCAACGTGGGAATTTTTGAGGACTTGGGAGAGGAGAAGGGAATACCCAAGTCTCCTCTCCCTATATATTTACAGTAACGGTTGAGAACATAGATTTTGTTGCAAGAGTGTCTGGGGTGTAACCCCAAGTCTGCTATTTGGCATCTGTGCTACCTTGGAAAATTTGTTAAACTCATAATTCAGTTTATCCGTTTGAGAAATGGGTATAGAAACATGCCTGCTTCAAAGGGCAAATGGGGAGCTTAAGAGAATTAATATGAATACTGAAGTTGGTGTCTGGGGTCTAGTAAGCACAATAGAAGTGTCAGCTGTGATCGTCAGTATTTTCTCCCATGCATCTGTGCTAACTGCTAGATACAAAAATAAAACAAAAGTGGCAGCCATTGAGGAGATCAATCGGGCAAAATCATTAAACACGATGTGGCAAACGTGCAAAAAGTCCTATGTAAAGTATTTGGGAACCCAGAAGGCAGCTAATTATAGAAAGTAACCCATGAAGGCTTTAGGGAGGAAGTAAAATTTAAGCTAAATCTTGAAAAATAAGTAGGAATTCACATGGCAGAGAAGTGGGAAGGGTGTTTCTGGTAGAGGAGGCAGCATATGCAAAAGCATAAAGATGTGGTTTGGGGACTGATGAATTCTGTTTTGAAACTGAGGAATGTCTAAGAAGAAGTGCTTAGTAGGTGGATGGTAAGAGGGTCTAGAGTTGGGGAGGAGGAAAAGGCAGGAGGAACAAATCTGGAAGTCACAGTGCCAGCAAACTTGTAGCAGCGGTTCTGAGCTCTGTGCAAGAGAGCATATTAAGAGAGTACAGGGGTCCCTGAGGGGCTGTAGGCGTAAGGAGCTAGTGCTGGCTGACATACTTGAAACCCGTGAGTTGGAGAGGTAGCAAGGAGGTCCAGAAGAGAATGATATTGTGGAAGCCAAGAAAGGTGGGCATTCTAAGAGTGATAAGTGAAGTGAACGTGTTAGTCGCTCAGTTGTGTCCGACTCTCTGCAACCCCATGGACTGTAGCCCACCAGATTCCTCTGTCCTTGGAATTCTCCAGGCAAGAATACTGGAGTGGGTTGCCATTCTCTTCTCCAGGGGATCTTTCCAACTCAGGGGTCGAACCCTGGACTCCTGAAGTGTGAGCAAATTCTTCACCACCTGAGCCACCAGGGTGAAGAGTGAGGCTGACTAATCTCTTTTCTGTCACTACAGATTTGCCTCTCATGTAAATTTGAAATCATTAAAATATGTGGTCTTTTTGTCTGGGTTCCTTCAGTTAGCATGAAGTTTTCAAGGTTCTTCTATGTCATAGGCTGTATTGGTACTTTCTCCTTTTTTTATTTTGTGGCAGAATGATTTTGCATTGTATAGATATTATACACTTTGTTTATCCATTTGTCAGTTGATGGTCATTAGTGTTGTTTCCACTTTTTGGCTATTATGAAAATGCTGCTATGTATATTCATGTATGAGTTTTTGTATGAACGTATCTTTTTAGTTCTCTAGGGTCTAACAACTGGCAGTTAGCTAGATAATAAATAGACAACTCTATACCATCAAAAAGAATAACACAGAGTTATATATGCTCATATGAACAGAATTGTTAAATGAAGATAATGAGGTACTGTAAAATGTGTATTGAATACTTTCTGTAAATTAAAAATAAATACATAGATAAATATGAAGGAAAATGAAGGAATACTAGGAGGAAAATAACTGCTTCAAGTCTTCCCTTCTCCCCAAATACAAGCTCCAATATGCAGATGCATTTAGGACATTCAAAAAGAGATGTGTCAGCCTAAATGTCCATTGATAGCTGAACGGATAAAAAAGATGTGGTATATATACACAATGCAATACTACTCAATCCTTAAAAAAGAACGAAACGATGCCATTTGCAGTGACATGGATAGTTCTAGAGATTATTATACAAAGTGAAGTAAGTCAGACAAAGAAAAACATATGATGTCACTTATATGTGAAATCTAAAAAAAATGGTACAAAACAGAATAGACTCACAGACATAGAAGCTAACCTTATGGTTACCAAAGGGGAAGGGGAGGGATAAATTAGGAGTTTGGGACTAATAGATGTACACAACTGTATATAACATAGATAATCAATAAGGATTTATTTTATAGCACAAAGAACTCTATTCAATATCTCCTAATAGCCTATAAAGGAAAAGAATGTGAAAAAGAATCCCTGTATATATGTATGTCTGACTGAATCCCTTTGCTGCACACCTAACGCTAATGCGACACTGTGAATCAGTTATACTTCAGTTAAAACAGGAAGGTGGGGTGTGCTAGTGTGCTTGTATTTGAAAATACAAAAGCCTAAAAAGCCCTGTAACAAAAAGGTAATCTTATTTCATCTCTTGAGTGAGTTTCCACGAATGTGTAAATGCTTTGGTCACCTGATGCGAAGAACTGACTCACTGGAAAAAACCCTGATGCTGGGAAAGACTGAAGGTGGGAGGAGAAGGGGACGACAGAGGATGAGATGGTTACATGGCATCACCGACTCAATGGACATGAGTTTGGGTAAACCCCGGGAGGTGGTGATGGACAGGGAGGCCTGGCATGCTGCAGTCCATGGGGGTGGCAAAGAGTCAGACACGACTGAGCAACTAGACTGACTGAACTGAACTATGTGAATTTAGTCAAAGTAGAAAGTAGGCTGTGTGGGTGCAATTAAAAAATAAATCATGAAAACGTCTGTGATGCTCTTGAAGAATTTCCAGTGCTTTCAGGACTAGGATTCCACCTCCAAAAATTAAAATTTTGTTCCTATGAAAATCTTAGTCGCTTCAGTCATGTCTGGCTCTTTGCAACACCATGGACTGTAGCCCACCAGGCTCTTCTGTCCATAGAATTCTCCAGGCAGGAATACTGGAGTGGGTTGCCATTCCCTCCTTCAGGGGGTATTCCTGACCCAGACATCCAACCCAGGTCTCCTGTATTGGCAGGAGGATTCTTTACTGTCTGAGCCACCAGCAAAGCCCTGGTAGAGCCATCTATTTGCAGGGGAGCTCTCCCTTTTATCTATTTTTCTCTTGTTTTGTGAAAATCCTTTGCAAATGCTGTTCTAATCTGACATTGGTGGCCCCAGAATCTTGCTTCCCAGTGCTCACATTGGAGGTTCCCTCTGTTGCTGTCCTTCTCTGTCACCAATGCAGCGTGGCCACGTGGAAGTGACGCCATGCGATTCTGTGTATGCTCAGTTGCTCAGTCGCGTCTGACTCTTTGAGACCCCATGGACTGTAGCCCGCCAGTCTCCTCTGTCCATGGGGTTTCTTCAGGCAAGAATTCTGAGTGGGTTGCCATACCCTTCTCCAGGGGATCTTCCCAAACCAGGGATTGAACCCAGGTCTCCCACATTGCAGACAGCTTCTTTACCATCTGAGCCACCAAGCTGGTTCTGTGCTTAGTCCTAAAAACAGCTTGGCAGCATCGGCTTTTGTGGTCTCAGGCCCTAAATTACTGTGTGAGAAACCTGGCTACCCTGCTCCCTGCTGAACCCAGCCTAGTTACTGGGTCCTGAGGAAAACTGGATTACTCTGTTTTAAACCACAAGGTTTGGGTATGGCTTGCTATGCAGCAGTAGGGAACTAAAACAGATAACTGCGTCTTTCTCCTTGGGGAGAGATACAAGAAATTCCAAAGGAATTTAAATAACCTTGCCTTGCAAAGAGTCAGACACGACTTAGCCACACAAGCTCAAAAGGCTAAGAACTAAGGTCTTCATAATTCCAAACAGTCCTTTTATAATCAGCCCTTTCTCATCACAGGTAGAGATGCTGAAACTGTTACAAGCCAAGTAAAGCAATGAGCTTAAAGGAAATTTGTTTCCTTCAGTCTATACACTTTAATCAAAACAATGTCTCTTTCCATCAAAGCTGTAGATCTTTAAATTTTCTCTCTGTCTGCAGTTCTCCTGTGCACGCTTTCTGAGAAATATACTCAGAAGTATACTTACTGAGAAGTAAATTCCTTTCCCTGCCTCTTCAGCTTTAATATTCCCACGGAACCTGTTCTCCTTCACATCTCCTGTCATTTTCTTTTTACCTTCCATGCTCTGTGAACCATCACAATGCCTGTGAGTATACTGGTTCTCGAAATGTGGACCCCAGGCAACATCATCACCTGAGAATTTACTAGAAATGCAAGTTTCCACCTCCACTTCAGACCTACTGAAGTAGCACCTCCGGAGACAGGGCTTGCGATCTGTTTTGCCAAGTCCTCCAGGTGATTTCTAATGTGCACTGAAATTTGAAAACCGCTGCCCTAGAATCCAGGTCAGCAAACGATTTCCATCAAGGGCCAGATAGTAAATATTTTAGGCTTTGGGAGCCAGATGACTTCTGTCGTGGGCTTCCCTGGTGGTGCAGACAGGAAAGAATCTGCCTGCCAATATAGGAGACTCAGGTTCTATCCCTGCATCAGGAAAGTCCCCTGGAGAAGGGCATGGCAACCTACTCCAGGATTCTTGCCTGGGAAATCCCATGAACAGAGGAGCCTGGCGGGCTACAGTCCATGGGGTCACAAAGAGTTGGACATGACTGAGTGACTAACACTTTCACTGGCCACTGTTATAACTATTCAGCTCTCTGTAACCCGACGGACTGTTTAGTCCATGGAATTCTCCAGGCCAGAATACTGGAGTGGGCAGACTTTCCCTTTTCCAGGGGATCTCTCCAACCCAGGTCTCCTGCATTGCAGGTGAATTCTTTACCAGCTGAGCCACCAGGGAAGCAACATGGAAGCAGCCACAGATAATATGTGAATGAATGAATGCAGTTTTGTTCTAATAAAATGTTACCGACAGGTACTAATATTTGAATTTCATATAATTTCATATATTATAAAATACTATTATTCTCTTGATTTTTTTTCAGCCTCATAAGAACATAAAAATTATTCTTAGCTTGAGGGCTGCCCAAAAGCAGGCAGTGGGCTGAGTATGATCCACAAGCTTTAGTCTGTAAACCTCTGCAATAGACCATCTCTGGTTTGCTCTTGCTTAGGACACATTTTATGAAAGCATCCATCTTTCATTCAGCAATCCTTTCTTTCTGATGCCTTCACATGATCTCCCTCTCTCTCCAAGGCATTGATCTTTCCTGAGGCCATGTCTTGAGTAAATGATTTGGGCCATGGGGTCTCACTAAGAAGAGGTCTTTCCAGCTAGGGCCTTACTTCCCCATCAGGAGAACAGGCACAGCCTCGGGTCAGCCTTACAGGGGGTGGATTCAAGCCACTCCATTCCAAGACTGGCAGTCTAGTCAGTGGTAAGTGACCCCCCACCCCACCTCCTACCACCAACCTGAGCTCCAAATAAGCCGGAAGTGTGGAGTAGAAATAGCCTCTCCAGAGTCGTAAGCAGATATAGATGCTCTTTGACCAGACCACATCCCTCCAGCCCCTTTCCTCTGGAGACTTTTCTGGGGCCGGGCACTCGCCATGGGGCTGGCATCGGGGTTGTTTGTCTAGTGCCATTCCCAAATCACACCTTCAGGGTGGTCCAGAGGAGGAGAAATATGTGTCTTGGCAGAATTGGAATGAGAGCGAGTGCGAGTGCACCGCACCGGGCAAAGAGTGGGCTGGGAAGAGTCTTCTAATTTTAAAAAGAAATGACAAAACATGGAGCCCCGCTGCTCTGGACCGCCCACACCGTTCCTCTCTTCCCTTCCCTCCTCCCCAGCAGACACCTTAGTGGTGGCTGTGTTTGTTTTCCCACGCTGCACACACGCCCTCGCGGCCATCACACAGCTTCCTCCATCTCTGCCGCTCCTCGCTCCTCGGAGAATTGCGAGGCTTCCGGGCTCCGGAGGTAAATGGCAAGCAGATGGAACCCTTCTCTTCTTTAGCACTGTTAAAGGGAGCAGAACATTGCAGGGTTTCTTGCTTCTGGCAAAGCTGAGGATTTTATTGCTGTTGTTTTTGAAGGAGAGCAGAAAGGTGTTATATTGGCTAACTTCCTTTTCTGCTTGGGAATCAGAGCTGGAATCCCTCTCTTGGAAAAGATCAGGAACAGAACACATGTGTCACTGTATTCAGCCTTCTTTACCTGGAGCTCGGAAATCGCCCTCCAGCAGAGTTCGGAGTGCAGCTCTGTCTGAGCAAAGGGGTGGGTTCCTACCCAGTGACTGTGTCCCAGCGAGTGGGAGAAACCTTGATGGGCTGGAAGCATGGTCGGGACAATTGTCTCATTAGCAGGCACCATGTTCAGGGGCACTTGACACAAGAGATAACACAACAGAGGAATAGAGAGGTAGGTGACTTGCTCAATGTCACCCAGCTAAGTGGACCAAATTGATTGCAGTTGGAGATGTATTTGGCTCTGTGATACCTGCCACCATCAAGCAGTAAGGCCCTTTTCCCAAGGCTGAGACTGGGTGCTACCTGTCACGTCTTGTTCTAAGCACCTTCATAATTAACTCCTTTAATCCTCATCATTACATAGGAGACATTATTATTATCCAAATTCACAGAAGCGGCAATTGAGCTGCAAAGAGGAAATCACTCCTCACTGACAGCTACCATGTAGTGTTACCAAATCAGGTCTGGCTGCTTACCCCTAGAAAAATCAATACTAGGAGACAAACACTGGCAGAAAGGATGCATACTTGCTAAGTCACTTCAGTCGTGTCCAACTCTTTGTGACCCCATGGACTGTAGCCCTCCAGGCTCCTCTGGGATTCTTCAGGCAAGAATACTATTCAGTTTAGTTCAATCACTCAGTCGTGTCTGACTCTTTGCGACCCCATGAACCTCAGCACGCCAGGCCTCCCTGTCCATCACCAATTCCCAGAGTCTACCCAAACTCATCTCCATTGAGTCGGTGATGCCATTCAGCCATCTCATCCTCTTTCCCCTTCTCCTCCTGCCCTCAATCCTTCCCAGCATCAGGTAGCCAAAGGATTGGAGTTTCAACTTCAACATCAGTCCTTCCAATGAACACCCAGGTCTGATCTCCTTTAGGATGGACTGGTTGGATCTCCTTGCACTCCAAGGGATTCTCAAGAGTCTTCTCCAATACCACAGTTCAAATGCATCAATTCTTCGGCACTCAGCCTTTTTCACTGTCCAGCTCTCACATCCATACCTGACTACTGGAAAAACCATAGCCTTGACTAGACGAACCTTTATTGGCGAAGTAATGTCTCTGCTTTTCAATATGCTATCCAGGTTGGCCATAACTTTCCTTCCAAGGAGTAGGCATCTTTTGATTTCATGGCTGCAGTCACCATCTGCAGTGATTCTGGAGCCCCCCAAAATAAAGTTTGACACTTTTTCCACTGTTTCCCCATCTATTTGCCATGAAGTGATGGGACCAGATGCCATGACCTTAGTTTTCTTAATGTTGAGACTTAAGCCACCTTTTTCACTCTCCTCTTTCACTTTCAGCAAGAGGCTTTTTAGTTCCGCTTCACTTTCTGTCATACGGGTGGTGTCATCTGCATATCTGAGGTTATTGATATTTCTCCTGGCAATCTTGAGTCCAGCTTGTGCTTTTTCCAGCCCAGCATTTCTCATGATGTACTCTGCATAGAAGTTAAATAAGCAGGGTGACAATATACAGCCTTGATGTACTCCTTTTCTTATTTGGAACTAGTCTGTCGTTCCTTGTCCAATTCTAACTATTGCTTCCTGACCTACATACAGGTTTCTCAAGAGATAGGTCAGATAGTCTGGCATTCCCATCTCTTTAAGAATTTCCCACAGTTTATTGTGACCCACACAATCAATGGCTTTGGCATAGTCAAAAAAGCATAAGTAGATGATTTATTGGAACTCTCTTGCTTTTTTGATAATCCAGCAGATATTGGTTATTTGAACTCTGGTTCCTCTGCCTTTTCTAAAACCAGCTTGAACATCTGGAAGTTCACGGTTCATGTATTGCTGAAGCCTGGCTTGGAGAATTTTGAGCATCACTTCTCTAGTGTGTGAGATGAGTGCAATTGTGCAGTAGTTTGAGCATTCTTTGGCATTGCCTTTCTTTGGGGTTGGAATGTAAATTGACTTTTTCCAGTCCTGTGGCCATTGCTGAGTTTTCCAAATTTGCTGGCATATTGAGTGCAGCACTTTCACAGCATCATCTTTTAGGATTGGAAATAGCTCAACTGGAGTTCCATCACCTCCACTAGCTTTGTTTGTAGTGATGCTTCCTAAGGCCCACTTGACTTCACCTTCCAGGATGTCTGACTCTAGGTGAGTGATAACACCATCGTGATTATCTGAGTCGTGAAGATCTTTTTTGTACAGTTTTTCTGTGTATTCTTGCCACCTCTTCTTAATATCTTCTGCTTCTGTTAGGTCCACACCATTTCTGTCCTTTATCGAGCTCATCTTTGCATGGAATGTTCCCTTGGTATTTCTAATTTTCTTGAAGAGATCTCTAGTCATTCCCATTCTGTTGTTTTCCTCTATTTCTTTGCATTCATCGCTGAGGAAGGCTTTCTTATCTCTCCTTGCTAGTCTTTGGAATTCTGCATTCAGATGGGAATATCTTTCCTTTTCTTCTTTGCTTTTCACTTCTCTTCTTTTCACAGCTATTTGTAAGGCCTCCTCAGAGAGCCATTTTCCTTTTTTGCATTTCTTTTTCTTGGGGATAGTCTTGACCCCTGTCTCCTGTACCATGTCATGAACCTCCATCCCTAGTTCATCAGGTACTCTATCAGATCTAGTCCCTTAAATCTATTTCTCACTTCCACTGTATAATTACAAGGGATTTGATTAAGGTCATAACTGAATGGTCTAGTGGTTTTCCCTACTTTCTTCAATTTAGCTCTGAATTTGGCAATAAAGAGTTCATGATCTGAGCCACAGTCAGCTCCTGGTCTTGTTTCTGCTGATTGTATAGAGCTTCTGCATCTTTGGCTGCAAAGAATATAATCAATCTGATTTCGGTATTGACCATCTGGTGATGTCCATGTGTAGAGTCTTCTCTAGTGTTGTTGGAAGAGGGTGTTTGCTATGACCAGTGCATTCAAGAATAATGTAGTGGGTTGTTATTTCCTTCTCCATTGCCCATATCCAAAGCAGCTAAATAATCATCAAAGGAAATACTGCATCCATGCAAAAGGCAGACATAGACACCTTTGAAAATTAACAGTGTCCATCTTATTAATAGGATGGCAGTCTGCAAAGTAGAAACACGTATGCTATTGTGGTGGTGAATATCAAAATGACAAACCATTGCCTAGTGCTGCCTCCCAAGCAGTAGGAGTTTTCTTAATTACAAGTTGCTATTGCTCTTGTTTTTCTAAGTGAGCCTCTATTCTAATTGTCTCACAGACTTGTGGCAAGGGGGCTGTTCAGCCTGTGTTTACATCATTACCCAGACACTGCAATATTGTCCAGGTGTCTGGACAAGTTTGGCCAGACTTCCATTTGCTTGTTGGATTTTGTTTGGGGACCTTATTTTTATGTTCCACCCCTTAACTATTTTTTTCCTCACATTCACCCAAACTCCTACTTTTGCTTCTGGTCGGGAAGTATTCCTCTGCCAAGTCCTTCTGGATGCAATAATCAAGTTGAAGTGAAAGTAAAAGTGTTACTCAGTCGTGTCCAAGTCTTTGTGACCCCGTGGACTATAGCCCACCAGACTCCTCTGTCCATAGAATTCTCCAGGCAAGAATACTGGAGTGTGTTGCTGTTTCCTTCTTTAGGGGATCTTCCTGACCCAGGGATGGAACCTGGGTCTCCTGTATTGCAGGCAGATTCTTTACTGTCTTGAGCCACCTAGCAGAACAATAATCAGGTTAAGTTGCTGTTTCTTCCAGGCATTTTGAATGACATTCTCTCCCTTGAGTCCATTTTCAGAAAAGTAGGTTGAAGTCATAAAGAATAGACTTCCTGAATGGAGACTTTGTGACTCATCATTAATCACTTCCTTGGGAACAATTGGGAGAATAAATTTCATGTGACTCCAGGCAGGTATCAAGTAAGATCTTCTGTTGAGCCCTGTGAGAATATAGGTAATTTAACAGAACTGGGAAAAAAAAAATAAGTTTTCCATTTTTCAAACCTAAGATTTCCCCTTTCATTATAGAATCTCAATAACTTCTACTTTTATCATTCCAGTACATCCTGGGAAATGATTCCAAGGAGTTTATTTGTATAGTTAGAAGAGATAAAGAGTGCTTTGATGTGGAAGGGGCATAAAAAGGTGTTCCCAGTCCACCAAAGGCACAGAATGTTCTCAGAAGTAATTCTTTCCCTGTAGGTTGGATTTATTAAACCAGAGATCTGTGGCTCAGGAAAGGTAATGAGCCTTGTGGACCCTTTAGTTCTGAATTGTTTTTACCTAATTGTGACCCTTTGACTACAGCCCATAATAAAGAGATATTCACACTACAGAAGGTCTCTGGAGGGTAACTCCAGACTTGACCTGTACTTATTACTGCAAATGTTTGAAAGCTCTGTGAGAAACTTTGACTTATAATCAGTCTAGAATCTTCCCTTGGTAGGCCGGACAATTGTCCGACATCTTTTAGGAATAATGAGCCCAGAAGCAAGGCAGAATACCTTGTCCTTTATTCAGTGGGTGGGATTTGAAACAGGCCTGAGCTGGACGTGTTGAAGTCTAGCTTCTACAGGGTAGCATAGCTAGAAGCTGATGGAGACCAACAGCCTACCTTTTAATATCTCCAACAGGCCCCTAGAAACTGAGCCACCAGCAGGAATGCCTGTAATGCAGCCAGCCCAGCTACTGAGCAAAAGAGCCCAAGCATGTTCTCACTGTGGAGAGACCCTGGTTTTTCTGGACACCTCTTTACTGGCAGGAAGCAGCATTTATCCAGCCCTTAAAGAATAAGCATGGAGCTGCTGAAAGCAGAGATGGGGCTCCATATATAAAATAATCCCATTTTATTTGTGGGAGGGATTTAACATAAGAAGAGAAAAACAGAAATGTTAAAAAGCCAAGAAATGACACTCTTGAGGCAAGTATTCCTCAAAACCCCACATTCTGTGTGTGTCTACAAAGTCCTCATCCCAACACATGGCAGAAGACTGGACTCCTGTCAGCCATTTATGCTCTAAGTGAGAATGTGGGGGTTGGAAAAAATGTTCAACCATGTGGTTCCCTCAGTTGTTTTCTTCAGTTAAAATATTGACTTAAACTTTAACAGACACCACTGTTTGTTTTAAGTGTGGTTGAGAAAGATGGAAAATCACAGCCATTGCCTCTTACAAAAGGTTTCTGGAAGGTTACTGGTAATGCTTACCTTTGTCTGGGGGGAAGCTTCGAAGAGCGTCTGGGATATGAGTTTGAAGGAGCTGTGTGAGCTTTTGGCTCCATGAGGGAGCTCCGCATTCCTTTGCTACAACCCTCACCACATGACCACTAGGAATTACATAATCCTTCCTTCCCTTCCCTTCCCTTCAAGAGTCACAGCCAGAGACACTGGCACCTTCTAGGCGACAAGCTTATTTTGTGTGGTTGACATGCAAGAGGAGAAGGGGACAACAGGGGATGAGATGGTTGGATGGCCTCACTGACTCAATGGACATGAATTTGAGGAAATTCCGGGAGATACTGAAGGGCAGGGAAGCCTGGCGTACTGTAGTCCATGGGGTCACAAAGAGTTGGACATGACTGAGTGACTTACCAACAACAACAGGTGTTATAGGCATTCTGGGATGCAAAATGCTCTAAACCTTGTTTCTTGGTCTTCTCCCAAAACTACTGGGGTGAGATGCCTGTCTCGTACACGGTGACTTCCTCGGGCTCCAGTCTCAGGACTGATAGCTTGACAGGGTCACCCCAGAACTCACCATGTGCAGTTCACAGCCTCAGCTTTGACCATCACCCCCTGGCAGGTGCCCACGACTCTCACCACCATCCTGTCCCAACCCTAGGAGCCACAATCACAATAGGATGTATTTCTGGAGGTTGGCATCCTGAGATGGATTGGACAGGGTTCTGGGTATATTTCATTTGGGAAACCCTCAACCCTTTCTTCCCAGCTGTATGAGAATAGAGACTTAACAGGCTGAGAAAATGAACTTTATTCAGGACTTTTTTTGGCATCTGGATCCTTTTTCTCTCCATGGTCTGAGTCTGTAGGACCAACAAAAACCACAAAGAGCCATGGGGAGCAATTGGTGGAGCAACCAGGAGCATCCATCAGACGAGCCAGGATGCTTTTCCTTTCAGAGACTCCATCAAGCTGCATCAGCATCTTCCTCCAAGTCAGGCAGGACTTCCCAGATGGCTCAGTCAGTAAAGAATCTGCTTGCAATACAGGAGACACAGGTTCGATCCCATCGTTGGGAAGCTCCCCTGGAGAAGGGCATGGCAACCCACTCCAGTATTCTTGCCTGAAAACCCCATGGACAGAGGAGCCTGGTGGGCGATAGTCCAAAGGGTCGCAAAAAGTTGGACACAACTGAGCAACTAAACCACCACCAAGTCAGGCAAAATGGGGTGTGATGATAGGGTACCTTATCTCCACACTAGAGAGAGGGAGGTCCTTGCTGCATACAAAGGGAGATTAGAATCAGAGGGTTAGAAACTTTCAAGATTGAAGAGCCTTCCATCTAGTGGTTTTCAAATGCTCTTTAGGATCAAAGCCCTTGATGCAGCATAATCTTCATAGAAGCATATTACTGGACACAGAGAAAGGTAGATGTGTTCTGATTGACAGGGGTGGGGCAGATCCTGGGCCCTGTCCTTTCAGACCCCAATTCACACCCTCCAGAATTACATAAAGCTGTGCACCACGTGGGACTACTTAAGTTTAAATCAGGTAAATGAAATAAAATGTAAAATTCAGTTTCTTAGTCACACTGGCTACATGTCAAGCACTCAGCAACCTCTGATGGCAAGTGGCAACCTGTTAGTGTGGATGTAGAATATTTCCATTATAGCAGACATTTCTATTGAATAGAACTGCTGTAGAGTTTAGGATGTCCCTAAATGGGCTTCTCTGATGACTCAGCAGTAAACAATACAGGAGACACAAGTTCAGTCCCTGGGTCAGGAAGATTCCCTGGAGAAGGAAATGGCAACCTACTCCAGTATTCTTGCCTGGAGAATCCCATGGACGGAGGAGTCTGGCAGGCTACAGTCCCTGGGGTCATGAAAGAGTCAGATACAACTTAGTAACTTAAAAACAACAACAAGGGGACTCTGCAACTTCTAGGCCTCTGAGAAACAAGATAGAAAACCACTGATCTAAGCTAACACTTGAACAAGAAGAGAAGTCCAAAGAGATAGGGCATAGTTTGCCGGCCACATGACTGGTTCTTAAAGAATTGGAACTTTACCTCAGGTCTGTTAGTCTTCTGCCTACCCCTAACTTCTTATCCCATGCTCTGTTGCCTCCCAAGGATTCACCACCGCCTTAAGCTTTTCTCTGACAGCTCTACTGGTTAAGGAAAGGGAACCTAGGTCATAGGCATCTCTGATACTTGGAAAGAGACTTTAAATTTTATACATGTTCAGTCAGCCTCCGGCACATAAATAGAGACATTTAAACTCACGTCAGGCCCAAGCAGATGTGAAGGGAAATACTGTCAATTAGTGAGAGGCTAATTAATCTTTCTTTGCCACATACACTCTGGCAGGATCTAGAAAGTGTTGTTTTTGCTCCGAGCTGCAGGATTTCTTGCTATGGAAACAATGCATGATTATAATGTTGATTTCTTGACTTTGTTCAGAACCTGGCAGTGGAGGGCAGATCTTGCCAGCAGTTACCCCTGCAGTTAGAAAGGAAAGGAATTAGAAAATAGATTCTTTAATTAGTGAATCAGGACATGTTGGATTCTTTACTTTTCATATAATAGGTGTATATTACCCTACATGGCATCTTCCAATTCAGATATTTTGAAGTGGTTTCCTAATCACATCTTGTTATTTCTCAATCTAATTATTATTATTATTTTGATTATTATTATGTTGCAAGACAGAGAGGCATGGATGAGGGAACTATTATAGATGAAGCTTGTCAAGGGCAGGACATCCTTCAGGACCTGCTAACTGGTTTGTGATTTTTCCAGTGGCTCAGAACTGGCTCAGTTTTACTATGTGTCTGATGGTGTCTTCCTTCCTGTCCAAATCACCCTGTGGCTGCCACTGAGAGAGATCTACATACAGGGAATTTCCCTAAAAAGGGCCAAGCCAGAAACGGTATCTCCATTTATCTCTCCAGCCAGCAGTCTTGTAGCCACCTAAGCAGCTCAAAAATAAGGAAGAGTGGACTCAGTGTCAGGCACAGTTCTGGGCACAACAGCAGTTATATAAATAAAGAGAACGGTATCCAGTAGTGGAAACTCAGCTTGTGAGCTCACAGTTAGAATATGGTATGATGTTTGTGATAGAAGCGTTTTTACAAAGAGTGGTGGCAGCAGTGAGAAGGATTAGCTCTCATCACTACACTGAAATTGTTCTCTTTAATGTCCTGCCATTGAACATCTGTATGTGTTACTTCCTTGGCTTCTTCACCTGTCTAGGAAATTTCCATTTATTCATGAAAGTGCAGTTGAGATCACCCTTATCTGTGAATCCTTTCTGATCACATCACTTTCCTTTATGATAGGCAGAGTCGGGTGCATTACCCTCACTGTCCTTAAAGCAGCCCATAAATTTATCTATTCAGAATTGCATTGTTTTGTAATTATTTGTTTATATTTGTCTTACTCCTTTAGAATATGAGCTTAACCCCTCTGAGACCCAGTTCCTTCATCTCTAAAAGAGAACAGTGTGAGGACAGTACAGAGGTTCTCAAATAAATGGTAACTAACATTACCATATAAATGAGTGGATGAAAGATGTGACGTATGACTTGGGTCATGAAAAATGAAAGAAATTATCAGGTAGAGAAGATGTCTTAATTTTAGTAATGTCCTCTTTAAAGCTTGAAGTATATCTAAAACTGGGAACTTGTTAGTTGAAAATTTATCATTCAGATCACTAGGGTACCTTTTTATTTTATTTTTTCATTCAGTATTTATCACATTTATGTGGGATGTTTAGGAAATTTTTTGCAGAGGAAGAACTCTATGGAAGAGTTTCAATTTCAAGTCAAAGACATATGAAACAGTTAACCCTGAAGGTAGCTAGTAAAGTTACTTAATGTGTAGTTAACCTACACATAACTAGTAAATGCAAAAATAAAGAATATATATTGTTGTACAGTCAAATATATATAAAGGACATATATAATTAATAGGTGTTCAGAGGCTATAGATTTTGTTCAGACTTTCATTGAGAAAGCTTTCATGAAAGAGATGAGGCTTGAGTGAGCCTTTTAAAAAGGTAATATCTGGAAGGATAAGTGATATTTGGAAGTGGTCACACAAATATTTGGAGAATATCATCCCAAGTGAGGGAACATCAAGTGCTAAAGCTCTGAAGTATCAGCATGCTTGCTGGATTTGAAATGAACAAATGAACAAGGCATAATGAACAAAGGGAAGAGTACTCCAATATGGTGTCAGAGAGGTGGACAGGGTGTAACTTTACTGGATAAAGACTTCAGATTTCATTCCAAGTGTGTTTGAGGGCCATTCAGGGGCTTGGGTGTTAATGACATGATGGAATATTATATACTGTTTTAAGTGTTTCACAAATATTAACTTACTTTAACCCCAACAAAACTCTATGAGGACTTTACTATGATAATCCCAGGATGAGGAAATGTCAAGATGAGGAAACTGAAGTATGTGAAGGTGGAACACACATGGCAAAGTTGGGATCTAAGTTCATGCTCCGCTCACTTCTCTAAAATTGCCTCTCCAGTTTTCATCTAGGCTTGTCCTAAGTGTGTCAGTGGAGGGAGTGAGAAAAGGTTGAATTGTGGGTGTATTTTGAAGGTAAAGCCAATAGCATTTGCTGATGGGTTAGATATAGGGGATAAGAGAAAGGTCAAAGATAATACCAAATATTTTGACTATACAGCCGGATAATTGGTAATTTTGAGGTGGGAAACCCTGTGAGAGAATTAGGTTTGGGCCTGGAGAAATGGGACAGGAATCAAAGGTTCAATTTCCTGCAATTCCAGTTGCTGAAGGCATCCATTTAGAGATAGAGAAACCTGTATGCAGGTCAAGAAGCAACAGTTAGAACCAGATATGGAACAACAGACTGGTTCCAAATAGGGAAAGGAGTACGTCAAGGCTGTATACTGTCACCCTGCTTATTTAACTTATATCCAGAGTATATCATGTGAAACACTGGGCTGGATGAAGCACAAGCTGGACTCAAGATTGCCAGGAGAAATATCAATAACCTCAGATATGCAGATGACACCACCCTTATGGCAGAAAGTGAAGAAGAACTAAAGAGCCTCTTGATGAAAGTGAAAGAGGAGAGTGAAAAAGTTGGCTTAAAACTCAACATTCAGAAAACTAAGACCATGGTATCCAGTTCCATTACTTCATGGCAAATAGATGGAAAAACAATGGAAACGGTGACAGACTTTATTTTCTTGGGCTCCAAAATCACTGCAAATGGTGACTGCAACCATGAAATTAAAAGATGCTTGCTCCTTGAAGAAAAGCTATGACCAACCTAGACAGCATATTAAAAAGAAGAGACATTGCTTTACCAACAAAGGTCCATCTAGTCAAAGCTATGGTTTTTCCAGTAGTCATATATGGATGTGAGAGTTGGACTATAAAGAAAGCTGAGCGGTGAAGAATTGATCCTTTTGAACTGTGGTGTTGGAGAAGACTCTTGAGAGTCCCTTGGACTGCAAGTATTTCCAACCAGTCAATCCTAAAGGAAATCAGTCCTGAATATTCATTGGGAGGACTGATGCTAAAGCTGAAGCTCCAGTAGTTTGGCGAAGAGCTGACTCATTTGCAAAGCCCCTGATGCTGGGAAAGATTGAAGGCAAGGAGAAGGGGACAACAAAGGATGAGATGGTTGTATGCCATCACTGACTCAATGGACATGAGTCTGAGCAAACTCTGGGAGTTGTTGATGTACAGGGTAGTCCAGCGTGCTGCAGTCCATGGGGTCACAAAGAGTCAGACACTACTGAGGGACTGAACTGAACTGAACCTAGAGAGTAACAAAGCAATATTTGGTTTTTATCCTCAGTGGACATGGAAGTTTAAAACTTAAAATACTTTCTATAGAGATAGATAGTTGCTCTTTCATACCACTAAATTTATATTATTGAAGTAGTCAGGGTAAAAGAGATAGTATGGGGGAGTGAATGGTGGCCTCCAAAGATGATATGGCCCAGACCCCCCAAACTGTGAATGTTTGTTACCTTGTATGGAAAAAGGGACTTTGCGGAAGTGATTAAAGATATTGAGGCAGGGAGATTATCTAAGGTTATTACGATGAGCCCTAAATGCCATCACAAGTGTCCTCATGAAAATGAGGTAGGGATGACGTGACCACAGAAGAGGATAAGGCAGTGTGACCACAGAAGGGTGACCACTGGAGAGATGTGTGTGCTTGCTAAGTTGCTCCATCGTGTCCAGCTTTTTTTGTGGCCCCATGAACTGTAGCTCACTAGGCTCCTCTGTCCATGGGATTCTCCAGGCAAGAATACTAGAGTGGGTTGCCATGCCCTCCTCCAGGGGATCTTCCTGATCTAGGGATTGAACCTGCAACTCTTATGTCTCCTGCATCAGCAGGTGGGTTCTTTACCACTCGTGCTGCCTGGGAAGCTGGAGAGATGTGGTACATGCCAGTGAATGCTGGCAGAGAACTAGAAGCTGGAAGAACCCAGGAACAGGCTCTCCCCTGGAACCTTCAGAAGGAAGCAGCCTTGCAACACCTTGATTTTAGCTCCGTCAGACTCACTTTGGACTTCTGGTCTCCAGAACCTCAAGAGAATACATTTGTGTTGTATTAAGTCATTAAGACTTTGTGGCAATTTATTATAACAGTGATAGGAAATTAATTCAGGAAGGTTACAGAGAAGATGAGTTGTGTATTTTTTTTTCACTTGGGAAAATGAGGAAGTGGAATGGTTCCATTATAGTCAACTCATTTACTCAAAGGAAACAGAATTCCAGTCCTTCTGAAGAGAAGAAAGTTGGCAAGCGCATGTGCCACAGGAGCATGGGCTCAGAATTCAAGGACCTAAGGATCAGATTTTTGCACACACATTTACTCAAACAGTGGGAGCAAGGGCACAGATACACAGAACAGATACTCATCAAATGTGAGCTGAAATTGTACTTTCTTCCTGCCTCTCCTTTCATCCAAGTACCTAAATAAGCAGCAGAATTGTTTTCATTTAAATGAAATCCAGAAAGGACTGGCTTTTCCTTTTTCACCATCCCTACATAACACACACACGCACACTCACACACACACACACACACACACTCACACACACTCACCCATGCACAGGAAAGCCTTGGAGTTCAAATGCATTTATTGTTTGAGGAAGAACGAAGGAAGGAGAACCAGCAAAGACAAAAAATTGATTCAAGAGGCTCTTGGGAACAAAAGTGTGTGCAATCTTCTTCTTTGAGTGTTACGGCCAAACAACAAGACATTTGTATTTGTTTGTTTGATTGTTTGTATCTTTAGAAACCAGAAATTGATTACACCAAGATGAGGCATAGCTATATTATGTCTCTCTTTAATACTAAGTAAATTAAAGTCAGTCACACTGGATTATGTATCATTTATATGTCAGCCTTCTAGTTACCACTAGAAGAAAAACAGTCCTTAATCACTGTGGTTTCTTTGGTTTGCCCTGTATGTCTTTACTCCATGAAACACATGGGAAAGAACTGACCAGATTTCTTAATGCTTGGAACTAACCACAAAGCCCTTCCCACTCTTTGAACTGCTTTGTTCTTCCAGATAGAACTGACTTTTGTATTCTGGAGTCCTGCCTTTTTAATGAACATATCATGTCTGTGCATTTCAGTGAACTGAAGCTTGGACTTAAATCCTAATGAACTTGATATCTACTGTAGTATCCTCTGAGGCTCTGATTTGTTGGGAGCTATAAAGAAACACCAGCAAGGATTGTTTATTGGCCAAAGATAATTTATTGAAAATTTAAAATATAAATTAAAGTATACATATTCTTGTATTCGAATTGAGCTTATTATTTGTAAATCATGTGTCGATTGCATTCATATACATTTCTATGGAGAGAGTTCTAGAGTGAACAGGTCTAGATTTCTTTGACCAGCTCTGTCATCTGTTAGCTGTGGAATATAGACAAGTTGTTGGTCTTCAGCTTCCTTACTAAAAATTGTGAAATTGGGGGAGGCTATGCATATGTAGAGGCAGAGGGTGTATGGGATATCTGTGTACCTCCCTCTCACTTTTGTTGCAAGTCTAAAGCTGCTCTAAAAAAAATCATCTTAAAAACGGGGAAAATAACTACTTTGCAGAATTATTACAAACGCTAAATGAAGATAAAGGACATATATTAGATACCTGAGAATTGAAGCTGTTAGTTGTGATTATTATTCCACCTCTAGCTACTCTTTTCTCCTCCAGAGTAGGTCCAGACCTGGAGGGGAGCAAGACTTTCCCCTCTGAGGATCTCCTCATCCTTAGATCAGTACATGGCATCAGACCTAGTTATAAGCTCTGCAGGCTAATCTTTGCATTTCCAAGTTATGTTAATAATAAATTCTGGAAGGGGAACATATGTATACCCATGGCAGATTCATGTCATTGTATGGCAAAACCAACACAATAAAGTAAAGAAAATTAATAATAATAATAATAATAATAATGACCCTTTCTTGCTCATCTGCTCTCTGGTAGCCCACATAAATCAATACAACCAGTAACCCTATAAAGTGGGTACATTTTCTTAACACATTTTATTCACAGTTATTTACAGTTTCTTTTTCATAGACAGCAAAACTGAAAAGTTAAATGCTGTTGTTTAGTCTCTAAGTTGTGTCCGACTCTTTTGGGACGCTATGGACAGTAGCCCACCAGGTGCCTCTGTCCATGGGATTTCCCAGGCAAGAATAGTGGAATGGGTTGCCATTTCCTTCTCCAGGGAATCTTCCCAACCGAGGGATCAGACTTGCATCTCCTGCATTGGTGGGTGGATTCAGGGAAGCCCCCCAAAGTTAAAAGATGTGTTCTGAATCATCTCATAATCAAAATGTATATCCAAAATTCTTTTATGTGTCTCAGCCATATCCTGGGCATCAAACCAAAGAAATCAATGAGAGATCATTCCTGTCGTTAAGAATTTACTGCTAAAAGGAGGCAAATCAATAGCTTATATCACTAAGGACAGGCCCATAATTATGAGTTGCAACAGCCAGAGTCAATCTTGCAGAGAAAAAAAAGAAAAAATATATATATAACCTCCATTAACAGGAATAACTAATTATAGCAGTCAACTAGCAAGGCTCTTTTCCTCTGCTTCCCCCTTCCTCCATTTTCTACTCTATATTTTTAGAACAAAGAAACAAATGACAACAAAACTTCCTATCAGGAATGTAGATGATGTTGTTGATGTTGATTTGAATTCCAGGCATGTGCGGGTGGGTGGCTGTCTCAGGGGGAGAGTGACTGACAGGAAGCTGTCAACAGACACAGGCAAGGAATGCAGATTTCCTTCCTTAAATGAGACAAGCAAGCAAGAACTGAGCTGTGAAGAGCTTGCTGCACAGAGCAGGAGACCTGCCATGATCTCGTGGTTGGAGTTGCAGCTTCCTTACCTACCTGCCCCCAACCCTATCCCCTGCCCCCAATACTCCCTACTCCTGGAGACACAACCAAGGACACCACCCCATGGGGCTGGTGATTTGGTCAGGCTCTTCCAGACCATGAGGATTCACTGGTGGCTCAGACGGTAAAGAATCTGACTGCAATGCAAGAGACCCAGGTTCAGTCCCTGGGTTGGGAAGATCCCTTGGAGAAGAGAATGGCTACCTGCTCCAGTTTTCTTGCCTGGAGAATTCCATTGACAGAGGAGCCAGATGGGCTACAGTCCATGGGTGGCAAAGAGTATGACGTACCTGAGTAACTATCACTTCCGGACTGTATTCTGGGCCTTCCCAGGTCGACAGGGCTGGTCATTATTCCTCCATGGCATTTCTTGACAGCTGCGAGAGAGGAAAGTAGCAGTGCTATCCAGAGCCTATTGTCACTCACCTGTATCAACAGCAAAAAATTCAGCTGTATCGGGGTAGGAATGTTTTTGGCTCTTAGGGATACTTCCATCTCTTTTTCTTCAGGCTGGGAATAAGTATGAGCCAGTTTTGCACATTGCTGAATGAAGGATGCAGATTGTGTTGAAGTAAGCAATCCAGGAATCTCTCAGATCTGATCATCCAAAGTAGGCACCCACTGTCATTCTGCCTGAAGTCTGGTCCTCACTGTTAGGCCCAACAATATTCAGGACTGAAAGATACAGTTGCATAGGTTACATACTGCACAACTCTAAAGGACTCACTGTTTTATGGTGATCCTGGATTCTTCTCAGTCTCCTGTCCTTTTGTCTTCCTAGTGATCACTGTTCAAAAATCAAGAATGTCCAGGATAAAATTGCAAGATCTCAATAATTTAAAAAGAGCAAGGTCTATTTTCTATTTTATTCAAGTAGAAAATGGACAAATATAATAAATACCATATTCTAAGATTTTGAAAATGGGATGTAAAAGACAGTGTTGTTGTTGTTTAGTCACTAAGCTGTGTTCAACTCTTTTGCACCCCACCAGGCTTCTCTGTCCATGGGATTTCCCAGGCAAGGATACTGGAGTGGGTGGCCATTTCCTTCTCCAAGGATCTTCTTGACTCAGGGATCTAACCTACCTCTTCTGCATTGGCAGGCAGATTCTTTACCACCTAGCCACCTGGGAAGACCAAAAGAAAAAGTATCTCTACACAATAAGAAATGTTTGATTCCACAGATTCCATTTATTATGGATTTTGCAAACAATAATTTATATATCCTATTGTAATTACAGCAAAGAACAATAGACTCTATCTCTTGTCTACCTTCTTACTTTATCACCCTTTCCACATGAGAAAATAGTTTTATGAGGTTTTCATTTCAGTAAGAATTGACTTTTAATATCTAATATGTGAATCAAAAACCTATTAGCAGAGAGAAGATAGCAGTGGAGGTTAATTTGTAATCCATGCCTATCCCCAGATAATTCAGGAAGGTATGATTAAGATTATACAGAGTGCATGCAGTATTAATACATTTTAAGGAGAAATGTAGATTGGCTTGAATTAAGAAGGGTTCTATGCCTGTCTCTCTTCAAGATTGACTATGAACCTTCTGACTAGATTTCTGCTA
The DNA here is from genome assembly GCA_007570785.1 of Antilocapra americana. Classification (NCBI taxonomy): domain Eukaryota; kingdom Metazoa; phylum Chordata; class Mammalia; order Artiodactyla; family Antilocapridae; genus Antilocapra; species Antilocapra americana. Next base: position 5,381,113 of record ML661908.1, on the reverse strand, counting down.
GATTAGCTGAAGCAGTAATGTCTTTGATTCTAAAATATGAACAGTAATTATCTCATACCCATGTATTGGAAAGCCTGCAGCCAAAACAGAGGTTAATGCTTTTTTCAGATCCTATGCGAAGAGTTGACTCATTGGAAAAGACCCTAATGCAGGGAAGGATTGGTGGCAGGAGGAGAGGGGGACGACAGAGGATGAGATGGCTGGATGGCATCACTGACTTGATGGACATGAATTTGGGTAGACTCTGGGAGTTGGTGATGGACAGGGAGGCCTGGCTTACTGTAGTCCATGGGATAGCAAAGGGTCAGACACAACTGAGCGACTGAACTGAACTCTACTGAGAAGACCAAGGCTGAATTGGAATTACATTGTTTACTTTCTTAGGAACACAAGATTTCCACATGGAACAACAATTCTTTCAGAGTTGTCAAATTCACATTACATGAACTATTGCATATCAGACTCTCTCACCATTTCTTCTTCCACTGAGAGGACTCATGCTAAACTAGCTCTTCATCTAAGCCAGGGAAAGATTCAAGGACTGAATACCTTATGTGGGAGGAAATGATAATTGAATCAATTAGCCATTCACAACCTCCCTGTAGTTTGAAGACAATGTTTCATCCTAGCTGCTTTATGTGCAGATTTTTCTTTTTAAAGATAGTAATAACTACTCTATAATTACATTAAATGCCAACTTCCGTGATCTTTCTTGAACCCTGTAGAACTGCAAAGCAGTTCACCTAGGTGATGATGAACTTTCTAAATTAGACACAATGTTCTAATTGAATGTGGGTACAGCTAAAGCCCAGTGGGGGCAGTTGATTACTTATGGTTATAAATGTTACCAAAATGAGCAAGGAGGGTTTTAGTACTTCTCTCTCTCTCTCTCTCTCTCTCTCTCTCTCATACACACACACACGTAACTCATTAGCTAAATTGCTGCTCAAATATATCTTCATGATGATAAAATCATAACTTTTACATAAACTGAACAGAACTCAAATATTTTATTTGAGTTTATATTTAAAGGTGGAATCATTAAGATGTTACTGGATAATTTGAAGATCAGGCAATCAGGAATGTGGAAATGAATAGATGAAGAGAGGGTTGAGATCCTACAAGGCAATAAAATGTAATTTTGGGGGTAACGTTTTCTATAGATCCAAAATCATTTGTATACTTAGCAGATAAAATTTATTTACATTGTTGTGGATAAGAATCATGTGCATTGCTCTCAATTTTTGACAGCTTCATTCTCCCACTATAGAGTTCCAAAATAGCCCAGTCAGTAGAAACTATCCAAAGGTGAAACTTCTCTAGAACCCAGTGAGTGAGTGAGTGAGTGAGTGAGTGAAAGTTGTTCAGCTGTGTCTGACTCTTTGCAACCCCATGGACTGTAGCGTGCCAGGCTCCTCTGTCCATGGAATTACCGAGGCCAGAATACTGGAGTGGGTAGCTGTTCCCTTCTCCAAGGGATCTTCCCAACTCAGGTATCGAACCCATGTCTCCCGTGTTGCAGGCAGATTCTTTTCCATCTGAGCCACCAGGGAAGGCCAAGAATCCAATAATCCCGCAGAGATCAACCAGATAATGTCCCACACACCCAGGGTAGACACCCAGCTATTTCTTTTGCCCACTTCTAAGTATCTCACCATTTTTTTTTTTCTGATAGTCATCTAGAGTTGACTGGTTTCAGAGGAAGAAAAAAGATAGGGAAGCTAGAGAAAAATCACATGGATCATTCAAACTCTGAATATTCATTGGCAGGGCTGATGCTAAAGCCCCAATACTTTGGTCACCTGATACAAACAGTTGACTTACTGGAAAAGAACCTGATGCTGGGAAAGATTGAGAGCAGGATAAGATGAGGATGATAAGGGATGAGATGGTTGGATGGCATCACTGACTCAATGGACATGAATCTGAACAAACTCTGGGAAATAGTGAAGGACAGGGAACATGGCATGCTTCAGTCCAACGCGTCACAAAGAGTCAGACGTGATGTAGGGGCTGAACAACAACATTCAAACTCACAGAAGCAAGGGCTAAATAAAGTCAAGGTAAAATTTCAGGAACATTAGAATTCTTGGAATTTAAAACTAGAAGGGACTTTAGGTATGACTCAAGACTTTGATTTTAGAGAAAATATGTCTGAGACTGCCTTTTTGGCAATTGAAAGAAATGTTAAACCATTTTATCAGGTGCCTTGAGTTCTTTTGAGTCTGCATTGGTGTAAAGACTCTCCTTTCTACATCCCCTCCCCACTCCTTCACATCCTATGCCACCCCGAGATGTTTCCCTTTTTATTTGGGAATAATCAGAATTAAAATACACAGGAAAATTGCATATCAAGGTAATATTGGGTCGACCAAAAGAGCTGTTTATGTATTTATTGTGTAAAATGGCTTTAGTAATGCTACATCCAGGGGATTCTCCAGACAAGAATACTGGAGTGGGTTGCCGTTTCCTTCCATAGGGACAGGGATCGAACCTGGGTCTCCCACATTGCAGACTGACCCTCTAGGATCTGAACCACCAGGGAAGCACCTTAGATGTCTTTAACTTCATTCAAAACAATTTCGTTAGATTATACTGTGACAGCTGTCATATCAGCGTGCAATTAGAAAAATATCAAAATTTGTGAATTTTTATATTTTAATATTAAAGATAGAAGGAAAAAACAACACTCGGCCTATTATGCTTTATTATTTCAAGAAGGGTAAAATACAACTGAAACACAACAAAGATTTGTGCAGCGTATGGAGAAGGTGCTGTGACTGACCAAGTGTGTCAAAAGTAGTTTGTGAAGTTTTGTGCTGAAAACTTCTTGCTGGACTAGTCTCCATGGTCAGGTAGGCCAGTTGTAGTTGATAGAGATCAAATTGAGACATTAATTGCAAACAATTAGCATTATACCACTTGGGAGATAGCCATCATAAACAGGATCCAAATGTACAACTACTTCTTTGACTGGAAGGGTGGGAAGCTTTTGGACCTCACAAAACTAGAGGGTGGTGGGGCTCCTCGTATCCACTCCAGTCCTCACTCTTCGTAATATCTCTGCTGGGTCAGCATTCAAGCGTCCTCTGTGTCCTAAACAGAGCCACCAGTCCCACCCAAACCCTTACAAGCTTGGAAGGAGCAAAGGGTCCCCTCAAACTGAAACATCCCATTTGCACGTTTTTAGCGTTAAAGTAATTAATTTGTCCATTTCTAGTTGTGCTGGGTGCTCGTTGCTGCACTGGCTTTCTGTAATTGCAGAGTGGGGGCTACTTCCCATCGCAGTACGTGGGCTGCGTGTCTCTGTAGCTTCTCCTGTTGTGGTGAAGGGCTCTAATCAGTGGCGGTGGTGGGGCTCAGGCTCAGCTGCTCTGCGGCACGTGGAATCCTCCCAGACCAGGGGCTGAACCGCTGTCGCCTCCACTGGTAGGCAGACTCCCATCCATTGTACCACCAGGGAAGTCCACTTCCGCTTTGCTTTGTTCGTTTCAAAGGGTACACTTTTAAAATTCATTCTTTCCTAATATATAACTCATTCAGACCAGGGGTAGAGTTCATATTATCAATTCCTGTGCATTTAACATTGATAACATTAACAACACAGGATAGCGTTACTCTGTGTCATTAGCTACACGCTATCTAATTAGTAGATTAAAGATACTTATTAGTTAAAATCACATTGATGCCAGGAGGAAAAAACTGCTTCTCAAAATTTATAGCTCATAAAACATCAGCTTCTGATTACTGTAATTATTCCTTTCAAAATGTAAAGTGTATGAATTATTCACATGAATGAGAGAAAAACCAGAAAAGGAAGCAGGAGGGAAAAAAAAATGAATCTTATTTGTCGTCTTGTCTTTGTCTTCAACTCTTAAGCTAAATTGCTGTTATTTCATTTCGTTAAGTTCAGCTCATTTCTGTCAATACTACAGAGATGTGGATGGAATGGGGGAAAAAAGCTTCATTGTCACCTTCCAATTCAACATGGAAATTTCATAAAGAAAAATATTTATGTAAATGTAGAGTTCTGAAGGAGCTGATACCTGTCATTGTGTTTCCAGGGCGTTTTGAATGTTTCATTCGGGCACTTCTCATTTTGTCTGCACACCCCCAGCCCACCCCCTGTATAATAATCATTAAAAGCAACAAAGACCAGGAGCCTGCCTTTGTGTCACAGAGATCACCATCCTATCACCTTGCTTTTGAAGAGGAATTTTTGTTGGCATAGCACTTTCCCCAAGAGTCTCCCCTCTGAGCTTCACCGCTGCCCTGCCTAGGAGATAACGCAGGTTTTGCTAGTTCCTTGTCAAGGCAGAAACTGAGCTGTTCGGGGACTGCAGAGACCACGATTCTGGGAAATCATGAAGCCAGAAGTTGAGGTTCTGTCTTAGTCCACATCCTAAGCTCTTTTTTAAAAATTACAATCTCTGTTACTAGAAATTGTCATTGAAATAGTTAAATTACAAGTAAACATTTGTGATTGTTAGCAACATTCTCTAGCTTTGGTTTTTATGATAACTTCCATGGATCAGTACTTCTTCTGTGCTCACCTTTGTAAACAGTATAGTTATTGGACCCCCAAACTTAATGAGGCTCACAAAAATGGAATGAATTCTAATAAAGAAGATATTCTGCCCCACGAGGGATCGGTAAGCCTTTTATTGCCACAGAATAATGAAATTTGTCCCAAATTTAATTAATAAATGCAAATAGATGTCCTTCAGCTCTTCAGGAGGACTCATAATAGGCAAGACAATGAAGCAAGTTTTTTTTTTTTGGTCTGTAAAGAAATGAGCCTGATTCAGAGACAACAAAGATTCAAAGTGGAATAAAAAACGGGCAGTTACATTGTTCAGATAATAGAAATGTCATACGTTAGATTCAGAAGAGAGGAAACCTTAGCATATTAGGAAACGAACACAACTATTTTCTCTTCCTCATCACATTTGAATTAATGAGAAATGCTTATCATCAGACATCAGACTGACAATCATGCACAAATTGCTCTTGACTGCTCAGCAGGGCAAAGTGATGAAATTTTAGGATGCAGGATGGAAAGATCTCCATTAGGACACAGACTAAGGTTGCTGGGGCAACCCTCCCCTGTTGATTTCACTTCTAAAGGTGAAAATTCTATTTATCCGAACAGTCCCTGGACAAACAACCTAATTACCTTCTGGGTAGTCTAGTCTCAAGAGTAGTTACTTGTATCTCAAATCCAGAATTAGCAGCTTTCTGGCTTTCAGAACTGCCTTATTTAGAGTATGTCTTTTGTCTGCATTTGAAGCAATGAAGCACATTGCCTGGCATACAGTGCTTCAGTGAAAATATTGTTAAATGATTATATTTTACTGTCAAAATTATGAATTCACATTTTAATTTTGCTTATCTAACTCTATCCTTTGCCTCATTTTGAGGACACAGTGTTTGTCTGTTGTTGTTTAGTCGTTAAGTCATGTCCCACTCTTTTGCAACCCCATGGACTGTACCCGCCAGGCTCCTTTGTCCATGGGATTTTCCAGGCAAGAATACTGGAGTGGGTTGCCATACCCTCCTCCAGGGTATCTTGCTGACCCTGGGATCAAACCCACACCTCCTGCACCTTCTGCATTGGCAGGCAAATTCTTTACCACTGAGCCACCTGGGAAAGCCCTAGTGTGTGTTTGAAAAGAAGAAAGAGAGCGCTAAGTCGTGTCTGACTCTTGTGATCCCCCGAACTGCAGCTCGCCAGGCTCCTCTGTTCATGGGATTCTCCAAGCAAGAATACTGGAGTGGGTTGCCATTTCCTTCTCCAGTGTTTGTTTAGGTTCTTGCAAATGCAAAGAACAGATGTAGCCTCACGTTATCTTCCTTAATGAAGTAAATGGAGAAATATGAATAATTGAATGCTGTCTCAAAAGCACGCAGCCAGGGTCACAGTGACGCTGGGCGCCATTCAGCACCTGCAGCATACAACATCAACTCTGATAGTTTGACAATAGCTTGAGGGCAAGAACAGAAATTTTATTTCTGGGCCAAGTTTCTGTTTCAATCTCTGCATCTACTTTTCCCATCAGGTTGCTTCTTTATGCCATTTTGATATCAACTTATTTCTTCCCTTTGCTTTTCGTATATTCTACTTATCCTTGTCTTCTGCTTGCTCCTGGCTCTGGTGCTTCACAGCTCCTGCTCACTGCCTTCATGGTCTGTCTCTGCACGCCTGGATCACTCTGTACTCTACTGACGTGGGAGATCTCTCATTCAACTTCCCCCAAAGAGAATCAATCCAAGGCTGCTCGTGCTTGTCCATATAGTAGGTCCTTGTTGTGATAAACTCCTGTGCTAGGCACCGTGAGGGCACCCAGCCAGCTCCCAGATGATAGAGACTTTATCCTTGGTCCAGTCTACCATGGCCAAAGTAACAGCAACATACAATACCAACACGGCAACCTATACGAAAGGAAACATTCAGAAAAGAGGATGGAGTAACCTCAGGTATGAAAGGAAACATTCAGAAAAGAGGATAGAATGACCTGATATCTGAGGTCAGTGAGATGTGCAGGTGTAAGATGTCTTCTTAGAAATTCTTTAATCCCTAAATCTGTGACTTCAGAATTTTGACAAAGACAGAGACGAGGCTAAACCAGTTTGACAGGATACTTCAGATGCTTGGATCAGACTCTTCACCCAAACATGAACTAGACCTGAAAGGAGGAAACAGCTCCTGGACATTTCCTCCCCACAGTAAAGAAGTGAATGCGCCAGGAAAAAATGCAAATTGAGTTTTTGTTACTTTTTTTCACATGCTACAGAATGACCTCAGTATTCAAGTACTCAATTCAACTGGCAATTAATCAGATTGTCAGCAGGCTGCAGTACACATTAAGACAGCATGAGTAGGTTTATAGCTCTCAAAAATGCACCAGTAAGTGCAAGGCATGAATTCACCTCAGCACATGTTTCTGAGCATACCTACATGCTCATATGGGCTTCTCTGGTAGCTAACTGCTTAAGAATCTGCCTGCAATGCAGGAGACGCTGATTTGATTCCTGGGTCAGGAAGATCTCCTGGAGAAGGGATAGATTACCCACTCCAGTATTCATGGGCTTCCCTGCTGGCTCAGATGGTAAAGAATCCACCTGCGATGTGGGAGACCTGTGTTCAACACATGGGTTGGGAAGATCCCCTGGAGAAACACATAGCAACCCACGCTAGTATTCTTTGCCTGAAGAATCCCCATGGACAGAGGAGTCTGGAGGGCCACAGTTCATGGGCTCGCAAAGAGTTGGACACAGCTGTGTGACTAAGCACAACACAGCATACTCACATATGGGCTTCCCTGGTGGCTCAGTGGTAAAGAATCCACTTGTCAGTGCAGGAAATGGTTCGATCCCTGGATTGGGAAGATCCCCTGGAGAAGGAAATGGCAACCCACGCCCATATTCTTGCCTGGAGAATCCCATGGACAGAGGAGCCTGTTGGTCTACAGTCCATGGGGTTCAAGAGTTGGACATGACTTAGTGACTAGAAAACAACAACACTCATATATCTTAAGGGTTACAGACAGTTTCAATAAAGATGGATTTATTAGTAAAAATTGGTTGGCCAAATGTACACAAAATGATATGGGACATTTACTAATCACTATAATCAACTCTCATATATTACATTGAGTTTTATGGCTTTTCACCATTTCAAAATTTCTCCCAGGCTCATCTTTTGCTTCTAAACAAGGAAAATATTTTTATTTTTTAAAATAAAGATCATCTTACAGAATCCACATACAGCTTATTGTAGTCATTAGTCCATAGATTACCAATGATACTAAAAGTTTTTCCTACACAGTCCTTTAACACTGAAGTTGAAATAAGATATTATTTTGGTTTCTAAAAATTTGTAGTAGCAGTTTCTTCACTGAAAACAAAAACAAAAACCATTTCTACCTAACCAGAGATATTGTTCCCTCTTGGGAAGTAAAACATCATGTCCAAGGCACTGATTTCCTTATTAAAAAACAACAAAAAAGAGATGAAGTAAATTCTTCATTTTTGATGACAGCATTCAGAATTGAATTATTTCATCAAAATAGGGTGATTTCTCAAAAGTGCTCAGAACACAATATACTGACTTTTCAAAAGGAAATCACCTCACTCTGTGTCAATGCTATTAAAAATATTGTATTGAACATCAGAACTCTAAAAAAAATTGTTTTCAGATATAAATATAACTTATCCCCAAACATTTTTTATTTCTTTCCTCAGAAATTTAAAGTCAAATTATATTGCTAAATTCATGACCAAAAATAAAATCTTAAATAGCACTGGAAGGTACTAGGAAGATGAAAGTTTGACAAGTGCTGTTTAAATCATGAACTTATAGAAAGGTGTTCAGCACTACTGAGCACTTCCCTATTGACAGGCTAGTGAAAATGGATGCTATTTGGAATTCAAGCTTACAGTCGCAACTGTAGTTGGTTGAATGGTGGTCCCTGAAAATATATGTTCATGTCTTAATCCCCTGAACCTGTAAATGTGACCCTGTTTTTACTGAAAAGTTTTTCAATTTATTTCCTTGGGATTTTTGTGTGTGCACACATTGTATATAATAATGACCATTTAATCTTTGGAGACAGATTGAAAGATAAGGTTATAAACATCCTATTTCTGTTTCATTCTAAATGTATGAAGCATAAGTTTCAAAACTAGTTTTAAAATAACGCTTATAACAGATACCCTGTTAGGCTTCCTAACTATTTTTTAATTTAGAAACTTATTTTCATTTTTTCCCATAATCCCTATTTTTTTTTTCAAACTTCAAATGTTTTATTTTATATCAGGGTATAGCTGATTAACAATGTTGTGAAAGTTTCAGGCAAACAGTGAAGGTGGCCCTTTTTTGAAAAAAAAAAAAGATCTTTGCAGATGTGATTAAGTTAAGGATCTAGAGATGAACAGGTCATCCTAGATCATCGGAGTGGGTGCTAAATCCAATGACAAGTATCCTTGTAAGAGACGCACAGAGCAGACGGAGGTGGAGATTGGAGTGATGTAGCTGCAAGCCAAGTGAAGCAGTCCCCAGAGCTGGAAGAGGCGAGAAAGGTTTCTTCTCTAGAGCCTCCGGAGTGAGGGCGGCTTTGCTACTGCTTTTGACTTCTAGCCTCCAAAACTATGAAAGTGTTTCTGATAAAGGGAGGAAAAGAACACACTTCTGTTGTTTTAAGCCACCTAGTTAAAGAAGCAGGACATTCAGAACTTGGCAACAGAAAGCCTAAAGGACGGAGAGCAATTGATCCTCGGGACTGGTGCAGCGAGATTTCCCGGGGGGGAGGGAGGAGGGAGGGGGGACCCGGAGGGGAAGCATATGTAAACCCATGGTGATATCATGACAATGTATGGCAAAAACAATAAAACAAACAAACAAACAAACAAAAAAACCTAAACTCTCCAGTGTCTCCACATGTTGCACTCTGTCCTCAGACTGCTCCTCCCTAACTTCTTTGTTTGGCTATTTCCCACCTTTCCTTCGAAACTCTACTCAAGTGCCACTTCCTCTGAAAAGCTTTCTGTACCAGAACCTGGCTTCAGTGTCCTGCCATGTGCTTCTATATCAATTTCTAATTGCTTATTGCATCGTATTGTAATTGCATTATGAATGACTTGTCTGTCTGTATCACTAGACTATACATTCTGAGGGTTGGGCTACATTCTATATCATTAGCTTTGTATTTCCCACACTTAGCACTCTCGCTGGGACAAAGTAATCACTCAGAAAGACTCTTTGATTAATGGAATGAATGAATTTGGAGGACATCTTGTTGTTGTTCAGTCACTCAGTCATGTCTGACTCTTTGTGACCCCATGGACTACAGCATGCCAGGCTTCCCTGTCCTTCACTGTCTGCTCATACTCATGTCTATTGAGTCAATGATGCATCAACTATGCTGAAAAGGTTTTCATTTTATTTTTCATGGTAGTATGCATTCTGAAAGCAGGATTATGACTGAAGGTTACATAGTGTTATTCTAACACCAGCAGTGAAACAGAATAGGACCCTACAGTCTTTGCTCCCACCTACCATGTCCTCAGCTTGCCTTTTGTCTCTGGAAAAACTTTAGCCAAAGAATACGTTTAATCAGAGAAGTGGGAAAATGCAGAAACAAAGGAAAACAGTCCAGCAAGAATAAATAATAATAAAGACTTCCCTGGTGGCTCAGATGGTAAAGTGTCTGCCTACGATGCAGGAGACCTGGATTCAATCCCTGGGTCTGGAAGATCTGGAGAAGGGAATGGCATCCCACTCCAGTATTCTTGCCTGGAGAATCCCATGGACAGAGGAGCCTGGTGGGCTACAGTCTCTGGGGTTACAAAGAGTCAGACACGACTGAGAGACTTCACTTTCACTTTACAAACATAGTTGAGGGCCTTTAGTTTCTTCTCATGAGCTATGGATAATGTTCTAAGCCACATCCTATGAGCTGTCTTACAGATACTGAAACCCCTACCAAGTGGAAGGAGTTAACTCCATGATGCCCAGACCCTGGCCATGACTTACGCTGCCACAGTTCTGAGAACTGGCCTCACGGAAATGGGGACAAACTGACCCTGGAATTGAAGACTAACTGTACTTAAAACTATCAAGATGACACCGATCAGACTCCTGATGACTGATTTCATGTTTCTTCATGTAGCTTCCTCCCTCCACCTGTGAAAGCTCTTGCCTAATGATTGTCAGGGAGTGAATCAGCCTAGGTGATGAGTAAGATCCTAATCATCCTTTTAAGAATCTTATGCTACTGTAAGCCTGAAGGTGAAAACATTACTTATGACTCATATAACCAACAAGATACTAGGAGTGTTCACAGGAGAAGAAGGTCATATCTAATAGAAGAATATCACAGGGAGTGAGGCCAAGTAGGTGGCCTTTGGAAAGGACGTTGAACCATAGCTAGGGTTTTGAAAGACCATTGGAACAAAATCTTTTGATGGCCTGATGTTTCATATTTAGTTGTTTCGTGTTTGCTAATTATTTATTAATGCACACTTTTTCTTTATAAACTTTATTTGGAACATTAACCCTACATAACCCTCAGCTTTGGGCTTCCCAGGTGGCACTAGTGGTAAAGAACCTGCCTGCCAATGTAGGAGACCTAGGAGATGCGAGTTTGATTCCTGGGTCGGGAAGATCCCCTGGAGGAGGGCATGGCAACCCGCTCCAGTATTCTTGTCTGGAGAATCCCATGGACAGAGGAGCCTGCTACAGTCCATAGGGTTGCAAAGAGTCACACACGACTGAAGCAGCTTAGCACCCACATGCACCCCTCAGCTGTAGTCATTGTAATGTAATGACATTTAGCTGATAAGTACCCAGTCATTCACTGGATTTGAAGTGAGACAAGACCAGAATTTCTAGCCAGAAAGAAGTCTTCCCCATAGGGTCCCAATGGTCTAGCATTAAATCTCCAAATTCAATTGTTGTAGATTCATTGCTTTAACCTTCATCAGTATAGTATACCACCTGTCCCATTCCTAATAGTTTTCCTTTTTTTCATGTCTCTGATTTTTTTCTTGATCAATCATACTGGAAATTGTCTATTATTTTAATCTTCCCAGATAAATATTTGGCTTTGTTGACCTTCTATATTTTTAAAAATCAATTTCTAGTCCTATTTTTAAGATACATTTTATCCTACTTTCTTTGGTCATATCCTTTTTTCATGTAACTTCTGGGTATGAACACTTGGTTCATTCATTTTCTGGTTTTCCTTTTTCTGACATAAGCATTGTCTGCAGGGTGAAGGAATGTGTCCAGGAACACGAGGATAGAGGAGGTTCAAAATGTTGTCTGTTCTGTTCCACAGTGTCCTTCGAGGCCTAGCTGCGCGGCTTGTAGAAGGGTTTGCTAACGGAATGCACGAGGGTTACTTTTCTGATCCTTAATGCATTGGCATCTGTAGGGTTTATATTCACAGACTCTCTTTTTTTCCCCTTAGTAAATATCTACATTTATTAGCTGCCTAGAGAGGACTGTGCAGAGCTAATTACTGCCTCATTCTTCACAGCGAGTTCTGGGGACCTGAAAGACATGACGCTACAACGTTTTCTCCAGGGGCTACACTTTTCATCAAAAGGGGAACTCTTCCCGAATAATATATACATATTATTAAGTACCAGGATTGCTTTAACTAAAAATTAAAGACTGGTGGAAGGAAATATAAACAGTGACACATCCCCATTCTAAAAACCATTCTAGTTTACTGTTATGCAATCTTGCCTAATCTAGATTTTATGTTTTTATAGAATCGAGGAGATGGAAACGAGTTGTAACAAGTAACTCATGCTACTCATCTATCAAGAAACTAATGTTTTTCTTTGGCATTTAACATATTGCTGAGCTAGGTTCGAAGGAGGTAGCAGATGTATAAGCGACAGTCTCAGATATTTATAGTTCAGTGTAGTAACTAAAATGGTATTTGAAGTAAATATGATACAAATAGAAGGTGACGAATGTCAAAAGGGAATATGGATAAGTGCTCTGTGAGTTCACTGCTGAGAGCTGTCCTGTCCCTCTTGGTTCTCATTATATTTTTAATCCAGTGTCTAAGGTCTTTGGGGTCCTGGTTACAAAACACTTGGTTCAGCTCTCTTGAATCTCTTCTGTTTTTCTAACACTGAAAATAAAACTTTCTTTTTATTTCAGATGCAATAGCACAAAGTTGGAACAGCTTAAGCTATCACTTATGGTGGCTTTTGAAATGAATAAGCCATAAATATTTCTCTGGAGTTATCATCACCATTAGGAACCATAAGCAAACAAAAACCCAAATCAATAGTTAACGTCACAGTGAAATAATGCCTTGTTTCCTCTTTCTAGAGGAGACTACACAAAACACTTCATTCTCTCTAATCTGCTCTAACCCCGTCATACACCGTTGTTTATGATCCTAACAATTACGACAATGCAATATAGCATGCTCATCAGTTGCTGCCTTCCAGAGGCGCTCAGTTCGCACATACAGCATGAGTAATGGCCCATAGAGACGTTGCTTAATATCTGTAATCAGTTTTAGTCTGATGCTATTCTCAAAATGCATTCTTCTTTTCCAATAAATGATAAATTATAAGGCTATTGCCTGGCAAAGAGAGAGTCATTTTTCCCCAGCCAAAGATTTATTTCCCAACCAAGTTGCTTTTGAATCCTTGAATGTCACTTTCGGCTGTTTCCAATTCTGAAAACAAGTATCTGCCAATCACCCAGACGTGTGAGGGGCAAGGCTTGAGTGTGTAGTTATTTAATGGGAAATGTTTGCCATCAGAATTGAAGAGATGGTCTGTCAAAATCTGAGAGCATGGCAGGAAAGAACTGGAGGGGAGGTGATGCAAGGTGGGAATGTGGGAGGAGGAAAAAAGAAACACAGACACAATGGAATAGAAAATTCCACAGGTAATAAAATCTCATTAATTTGGGATAAGTAATAATAAACTATATAAATATTTAGCTTTTCAAATGAGACTAAAGTCTTGGAAGTATCCTTGACAAAGGATTTCCTAGGTATAGAAAAACTGTAAACAACATCGCAAAGAGGCTAGTTAATCTACATCTTCCTTACATCTTTTGTTGTTGTTATTTAGTCTCTAAATCATGTCTGACTCTTTTGCTGCACCATGGACTGTAGCTCGCCAGGCTCCTTTGTCCATAGCATCTCCCAGACAAGAATACTGGAGTGGGTTGCATTTCCTTCTCCTGGTGGAACCTGCATTTCCTGCATTGGCAGGTAGATTCTTTACTGCTGAGCCATCAGGGAAGCCCTTATGTCATTTAGGAGTGTCTGTTTACAAAAGCAAAGAGATTTCCAGTTCTCTTTTTCACCAAAGCAACTTAAGCAAGTCTCACTTAACAAGCCTTCATTAACCACAGATTTTTGTCATTGTGCTATAGACTAGAATTGAGTTTAAAATATTGCATAATTTAAGCTTCTCACTACCAAGTTGTTTTAAATTAACGAAGTTATCTATTTTCTAGATTAGAACTAATGTGTTATAATTACTAATTTGTAGTTCTACATTATTTCTTTGCCTAGCATCTCACTGATGAAGAGTAATTACATAGGTAGAGTAAAGATTTCCAGATTTTACAGGGATTAGTCAGGGGTTCTTTGACTGCTGATGCATGCCTGGACAGCAATGCCATAAATATGGGCTCACTGAGGTTCCGTGAACCCAGCGACGCCATGGATATGGTGGAGAACTTTTGGAAAACTCCTCTCCGACTCGACTTCCAGTTTTACTGTCTTTGTACTTTTTTTCTTCCTGTCTGACCACTATTTCATGGCCTTCTTCACTGGTTTCTCTCTGTTTCCTCCATTTAGTCAGTTTCCAAGTGACTCTTCTCTCTACTTGGTCTAACATTTTCCCCAGGTACTAGCATCATTTCCCTGTTGCATTTGGCCCATTTTAAATCGATCTGTTGATGAATTTTTAAATTTATACTTCCCGATTCAAGCAGGTTTCTGAATCTCAGACTGTATTTCCAGCCTGGCATCTCCACTTGGATATTTCCACAGGCACCTACCTTTGATATATTTAAACTGCATGCATCAGCTCTTTCTGCTCCCGAATGTATAGCTCCTTTGTTCCTTAAGGTACCTGCATGACAGCATCAGGCTCAGTTGCTTAAGTGAGACACTCCTCCTGTATACCAGATGATCACCAAGCCAGACCAATTTTCTCTCTCAGCTTCCTCACTCCTCATCATTCTTTCTATCATTATCATAAGTTGGACCATAACTCCTTATAATGCATTCAGATCTCCCTACTAGCTGATCCCAACAAATCATTACTGTCTGATAACTCACCCATCACTCTATCATACTGCTTATGTTATAGGCACAGTGGAGAACACAGCATTCCTTAAATTATCGTCTTTCATTCATTGCTTGGGGCAATGCAAAATGGTACAGCCCTATGGAAGCCAATCTGATGCTTTCTTAAAGAAATAAATACACTTTTAATATATGATTCAGCAGAAATGCTCTTTGGTATTCTATGTGCACACCGAAATGCAGATGGATGTATGGAGCAGCTTTATTTTGGAGAAGGAAATGGCAGCCCACTCCAGTATTCTTGCCTGGAGAATCCCATGGACAGAGGAGCCTGGCGGGCTACAGTCCATGGGGTCAAAGAGTCAGACACAACTGAGCAACTGAGTAGCAGCAGCTTTATTAATAACTGCCCAGACTTGGAAACAGTCAAGATGTCCTTTTGTTGTGTTTATTGTTGTTTAGTCACTGTGTCTGACTCTTTTGTGACTACAAAATCCTACAATTTTTCTCTCACTGGCTTATCTGAGTTAGCTTTACCATGTTTTTGCAAATGGCAGAATTTCATTTATTTTTATGGCTTAGTAGTATGCCATCATGTATATATACCACATCTTCTTAATCTATTCCTTCATCACTTAAATTTTCCATATTTTCACTATTATAAATACCACTGTGATAAACACAGAGGTGCACATATCTTTGTGGATTTTGTTTTCATGTTTTTCAGATAAATACCAAGGAGAGAAACAGAGGGATCATATGGTAGTCCATTCTTAATATTTTTTTGAGGAATTGTTGTACTGTTTCCTATAGTGACTGCACCAGTTTGTAGTCCTGCTGACAGTATATGAAGGTTCCCTTTTCTCCATATCCTCGCCAACATTTCTTGTCTTTTCAGTAATGGCATTCTAACAGGTATGAGGTGCTATCTAGTTGTGGTTTGATTTTAATTTCCCTAATAATTAGTGATGCTGAACATCTATCCATGTGCCTGTTGGCCATCTATATATCCTCTTTGGAAAACTGTCTATTCAGATTCTCTGTCCACTTTTTAATTGGAGTGTTTGCTTTTAATTGGAATGAATAAAAAAAAATTCATTCTGAGTTGTATGAATCCTTTGTATTTGAGGTATTAACCTCTTGTTAGATATATGATTTGCAAACATATTCACCCATTCAGTAGGCTTCCCTGTCATTTTGCTGTTTTCCTTCACTGTGCAGAAGCTTTTTAGTTTGATGTAGTTCCATTTGTTTGGTTTTGCTTTTGTTTCCCTTGCCTTTGATTGGATTTACAGAAAACATCACTAAGTACAATGTCAATGACATTCTTCTATGTCTATGCTTTCTTCTAAGAATTTTATGGTTTCAGGTCTCGTGTATTCAATTATTTATTCCTTTTGAGTTAATATTGTGTGTGATGTCAGATAGTGGTCTAGTTTTATTCTTTTGCATTTGACTGTCCAGTTTTCCCAACACTATTTATGGAAGATACTGTCCTTTTCCCAGTTGTATATGTTTTCTACTCCTTTATCATAAATTAATTACCCATTTGTGTGTGGGTTTATGTCTGGGCTCTCAATTCTGTTCCATTGATCTGTGTATCTATTTTTGTGCCAGTATCAATCTGCTTTGATTACTATACATTTGTAAAATAGTTTGGAATCAGGAAATATGATACTTCCAGCTTTGTTCTCCTTTCTCAAGGTTTTTTTGGTCAATTTAGGATTTTTTTGGTCATTCCATACCATTTTTTATTTTATTTATTTTATTTTTTTTATTAGTTTTGCCATACAATGACATGATATCACCATGGGTTTACATATGCTCCCCCTCCAGGATCCCCCTCCCTCCTCCCTCCCCCCGGGAAATCTCGTTGCACCAGCCCCGAGCATCAGTCCTGGGCATTTTTTAGAATTATCTGTTCTGTTGTCGTTGTTGTTCAGTCGCTATGTCACATCTGACTCTTTGCAACACCATGGACTACAGCATGCCAGGCTGCCCTGTCCTTCCATATCTACCAGAGTTTGCTCAAATTCATGTCCATTGAGTCAGTGATGCTATCTAACCATCTCATCCTCTGCTCCCTGCCCCCTTTCCCTTTTGCCTTCAGTCTTTCCCTGCATCAGGGTCTTTTCCAATGATTCAGCTCTTTGCATCAGGTGGCAAAAGTATTGGAGCCTCATCTTCAGCATCAGTCCTTCCAATGCATATTCAGGGTTGATTTCCTTTAGGATTGACTCCTTGCAGAGTCAATTTGATCTCCTTGCAGACCAAAGAACTCTCGAGAGTCTTCTCTAGCACCACAGTTCAAAAGCATCAATTCTTCAGCACTCAGCCTTCTTTATAGTACAGCTCTCACATCCATACACGACTACTGGAAAAACCATAGCTTTGACTACACAGATCTTCATTGATAAAGTGACATCTCTGCTTTTTAATTTGCTATCTAGGTTTGTCATAGCTTTCCTTTCAAGGAGCAAGTATCTTTAAATTTCATGGCTGAAGTCACCATCCAGTTATTTTGGAGCCCAAGAAAAGAAAGTCTGCCATTGTTTTCCCTTTTTCCCTTTCTATTTGTCATGAAGTGATGATACAGGTATAATCCCTGGCTTGGAAAGGTCCCCTGGAGGAGGGCATGGCAACCCACTGCAGTAGAGAATCTCATGGACAAGGGAGCCTGGTGGTCTAGAGTCCATGTGGTTGCAGAGAATTGGACACGACTGATGGGACTTAGCCCACACCCACAATGGGAATGGATGCCATGATCTTAGCTTTATTATCTGTTCTAGTTCTGTGACATATGCCATGGGAACCTAGACAGAAGTTTTATTGACTCTAAGGTTGCTTTGGGCTTTTTTTCTTTTGGCCATGCTGTGCTGTATGTGAGATCTCATTTCCTCAACCAGGCATCAGACCTGCATCCTCTGCATTGGAAGCATGGAGTCTTAATCACTGGACTGCCAGGGAAGTCCCAATATGGGCATTTTAACAGTATTGATTCTTAAACACAGAAAAAATTTAACTAAGGTGGTGAAAGACCTATACATTGAAAATGACAAGACACTGATGAAATAAATTGCAGAAGACTCAATTTTAATATATTATGCTTTTCATTTAGTTCCAAATATTATTTAATTTCTCTTCAGAATTCTTCTTTGATCTCTGTATTAATTAGATGTGTGTTGTTAAGTCTCCACATATTTGGGAATATGCCAGTTATCTTTTATTATTGATTTCTAGTTTCATTCCATTGTTTGAAAGTAGACATTATATGATTTCTGTTCTTTAAAATTGTATAAGTGTGTTTTATGGCTTGGAATGTGGTCTGTCTTGGTGAGTTGTTTCATGTGCTCTTGAGAAAAATGTGTATTCTGCCACTGTTGGATGAAGCAGTCTATAGATATCAATTATATCCAGTTGATTGATGGTCCAATTGAGTTCAACTGTATCCTTACTGATTTTCTGCCTCCTGGACCTGTCTGTTTCTGATAGAGGGATAGTGAAGTCTGCAACTATAATAGTAGATTTATCTGTTTCTCTTTGCAATTCTATTAGTTTTTGCTGTACATATTTTGATGCTCTGTTGCTAGGCTTATACATTTTAAGGATTGTTACGTGTTTTTGAAGAATTGACCTCTTTGTTATTATGGGATGAATGGCCTTCTTCGGGCTTCCCTGGTGGCTCAATGGTAAAGAATCTGCCTGCCTATGTAGGAGATGCAGGTTCGATGCCTGGGTTGGGAAGATCCCCTGGAGAAGAAAATGGCAACCCACTCCAGCATTCTTGCCTGAAAAATCCATGGACAGAGAAGCCTGGCGGGCTACAGTCTAACGGGGTTGCAAAGAGTCAGACACGACTGAGTGCATATGTATACACACACACACACACACACACACACAATGTCTGCTCCGTCTGAAATTAACATTATATACATATTTTTTTCTTCTCTTTCCTTGATTCTTTTCCTCCTTCTTTGTCTTCTCCCAGATGCATAGTTACATAATCTGTCAACACAACATCTTTGCTTTGGCACAAACCAAAATGAAAAGTTATTATCTACAAGAAACTTAACCCATTAATCTTACTGCCTCTGTGATTCAAGTCTCGAATTTTCCTCCTTAGATCCGACAGCAGTAATTCCACTGTAGAACTCACAGTTATAACTACTTTTAGGGGGAAAAAGGATTTTAAAAGAAAACAACAGACCACAGTTGCATTAGTAGAAAATGATCCTCCCCATCCTCCCCACCCCCCACCCCCAATCCCCCCAGGAATTTCTGAATAACCCAGTAGAGTTATCACTTTGTCACATGGAACCACAAAGGGCCGGAAAAGTCAGGATACCAATGCACAGGGAACATTAAAATGTCCCTGGAAATGTAACAAAATAGAAAGCTTTTGTATGTATCAAAATTCCTCTCAGGGAGAGTGACGATATGTGTTCATACGGAATGGTGTTGGTCGTAACATGGGCAGCAGGTAAAGGATGGGCCCACGAAGAGCATGCTTGAATAACAATAGAAGTTTCAATGTCATCTTCTAAGATTGTAGGTGGATAAAACTTTGGTTTTTCTGAATAAAAAATGGGAGTTTGTGGTCAGTGCTGAATTGTCTCAGACCAGCAGTTCTCCAGGTTAGGTGTGTGCTCAGTCGTGTCCAATTATTCACAACCCCATGGACTGTAGCCCACCAGGCTCCTCTGTCCATGGGAATTCCCAGCCAAGAATACTGGGATGGGTTGCTGTTTCCTCCTCCAGGGGATCTTCCTGACCCAGGGACTGAACCTGTGTTCCTTGCATCTCCTACGCTGGCAGGAGGATTCTTCACCAAGTGTGCCACCTGGGAAACCCAGAGACTTTAGCATACATCAGAATTCTCTAAAGGCTCATTACCACATATTGCCAGGCCTCACTCAGAGCTGCTAACTCAGTGGGTATGGAGTGAGGCTCAAGAATCTGAATGTCTAGCAAGTTCTCAGGTGAGGCTGATGTTGCTGATCTTGGGGACCACACTCTGAAAATCATTGCCCTAAACCAGAGAGCTAAGATGCTAATCGCTGTCACTGTAGTTCTACTTTCTGGCTCCTTCTTCCGTCTAAAAATAAATATTGGGAAAAATTTAAAGACAGTCAGTATGAGGCATGTCATGTTATTAGCATGTTTGGTGTCCATAATGATTAACTTGCACAGGGCACTTGCTTGCCTTGATGCAGCCATAACTACAAACTAATACATAACAAAGCCACTACTTCTGTCTTCATCATCTCACCTGTATTTTCCCTGTGGTGTTGATTATAAAATGGTTTCCTTTGTATCACCCAGAAAAAGAGAAAAGGGATTCAGGTACAAATATAAGAAAACATTTGACAAAAATATTACTTTTGTATTGTAACAATATTGTGAGATATAAAAACACACTGTATCTGTTTCAAGGATTGAATTTCACCAGTGTATAGAGCATGCTTCATTATTACTGGTTAGGGATCGCTACTGAAAATAAGATTCCCAAATGCCATGCTAGCTTGCATATTTCTGAGAAAGAGGTCCAAAAGTATTCTGTTACATTTCTCAAGAAAAATTGCCCAGTTTGGAGTAAAGCAGTAAGGATGTTCGGCTAGTCTACTCATTTGTTTATAGTCTTTGCAAAATCAATCTCAAGCCCATCCAACAATGAATTGACTCAAGCCTTTCATGTCCAATAAACATTGAATTGCTTAACAGTCACAACTTTATTTTACTTAACTTTTAACTCGCAGATCCTAGCAGGTGCCTGGTACACAGTGGGCATTCAGTTCATTTCTGACAAATGGTGGCAATGTGCATAGTACTTTTGTAACTGGATTATAACCATACTGCAGGAATTCTGCCCATGTGACCCACTGTTTTCCAGCCAGTTATTGAGCCAATCAGATGATCTCAGATCTTCAGTAAAATACAGAAGCTGGGAGTCTCAGACCACCCTGCTGTGCACATCAACAAAATCTGGGTGATGTTGTGATTTGACTGAGTGGTCAGTTGGATAGGATTCTGTTATCTCTCACACTAAGGAGAAGAGACTTCATAATTTCTTCTAGTTATCCATGTTTTGTTACCTGTATTCACAGCCCTATTTTCATACATGAACCTGGTCCATTTAGAAACAGGTGTTTCCTTTAGAAAAGACCCAAGTAACATATTTCTCGATGATAATCTTTTCATAAGATTTTGAAGTATATTTAAGAACCAGGCATAACTGATACACTATCTATATTAAATGTTATCAAGTTGTTTCCTTTGATATTAAAAATGTGCTTTTCATAACTGATAAAGGTCATATGTAATCAGGAGTCTGTTTCTGGTGTCTGACTACTTAACAGTTTTCAGTCCCCACACCTTCTCCTGCCTTCTACATTCTGTTAAGCTGATCAGGAAGCCCAGGTGCTCCTCCTTTGGCACAGGTGGGATGTTGGACCACACAGTCCCCAGGTTATGGACATGGGAACCCTCACTGCAGCCCACTCTCTAACACATAAGCCCCAAGCCAGTCTCGGCTCCTTGCTCTCTCAGGCAGTTTTTGGACCTGCTTTTAAGCCTGTCCTACTATCCCTAGAAATCCTCATCACGTGAGTAACAGATGTTTCCAATCTTTTCAGTAGCGCTTCCCAGGTGATTCAGTGCTTAAGAATCCACCTGCCAAGCAGGAGATGTGAGTTCGATCCCTGGGTTGGGAAAATCCCCTAGAGAAGGAAACAGCAACCCACTCCAGTATTCTTGTCTGGGAAATCCCATAGACCTGGGAGCCTGGTGGGTGACAGTCCAAAGAGTTGGACGTGATCAAGCGACTAACACTTTCTTCACTTTTCACAATGTCAACATGCTAAAACTTCAGCACTGTTTTAGCCGCTTGTACGAAATGCATAGTACCAGTATTTCCAAATACATTGAGATGTTTCTCTTCATCAAAACTGAGACACGCAGGAGCCATAATAAAAATCACAGGATTTTGTGTAGTAAAGACAATGAAGACCAAAATGTTTTTCTTCCCTTGTATGCCACCTCTTCTTTAACCTTTTTCCTTTTGCTGTTTCAGGCTAGTCATAGTGAAGATTTTTAGACCGCTCACTGGAGATTAAGTAAATTTCGGGGTCGACATGAAAACATTCTAAATGATTTGAGTTCATTTAACATTTTGCCTGAGAGTGTTTTTGCTTGTATATCTTATCAATTAAGGGGTAATTTTAGACAAGTGAATGTCATTAGGAGAAGTATTAAGTGTGGCTATTTAAGCACTTATATTGGCCAGAGCAAGAATAATTTGATTAAATAATTTGGACAGACTCCCTCTCAATGTAATTCTATGAGGGACAAAGGTGGGGGAGCATCAGTTCCCCAGGGGATTAAATGGGATAGATAATCCTGTGGTCAAACAAGCAAAGGGAAGCACTTTACTAAAGATGGGGCTTTCTGTCTTCATTAGAAAAATTGAAGATGCTCTAAAGAACTCCATTAAAGATAATGGTGTCTCTAAAAACTGTGTGCTTTGTGGCTTAGGTACTTGATTAAATGGCTAATTCAACCCTCTGCTTATCTAATTGATCTTGTTTTCTCCTCCTTCACCCTGCCCTTGAGATATCCAGAAATAAATGACATGTAACCATGAGCAACTTTTTTCCCTTGACTTACCGGGCATTGTCAAATTGTATCTACTGCAATCCTAGGTTCTCTTGATACCTTAAGGTGCGACGAACTGTATTATGGGAGTGACCGTATTTATTTAGGGAGGATAGCTCCAAGCTGAGAATCCATTTTTAAAATGCTAGCTATCATGGAAGAAAGAAAGAATTCCTCTATTACAATCACTTCCCTTTTTTCCCCCAATAAAGATCTTTTACTATTATGGGTAAAATTGACTTACACCTTAATTCACTTTCATATCCCCCACAGAATCTGATAGGGAAGCCTCATTTCAAGAGAGGATTAAGGGAGTAACCACGAGCAAGCACACTGGTTGACTGGCAGTTTCAAAGGGGTCTTGAAAGTAAACCATTATCCATCCCTCTCCTCACTAAACGTGACGGAGAAATGGTTTTCAGTCACTCTTCTATTGACACAACATATGCTTGATGACACTTATATATTGACAAAGTCACTCAATCATTCTGGATGTATCCATTCAGCATCTACTGTTTGCCCCAGTCACTCTTCGAGAGATTAGTGGTACAACAGTGAGCAGATAGGCAATAACTCACCCCCTCCAGGAGTTTACATTCCAGTGGTATAGACAGGTGATAAAGAAGAGAATATGCATTATACTATATATATTTAAATCTATAAAGAAATCATAAATTATGTTTTGTAAAACATGTATATGCAAATTGTATATAGAAACAGGTTGCGTGTACTATATATAACTTATATAACATATATATATATATATGTATATTGTGCATATGCTCAGTCACTCGGTTGTGTCTGACTCTTTGCAACCCCATGGACTGTAGCCTTCCAGGCTCCTCTGTCCCTATAATTTTCCAGGCAAGACTACTGGAGTAGGTTGCCATTTCCTTCTCCAAGGGATCTTTCTGACCCAGGGATGGAACCCACATTTCCTGTGTCCCCTGCATTGGTAGGTGGATTCTTTACTGCTGAGCCACCTGGGAAGCCTATGTATATTGCATATATCTATACATAGTGTATGACTTAGATAGTAACTCGTATTATGAAGAAAAATAAAATAGGAAAGAATGGAAGTATTTGGGCAGAGAATCATAATCTAGTATAGTGTCTAGAATGGTCTCATTGAGAAAATTCCACTTCAGTTAAACACCTAGGGATGAGCACTTTGGGCAGAGCAAACAGAAAATGCAAAAGCCATGAAGCAGGAGCACACCTGATGTTTTCAAGGAGAAGTGGAAAATGCCAGTGTTGCTGGAATGGACTGAATGAAAGGGAAAATAGCAAGGGATGGAGTCACAGAGGTCACTGGAGACCAAATCATGTACAGTCTCAAGCAAACAAAGCGTATTAAAAATTGTGGCTTTTACTATGAAAGATGAGAAACCCATGGGAGCTGTGAGCAAATACATACCATGATCTGAAGTATCCTTTGGTTCTCAGGACGCTCGTTCAGGGTAGTGACCGTGGGATGGTGAAAAGGGTTTGTGTGCTCAGTCATATCCAACTTTTTGCACCGCTATGAACTGTAGCCCACCAAGCTCCTCTGTCCATGGGATTTCCCGGGCAAGAATCCTGGAGCAGGTCACCATTTCCTTCTCCAGGGTATCTTCCTGTCCCAGGGGTCAAACCTGCATCTCTTATGTCTCCTGCATTAGCAGGCAGGTTCTTTACCACTAGCACCACCTGGGAAGCCAAAACATTGACCTTAATTGAAGGAGAGATGTGCATGAGTGCTGAGTCACTTCAGTCATGTTCAACCCTTTGTGACTCAATGGACTGTAGTCCATCAGGCTTCTCTGTCCATGGGATTCTCCAGGCAAGAATAATGGAATGGGTTGCCATGCCGTTCTCCAGGGGATCTTCCCAACCCAGGGACTGAACCCGGATCTCTTATGTCTCCTGCATTGCCAGGCAGGTTCTTTACCACTACCACCACCTCAAAAAGGGTTTTAATCTTAAATATAGCATTTTTTTGTTGTTGTTGAACAGTGTCCCCTGAAAATTCCCCCTGGAGCCTTGGAATAAGACCTTATTTAGAAACAGAGTCTTTGCAGATGTAATTAGTTAAAATAAGGCCATACTGGATTAGGGTAGATAATAAAACCAATGACTGTTGCATTTATAAGAAATCATATGAAGTCAGAGAGGGAGACACAGGGAGAAGCTGTATGAAGACAAGGGTAGAGATTGGAGTGACGCGTCTGCAAGCCAAGAAACACCAAATATTGCCAGTGACCATCAGAAGCTAGGATGAGGCAAGGAAGGTTACTCTCCCAGAGCCTTCAGAGAGAGCGCGGCCCTGCCAACACCTGGATTTCAGACTTCTGGCTTCCAGTATCATGAGAGGATAAATTTTTGTTGCTTGGCCACCCCCTCCCGCGTCCTTGCCTGGAGCATCCCGGGGACAGAGGAGCCTGGTGGCTGCCATCTCTGGGGTCGCACAGAGTCGGACGCGGCTGAGCGACTTGGCAGTAGCCACCATATGTGGGACTTTGCTATGACAGCTCTGGGGAGTTAAAATACGCATGAAGATAAAGCCAGCAGAGATTGCTAATGGATCAGTGAGTGTAGTCACAGGAAGAGTGGTAGAAAAACAGACCAAAATTTTAAATTGGAGTGACTGAAAAAATGAAGTTTAGGGACATTATTTGGGGTTCAGGTTTGGACAAATTTTATTGAAACATCCCTATACCTAATCCAGTCCTACAATTTTTAAACTATTTGCTAAATCCCAAAGAAGAAGATAAATTATACACTTATATGGGTCCCAGATTTTAAAAAAAAGGAATTGTAGGTTTAACAAGGAGCCAACTTTAATAGATTATTTAAATAAGTATTTAAATCATTGTCAACAAATAACTTGAGTAGAAAGTTATATCATTCTACTTTTATTTAGTGTATGGATCTCTTTCTCCCTCTCTGCTGCCAGTCAATGGAAGCCATTTGGAGTGTGGGACACATGGAGGACTGGAGATGAGAATTAAATAATCTGCCCATAGTGTTACGGCCTGAAACAAGAAGAAATTCTTTTATAAGACAGCATCATTGATCATATTATAATGCAATACTAGGATTTTCTTTCACTGAGACACTTCAAGGGCTGTGTTCAATAAGACCACCATGAAATATACTTACAGGCTTCTGGTTAAAAATTATGGAGCATTTTTACTCTCCCTTGCCTGGAAATCCATCAAAAACAACAAAAGGAATGAAATAATAGTCAAACTACCACTTCTATTTTCTAATTTCATTTCTTTTTTTTAGATTTTATTCCTATATAGGTCATTTCAGAGTATCGAAATAGAGTTCCCTGTGCTATTTGGTAGGTTCTAGGTAATTATCTGTTCTGTATATAGTAGTGTGTATATCTCGATCTCAGTCTCCCAATTCATCCTTCCCACTGTCCCTTTCCCCTCTGGTAACCACACATTTGTTTTCTACATCTGTGACTCAACTTCCGTTTTGTAAATAGGTTCATTTGTACCATTTCTTTAGATTCCACATGTAAGTGATACTATATGATATTTATCTTTCTCTGTCTGACTGACTTCACTCAGTATGACAGTCCTTAGGTCCATTCATATTGTTGCAGATGGTATTATTTCATTATTTTTTATGGGTGAGTAATACTCCATTGTATATATGTACCCTATCTTCTTTATTCATTCCTCTGTCAGTGGACATTTAGATTGTTTCCATGTTCTGGCTATTATAAATAATGCTGCAATGAACATTAGGGTGCATGTATCCCTTTGAATTATGATTTTCTCCAGATGTATGGCAAGAATAGGATTACTGGATCAAATAGTAGCTTTATTTTTAGTTTAATTTTTTTTTAATTTGAGGATAATTGCTTCACAATGCTGTGTTGGTTCCTTCCATACAACAACTGAATTCAGCCATAGATATACATATACCCTTTCCCTTTTCAACCTCCTCCCACCCCACTCCCATCCTACCCCTCCAGGTCATCATAGAGCGCCAGGCTTAGCTCCCTGTGTTATAAAGCAACTTCCCACTAGAAACAACCACTTCTTTGAAACAAAAGTGGTTAGAAAACCAAAGCACAAATCATAACAAGTGTTTGCCAAATATAATGAAATTTGCACCAAAATTAGGAAGGATGCTGAGAGCTGAAACAAACTTCCTCAGACTCTGGGCAGACATGAAAGGAATTTTTTGAAAAGTATGTATAATGTAATATCAAAATGAAAAACTCTATGACTCAATTTTAGGAGAGACCTCAAGCAGTTAAGTCCTGCAGTATTCTTAAAGTGAGGTGCTAGATGATCCATATAGGATTTTAAAAGGATGTGGCTGAAAACTGAATTTGTCTTCATCCACTGTACACTTGTTTCAGAGGGATAAATGGGTTGAAATGAAAATGAGATGAAGAATACCTCTGAGACGCATGATGGCACCTATGGTATTTTTCTCTCCCTAATCTGAACATTCACGTTCTTATCCTCACTCTGTGATGGTCTGAGAGAGGGGTGTGCATCTTTCATCTCCAGCTAAGAGAGAGGTGCCTCCAGGTCTGATCATTGAGACAGTTTGTCTTGTGTCCCCAGAAGTTGGTACGGGCACAAGTACAACTATTATTCCAGTCCGATTAAGTCTAAAGTGAGAGACTGGGCAGCAGACATAACTGGCTGCCCTGGGAATAGCCTAAAATTTGTCAAGGTAAAAAATGCATAAATCTGGGGACAAATTACTTGATTAAAAGGAACTTAATATACCATGCTTTTTTCCCCCCATAAACTCAAGGAAAAGTAAGAACTCAAGGAAAGAATAATAAAACAGCAAAAGATGAAAAGTAAGCTGTCAGAACACAGGAAGGAGGCAGAAAAAAAGGATAAAAACTGCTGTAGGTCTGAAAACTAGTAGAAAAATACAACTGAAAACAGCAGTATAGTTGGAAAGCAAAAGAAAATCACACAGAATAATGTAAAAATTAAGAAAAATGATGGGATTGCAAAGAGTTCAAACATGACTGAGTGACTAACACTTTTCACTTTCACTTTTATGAAGTTCAGTTGAATTCTCAGCCAAATCCTTCAGATCTATAAATGTACACATCACTTAGTGGAGAATAACAAATACCACAGACATCTTCAGCCTTTAATTTCTGTGACTCTAAATGAGTTTAGAAATAATGAAAACATGATCCTCCCTGATAAAATCCCTATATAACAGGTATGTAAGCATATTCTTCAATCTTGGGTTTGGGTGAAATAGCTTCATTATGGACAGCTTTTGGCCATGAAAGCAATGAAGCTGTGTTAAAAGATCACTTAAAGCCATAAAGAAACAAATGAATTGCTAAAGTTCCATCAGCAAAAGTTCTAGAAAGCCTACATGGAGGAAATTTCCAACGTAACAAGATTTTGGCTTATTAATAAGCTACAACTGGAAGTCAGGCATTTTGGCTGTTGACTTCTGAGGAAGAACCTTTAAAACTACATGTGCCTTTGGTGGTTACTTTTCAAAACGAGAAATTCTGCTGGGGCTATCTGGTAAGACTGTATCCTCCAACTGGGCTGCCTGTGTAAGGGATGCAGGATTCAGGGTGGCACCATAGTTCTCCCGCGTCAAAGGAAAATGAAGCAGAAGCAAATGGCTTGTGTTCTTTGACTGGCATCCAAACTTCTCAGAGGGGTTCTGTCCTCACGTTTCTTGAGTACTGTGGGCACTGGATTAGTACCAAGAGGGTCTGTGTTTCTGGGCTTGTGCTCAAACCAGCACTCCTACTTTTCAGGCCACAAAACGTGATGACTTCTGTAATGCTGGAGGTCCTGAGACCGCAGGTCCCAAGGCTTGGATTTATGAACTCAGCCAGGTCAACGATGAACCATGCTTTGAACTTAACCATTGCCAACTTTTCAGAATCTTATTTGTGTTCATATAGCTCAAGCCTGTGCACTCAGAAATAAGTACACACACACACACACACACACACACACACACACACACACACACACAGATTAGTTTTTCCTTTTTGAGCAAATCTTTCTTACACCTACATAAATATAACCGACGAATCTTTGATAAAGGAGCAAACATGACACAATGAAATAAAGATAGTCTTTTCAATAAATGCTGCTGAAACAACTGGACATCCACATGTAATGGATCCAGTCATTTGTATCTACCCAAAAAAATGAATCTAGATGCACATCTTATACTCTTCACAAAAAGTAACTCAAAGTGCATCGCAGACTTAAATGTAAAACTCAAAGCTATGAAATTCCTAGAAGATAACATAGGGGAAAAAACCTAGACAACCTTGTATAGGGTGATGACTTTTTAGACACAACACCAAAGGCATGATGTATGCAAGAAGGAATTGATAAGCTGACCTTCATTATAATTAAGACTTCTGCTCAGTGAAAAGCCATGTCAAGAGAATGCAGAGATAGATCACAGGCTGAGAGAAAATATTTTCAAAAGATACATCAGAGAAAGCATTGTTACCCAGTCTATAAAGGAACTCTTAACACTCAATGATAAGAAAATAAAAATAGTTCAAATAGTTAGAAAATAAGTAGCTAAAACATGTGCCAAAGACCTGAACAGACACCTTATGAAATACACTGACAGCACATGGTCATATAAAAATATGGCCCATATCAAAAGTAATCAGAAAAATGCAAGTTAAAACAATAATATACTCTTGCACACGTATTCCAGTGGCCAGAATCTCGAACATTGCCAGCACCAAATGATGCCAAGCATGTAGAGCCAACAAGAACTCATTCATTGCTGGTGGGAATGCAGAACAGCCAGTTTGGGAGACAGTCTAGTGGTTTCTTACAAAACTAAACATACTCTTACCATATGATCCAGTAATTGCAGTCCTTGATATTTACCCAAAGAAGTTGAAAACTGTGTCCACACAGTTTTATAAACGCAGATGTTTATAACAGCTTTATTCACAATCACCAAAACTTGGAAGCAACCAAGATGTCCTTTAGTGGGATGAATGGATTAATAAACTGTAGCACATCTAGACAACAAAATATTATTCATCACTAAAATGAAATGAGCTATCAAGGCACAAAGAGATGGAGGAAACTTAAATGCATATTACTAAGTGAAAGAAATGAATCTAAAATGATGATGTACTATATGATTCCAATTGTATGGAAAAAACAAAACTGTGGAGATAGTTAAAAGATCAGTGGGTTGCCAGGCCTGGGGGCAGGGGGAGAATAGGGATGAATCATCAGAATACAGAAGATTTTTAAAGTGATAAAAAATTCTGTATCATGCTAAAATGATGAACACATGTCATTATACATGTCCAAACTCACTGAATGTGCAACACCAACTTTGAACCCTAAGGTAAGCTCTGAACTTTGGGTGAATATGATATGTCAGTGTAGGTTTATCATTAGTGACAAATGTACCTATTGATAATGTGTGTGTTAGTCATTCAGTCGTGTCCCCCTCTTTGTGACCCTGTGGACTGTAGCATCAGGCTCTTCTGTCATGGGATTTTCCAGGCAAGAATACTGGAGTGAGTTGCCATTCCCTTCTCCAGGGAATCTTCCCGAGCCAGAGACTGAACCCAGGTCTTCTGCATTGCAGGCAGATTCTTTACCATCTGAGCCATCACAGAAGCCCATGTTGATAATAGTGAGGGAGATTACTCATGTAGGGTCAGAGGGTAAATGGGTATTCTCAGAAACGTCTTCTCAAATTGGCTGTGAATTTTAAACTGCTCTAAAAATAACAGTCTTACAAATAGAAGAAGTTGGCAGAGAAATGAAAATATTTTAAACCAAAAGTTTGAAAATGTTTGAAAAGAAAAAAATCTTACATTTTCTTACAAACTATCTCATTACTGTAGGAAAACAGTCCTGAGCTGGATCATCTTAGGATGCTGATTTCAAACAGTAATCCTGTTTGCTTAAGAATTCTAATGGGAGTGGGGACGCATCAGATTTTGGTTTCTTTGTGTTTAGGAGAAAAGTTAATTGTTATCCAGTTAATTTAAAGAAGCTTCACATTAGCCAGGGGGCTTTCTTGGTGGCTCACTTGATAAAGAATCTGCCTGCAATGCAGGAGACCTAGGTTTGATCCCTGGTTTGGAAAGATCCCCTGAAGAAGGAAATGGCAACCCCTCTCCAGTATTCTTGCCTGGAGAATCCCATGGACAGAGGAGCCTGGTGGGCCACAGTCCGTGGCGTTGCAAGGGTTGGACATGACTGAGTGACTAAACTACCACCTCACATTATCCTGTGAGCAATACTTCATAGTTACTATAGCTGTGCTACAAAAGCAACAATACAGTATACTAACGCATATATATGGAATTTAGAAAGATGGCAGTGAGAACCCAGCATGC